>MU827336.1:8318-437448 GCA_029204205.1 Desmophyllum pertusum | reverse complement strand
AACTTTTAACAATAAAAAAGCTTGTCATGCAATAAATCTAACACCCTAAAAGTAATTAGTTAATGCATGATAACAAAAAGGGTCGGTGGTTTTCCATTGGTTGTTTTCGCTCGAAGAAAACGAAGACGTGTTTTTTTTTTCCGTTGTTGTCTGATTTCGCTTTCGCCTTCGTGTTATTACGATAAACATTTTCATTCGATTTCGCCTCCTCGTATTCCGAAAGGAACTCTCGCCTGTAGCATTGAAATGCAGCCTCAGACGGATTTTCGCTTGTTGTTTCACGCTGCCGAGATATTTTCTCGGCGGCGTGTGAATGAAAGCTTAAAGATTATGTCCAAAAATCCGCCAAAGCGCTGTGTGTTGCAGCCTAGCCTACACGCGGTTAACAGCCTCTACGCTTGCGCAACATCGGATTTCGCTGTTTCCCGGGATAGAAAAACAATGAAGTGTTTTGGTTAGGTTTTCGGTTGACCGTAATTCTTAAGCACCAACGCGCTATTTCTGATTGACACATGATTCGCACTAGTTGGTCTGTTTTCCCGGCACCTCTATGTCCTTCAAAGAAAAAAGGCCGCTTTTTTTCTAAGCCGGCTTTCTATCCCCCCTGAAAGCTCATAAAATAAAAGCTAAAGGTTCTCAAAACAGAAAGAGTTACTGTCTCCCTTCACCACCCTATTCATGCCTGGGCTTTTTTTTCGTTTTTTGCCTGTTCGCCATCCCCCCCTGTAGCCCCCCCCCCCCCCCCAGGCTCAGGAAACGAATTAATTTTTGTAAGAGGGAAAAGGACGACTTGGATACGATAAAAGTGAATAAATCGAAGAAATGCTATATTTAAACCCTATCTCTGCCTGGCGCTTTTTTTTCGTTCCTGGAGGACTGGCGGGGGGGGGGGGGGAGATAGTCCCCCCCCCGCCCCCCACCCCCCACCCCCCCCCTTATGTATTCTCGAAAAAAAAAAAAAAAAAAAAAAAAAAAGTATTGACGCTATGAACAAATGAAACTTACAGGGTGTGTGTTTAAACGCATCCAAAAATTTCTTTTATACTTGTAGTGGCTTTTCACGTGTCAATTTTATGACCGTTCATGCACGCCATAATGACGTCATTACGCCTAAAAAAATCCGCCATCTTGGATCCGAAATCTTGGATTTCTAAAAATGTTCAGAAATAAATTAAAAAAAATAATTAAATTGTTTAGTTTAGGCGTTTTAGGTACATGGAAAACGTCCACCCGGTATTGTCACGAAAACACGCTTGCCACAGTTGAACATGTTGGCATCACTAACCATTTCTAAAACAATCTTTTACTTGTGGTCAACTTTCATTTCAGTGAAAGAGGGATAAATCCCATTCCTGAAAACTCAGATACAGTTCCATTTTCTTCATGACAGTCAGTAACCTGGAATTTAATACAATAACGTAAGTTTTATTTAGGAAAGGTAAGAAAATTCGTTTTATCTCACAAATATAAATATGTATATGCAATGCTGGGCAGTTTGCATGGTTGCACCTTTCATAGCTACAATTCTCGGTTTTCACTGTCACGCCATAAAGTAAAAAAAAAAAAAAAAAATTTTTCGGAAACAAAAAAAAAAACAGTTCAATGAATTGAAGTCAAGGGAATTGACATGTCATATGATTATGAATAAATAAGGGAAGCAGTCCAAGTCTCAGGTCTGTGCGGTATTCCGTAACTCGAGTTATTTGTCAACACTAGTTCCACACAAATTTATAGAGCTTCTCAGTATGGGAAACGCCATTTGGAGTCCCTCTGAGGGGCTCCAACATGGCCGCCGGAAATAGGCAAATAAAAATAAAAAAAAAAAAAAACCAACATAAATCTGGAGTTCACTTTTGCAACGAAAGGAAAGGAGGATTTGTTTTCATCTTGTGTCTGCTGAACTTTCAAATATTTAGATAAAATAGTGCCCTCCTTCAAACTTAAAATTGATTTAGAATGCTCTAAAAATCCAAGAGTCATGTTTTAGATACGGAACAGGTCTGTCCACGGCCGCCTCCGTCGTCCTGCTGATGTCATCGTACGATGAAAAACTCGGAAATTGTGAAAACCGTTCTATTTTCAAAAGGAAGCATGAGAATCGAGCTAAGAAATTAGTGAAAAAGATATCATATTTAGGTAATCTTTACCTTGAATGTGAAGGGTAAAAATTCTGTAGGCCCTCGCGGTTTAGGAATTTTCGAATTTTGATGACGTCACGTGAAACCAAGAATAAGAATAGCTACGTCTACTATGTCTGGTTACGGATAAAAAAGGCCTTTCAAGCCCCCCAAGAAAGAAATGACAAACCCCTTTGTTAGCTTTCCTCATGTTGGATTCGTTTTATCGTCGCTTGAAACTCGTCAAAACGTACTTCAAATATCCAAATATTTGATATTCTTCGATTAAAAATATTATATCGAAATTATTTTAGTTAGCGTGACCTGGTGAAATTCGTTTACGTGTGGACGAGTGCATTCGATCTCGTGATTTATTCAAAAGGAAAATATCAGATTTCTTGTTCAGTTTCCACTCGGCTAGCAACGGAATTTGAAAGCGTGCAAAACGAATTCTTCAAGTAGTAATTCGCTTAATATGGGAATCACTTGGAAGAAAGGAACATTCACTATTGTAAACGAGCCGAAAAGAAAACGCAGCGTATAGCGAAAGTAAAAGTGTGGAATTATTCATTAATCGCTGATCACTTTTACGGCTTCTTGTCCTGCTATGTTTGATTCAAAGGTTATTGAGAACTCATGAATCACGCTAGTCTGATCTCGATCCTCGAGATCCTGATGTTCATGTTATTAATCTTGTGTGTTCGTTTTGTCAGTCGTTATTTCTTCAGGGGAACAGCATCGTACACTTCTTCAATGGTGGCTGTCGAATACGATCGAATACTGTTCAAGAGAACAACTTTGTTTTAGAAAAAAGAATATCAACACAGTTTAGCTGAGTGTAAGAATAGTCATGAGAAACGTTTGTCGGGCCTAGCTAAAGCCGAAAAGTGATGCCGAAAACCTATTAGAGGACAATTCTTTTTCAGTGTGGACAAAAAACCCAAAAATTGTAGCGACTATTCGAACCCACATAAACTTCGTGTTAGCTGTGGTATATGGAGTAATCACAGATTAACATGAGATTGATCAGCCGATTCTGGTGGAGCGCATATGCGAAGCGGGAGGCAAAAATATTTCCACCAGCATAGACTTGAGGGAAGTCGAGAATCAACTGAAACCGCCCATTTTTTCCGCGTAATCAACTTGTCTCAAGTGACAGAAAACTGTAGGTGAACGGGAATTTTCTTTTTATCCCCGTTTAATAAAACGCCAGTATTTAAGGTGTTCACAAACCTCTAATTTACAACGCTTTGCTGGTTAAAAGGAAACCACTGCTCTCTAGTTAGGTTAGGGTTGTGCTACGGTAATGTGGAAACTTCCCCGGTATTGCGTTGTGATGTACATAATTATTACCAGAAGCCTATCACCTAAGAAGCGTATAAGTTCGATTCAATGCGTCGGGGTTTTTCCCGACCAATTCAAAATATAAACTCCTTATATGGAATGGCAGATCATTGCGGTTTAACGCGGCGTGTTCGAGTGCGGGATTTTTTCGGAGAATATTTTTATTCGTCGAGGCGCGTAAAAAGAGAGCGTACTGAGCTAGGCGATGTTCTGAGAATCTGCCCCCCTGCAATTCTTTCTATAAACCAGTTTTAATAAAGTATACACACTCATGTACACTATCATTCTAGCAAAAAATATCAAACATCAACACCACCAGTTTAAAAACCAAGTGTTTTTATTGTGTACTACAACTTCATGAACGATAAATAATAATTCGTAATTCGAAAAATTACGAGTGAGAAAATCGCTTGCCGCAAGGACAAATTGTAAGCGACAAGCCTCACTAAATACGGCTAAATAAAAGACATAAATCGGTAAAACGGTTAATATTAGTATATGTCGACTAATCAACCTTTTAAAAGTGTTAAAGGTTGGTTTTTGGCGTGGGAGAACTGCTCTTGAAAGCGCAAGCAAATGCGTGAAAAAATGCAATTTCTTTCCCGCGTAGATCGACAACCAATCTAAAAACTTAGCACAAAAACATGGTTACATTCGCGTTACCCCACGAGAAAAAAAACCCACATTTTTGGATACGGAAAGCTATCTAGTTTTGTCTGAAGCGATACTGTCGATGTTTTGATCGAAATAACGGTTGTTTTCGTGTCCCGCCGGAAAGTCTTATAGACTACTTTGTGGGAAGCGGGGTTTTGAAATTAATAAACCCAGCTTGACGGCGAAAAGAAAGACTTTGCGAACACAAATCCTCAGCATATCAAGCTCGTGAAAATAAATGAATCATTCGACTTATGATACAGGCAGTTGTACACTAAAAATAGACAGGTTAAACAAACCCATTTCAAGCTTAGAAGCGTTGTCGTGCTCTCAAACCTGTTCTGTTACATATAAACCAAACTTGATAACAACAATAATTAATTATCATCCGCGCGTTAGATCGATCTAGAAACTCGTTACAAAAACCACCACACGACACCTTTTTACAAATTCGTTTGCAGTGAAAATACTCCACATTGTTTTAGGGAACTGAATAGACTTTCTTTTTGTTAAAAGAGATACTGTCGCTACTTTGGACTTGTAAGTTTAAAATTATTCTTCAAGAGAGACTTTAAAACAACCACTTATTACCGCACGCTATTTCTGTCGACAAACACGCCTAAGTAACACACCAAAACATAGTTACAAAAATACTCTGATTTTCGGATAAAAGGAGTAGTTTCTCGTTTTTTTTCCTCTATGATTGAACTGCCGTTATTTATTGACTGTAATAATGTCCTCTTGGCAAAAAATCCGGCAAAAAAAGATTTATTGCGGTTCTTTGAAATCAAAACAAACTGTTGACAGCGAACATCAAAAAACATAAACACAAGATCCTTACCCGGCGATGGCATTTCCTCTACTGTATCTCACATACCAGCAGCTGGCTAGCTCCTCAACTCGTACCACATGCGGGTCTTTTTCTCTTCCGAAAAATATAAATCACGAAATCCTAAGCACAGCGTATTTAGAGTTGTATCCCGAGATAACTTTTAAATAAATCGAAGGAACATCTGGTCACTTTCCCTATTCACAACAAGCTTACATGCATTTCACCGATTCAAACTCATTGGGACATAGTCGACATCAGGACCTTCAAGGTTTCTATGTCACACTCACCGGGAACTCTTCCAAATAATACTTCGACACTTAGCGCTTTCCAGCATTACAAATGTCAATAATATGTGTTCGGCGAAACGTTTTCCTCGTCGAAGCCGCCATTACAGATGTAGTTCTCTGCAAGGGAGGCCTCGAGATGCGCAGCGAAAAATCCTAGTTTCCATATAAGGGCAAAATTGATTCAGCGATCTGATTGGTCGGGAAAAAACCCACGCATTTGTCCAAAAAAATATAAACGAGAAGTTAAGACGCTTCTAGGTGATAAAGCTTCTGTTAGTCACAATTAAGCAAAATTTTTTTGTTTTTTTTTTTTTTAGCCGTTTAATTTGCATTAATTTACCTTTCGAGTTATCCAGAAAGAGCCTCGTTCCCCAGGGTCTCTCTTCTTCCAGCCAAAAGCGATCCGCTTTTGACGGGAAGTAGAGAGACCCTGGGAACGAGGTTGCACAGAAGTGAAACGCGGTTGACGTCATAACATTTCTCAACAATCTTTTGCGTGTGGTTCACTTTTTTAAGCGATCATAAAATCGCCTTTCTGGAGACTCAGATACAGCTGTATTTTCTGGTTAGGAAAGTTATTAGGGACTGTGCAATAATTACCAGGACGGGGAGAGGTTGGAAAACTCAGAAGGGGTGGGGGGGGGTAGGCATTAAAGTAAAATAAATCCAGGGATAGGGGGGGGGGGGTTTCAAAGTTAAAATATGTCATGCAATGAAGGGGGCCTTCAAAAATTTTATTTCAAGTGCATATTAATTTGGCGACATTGAGATTATTCAAACTCAAATGAAAAAACAAATGCAATATTAATATATACTTTACTGCAAGGGTCTCTGATTAAACTCGTAATACTATAGCCAGAATTAAAATTTTGACAGGTTTATCTGGTAACATCTTCATGTGCTTCGTTCCATTTGACATTTCGTCCACCAAGGAGACAACAAACTAGCCCGGCCTGTGTCGACTTCTGGTGATGTAGGATCGAGGCTCTGAGGAAGACACCTTTATAACATACATCCTCCAGCGACTCTTCCATACCAGTTTTGTGGACGTCCACCCAGTACACCTTACTCTGCAATCCCTTAGGAAGAGGAAAATCCTTAATCCGACACAATGGGGAAAGCTGTATCCCACTATCACTTCATCCCTGTGTCATCAGCCGAACTCTCACGCATATCACAATGTTGATTTGTGTTGATGGAGAAAAACATATGTGCGTTCGACCCCCTCCTCCCACTGGCTGGGACAGTCTATCTCTGCTGCAGATGCTAGCATTGTTGCACGAAGCTAAACATAGCCATGAGTGAAGCTATTTCAGGAATACTGTATATGGTCACGCCAGCAGGCCCGCCCCCCCCCCCCCCCCCCCCTGTCGACGATGCACAACGTCTAAACACTATTGGCAGGATTATTCCAGTAACGCCATGGTAGGATCGGGAGGAGCAAGTTATGGAGTCGTATCGCCTAACTTGAAGAATGAGCTGCATGGTCCTGCCATGAGAAGCACTACAAGAGTTGCTAAAAGCAATGGGAAGGAAGACGAAGATAGGCATCAGGGAACAAAATCGGCAAGATGGAAGGTAGACAAAAACTAGGGCGCACCTTAAAAGTCATGTTGTGTAACGATTCACTTTAATTTAAGTTAACTTTATTTTTTCGTGCCAAACGCATATTGCGTACTGACTTAAACATCATAGACAAAAAAAAAGGTCGAGTGATTTCGGACTCAGGGTGACAAAAAGTAACCATAACCAATATTGTTGTGTCACGCAAACTTAAAAATGAGAAGGCAAAGCAAAGCAAAAACAGTAAAAAGAAAAAAAAAAAAAAACGCCCATGAAAATTTGAGGCGGTCATATTTCATACTTATACGTTACATTTTGCATTTATCTAAAATCCCCTATTTAGTAATAATCTTTATTAAAGTGCGTTTCAAATCCTTCATAAAACTGAAATTCTCTATAAGGAGTATACGCTTCGATCCGCAGGAAACCATAAAGGGGGGACAAACCGAGCAGATAGAAAAGAAGTGAAAATCAGAAAACTGTCTGTGAAAAGCATGGACACTTTGTGACAGAAACCAAGAGAGGGCAAGCCGAGATGAAGGTTAGATCACTTAGAGCGTTTATTACTTCCTTCACTTCTGGTATTCAGTGATACAGAGAGCATTCCTTGCTTTATTTATTCTCCGCTTGTGGTGCTACCTTCGCTAACCTATGCTTAAGAGTGATCCTTAGCATTGCATGCGCATCCTTTCTGCGCATAAGTTCGCGCGTTAATTATTAGTGAAGCGCACATTAAAAAAATGCGCGGCTTTTTCATTGTGGCCTATGATCGCCATGGCATGGTAAATGCAATGTGCGTTTTCGTAAATGAGCATGGCGACCTCTCTTTTTTCGCATGATTTTAAGTCTAGTAATATCATCTCTTTCTATACAAGGAGTATAGACCAATTCCCATCTTGCAGAAAAAATTAATATCACTGGAAACGTGAAAAATACGTGTTTTTGGTTGATTGTAAAAGATTATGAGGTTTTATTTTGATAACCATTATACTCTTTTCGCGGGGCTGGTGAGTGGTGACAATTCTTTTCGAGTTATATATTTGAGAAATATTACATCGCAATGTTCAACTAGGGAAAGTTTCAGAAAATGTATAGTGCCAACTTTTTATTCGAGGAATCACCTTTAAGTGCTTCGTCCTTCTCCATAATTAATATGGAGAACCAGATTGCACTTGACTGAAGCTTGCAACTAACCTTCCAAAGCCAATAAAACGTTTACCTATTCTCAGATAAGGCAAGGGGGAGACGTTGCAGCAGATGAAAAAATGACATAGATCATCAGCGAAAAAAGTTGAAGCTTTGACTCGACACCAAAGATGAACAAACGAAGATGAGGAAATGGTAAATAAATGACACATTAGGCTAACACAAATTTGAGATACCCATGGTCTTGAGAATGATAGAAGTGACTTTTAGATGCGACTGATTGATTTTCTATCTTATAGCCCAACGTCTCTGTGTGAATTCGTCAAGTTAACAGATCTTATGCTGGCGATACAAATAACTAGTACAGTTGAAATTACTTTTCAGCTGCAGAGGATGGTTAGCGCAGTTCTCTGTAATACAATAAATGTGTGAGGCGTTTTTAAACTGGTGTCCCACAATAAAACTAACTGACAAATATTATTATTTCTGTTCAGTGGCACAAGCTACTTGGAAAATTGAATCTGGAGTGTTTGTCACAACAGGCGTCGAACCTGTGACCTTACGCAGACTCAAGTCGGCACACGCGTTACTACAACAGATTCAAGATGTCGTTAGTACTGATATGGATATATACAGGTTTCAAGTGTGACAAACTTGCCGTCTATTACTTGCAGATATCTCTCATTCTGATTGTACGATATGAAAGTGCAGGCAAGCGTATTGTTTCAAGTCCCTCTAGATTGTGTTTTCAGATTTTCTAGGCAAACAGGCATTTAAAAGTTGAGATTTAGGATAGAGCGCCTGATTTAAGCCATTTAAAACAATACACTGTGGAAATTCTCATAAAGCAGTCAAATTAAGTGGCTGTCGAATGAAAAGACTGTTCAGCGACATATCAGTGTTACTGTATTGTATACCACTGACCAGTAAGACTTAAGGACTCACAATAAGCCAGAGGTCTAGTGCTTTATGTCAACATGGCGTATAGTCGTCCATATTAAACATGGTGTCAGAATAGCAGGATTGAAAGTAATCAGAATGGACGAAGGATACGCTGATATAACTCGTACAAACTGACCAAGCATGAACTGGGCAGCTGCAGATTTGAGCAAAGAATGGGAAAGATTCTATCAACACCGCGAATTCGCCTTCGGCGCGCTGTTCAGCAAATGCACTGAGAAAGAAAAGATATGCAATCTGATGAGCTTTGTCGGCGACAAGGGTCGAGAAACTAGCTACATCACCTTTCAGTGGGAAAACGTTGAAATCGGAAACAGGAGAAGATACACAAACAGTCAGTGAAAAAGGACCTACTGGAGAGAGTCGTGGGCAAATTCAAAACACACTTGGAATGCAAGAAGAACCCCATCATGTTAGCGGTCCAGTTCAACAGAAGACGTCAACAACCAGATGAAACCTTCGACAGATTTGTCACTGACCTCAAATTATTAGCGCGTGGTTTTTAGACATTACGAAAACAAAGAAGCTCATCCGAAACGCCATTGCGTGTAAATCCCTGGACGAGCGAGTGAGGCAACGTTGCTTGGAGAAAAGCAAAAACCTTACCCTTGAAACAGCGATAGACATCGGGCCGAACGTTCGAAGCAACCAAGGCACGGTTTACAAGCTATGGCCGGAGAAGACCCCAAAGTCTTAGTTAACAAGGTATTAAAAAAGAATAGGGATAAGAGGAACTTCCCTGCAAGCAGAGTCTCCTAGACAACGCAAACAAACAGCGTTGGCAAGCAGCAAATGTGCCAAAGGTGTGGCTATAACTGCCACAAACCTCAAGAAAGATGCCCTGCCAAACAAAAATCCTGCAGAAAATGTAGAAAGACAGGACATTTTACAAAACTAAGCCCAAACAAATGTCAAAAAATACCCCAGTGATGAAGATTATTCCAGTGACGAAGAAGAAAGCGCTGCCAATACCACCCATCTTCTACATATAGCAAGCTTAGAGATGAATACAGTCAGCGACGAGTAAAACTCGTAATGATGAATGGTGGGAGGATTTGCAAGTAGGAGACAGCACTCTGCGGTGCCAACTGGACACTGGTGCATATGCAAGTGTCATGAATACAACTCATCTTCAACAAGTTGCGCCTGGTGTTCAAGTTAAGAAACCGATTCTGTCATGCGAGGCCTGTCAAGCACTGAACTTAGTCCAGCGAATACACCAGCTGGATCCGAATCTAAAGGAACTTCTTGATCAACACCCAGATCTGGAAAATGCCACAGGAACCATGCCAGGAACATATTCCATTAAAATTGATCCAACAGCAACACCTGTAGTACATGGACAGCGTCGACAGACCGCTGCGCTCCTTCCCAAGAATGCTGAAAAAACTCAAAGAGATGGAGAAAGAGGGACACCTAGCTAAGGTAACTCAACCAAGCTGAGGAGAAACGATCCGAATCTGTCTAGACCCGGGGGACCTCAACAAAGCTCCAAAACGTGAACACTACCCCATACCCACAGTGGAAGAAATTGTTGCCAAAATACCAGATGCCAAGGTCTTCACAGTTCTAGATGCCAAGAGTGGATACCTACAACTGAAGCTAGACTACGAATCTAGCTATAGCTTGTCAACAACTATGAACACACCGTTAGGTCGATACCGATGGCTGAAGCTACCGTTCGGGATAAAATCAGCACCTGAAATGTACCAAAGCTTAAGAGCAATGAATGAAATGAAGGAAGGAATAGACTATGCTTATGCCATAATGGATGACATCCTGATTGTAGGACGTGACAGTCACCATGACTCTGCCCTACAGCAAGTGCTCTACCGTTCAAAAAGCAACAACCTCAGGCTGAACTTTGACAAAGTCAAAATAAGAAGAGAGGAAATACCATACGTAGGCCACATCATATCAGCCAATGGTTTCATACCAGACCCCGAAAAGGTTAGAGTAATGAGGGAGATGTCTGCCCCCACAACGAAGGAAGGTGTACGCAGGTTTCTGTGGTCTGTACAGTACCTGGCGAAATTCTTAGCAATGCTATCAGAAGTCGAAGCACCCCTGCGAGAGCTCACAACAAATGGAGTACTGTTCCATTGGGACAAACCACAAGCAAGAGCCTTCCAGTGCCTCAAAGACCTGTGCAGTGAAGCACCAGTGCTAGCTTATTATGATGTTAAGAAGGAGGTGACCATACAGTGCGATGCTAGCAAAAGTGCAGTAGGTGCTGTCCTGCTGCCAGAAGGAAGACCAATTGCGTATGCTTCCCGCAAACTGCGCAAAATCTGAGCTCAACTGGGCACCAATTGAGAAGGAAATGCTCGCGATTGTGTTCAGTACACACAAATTCAGAGAGTACATACTTGGCAAAACAGCCACAGTCCAAACATACCACAAACCACTTGAGACAATACTCCGCAAAACCGATGATGTCAGCTCCATTGAGACTACAGACAATGATCCTATTAGTTAGCGGGTTCCACTTAAAGTGGAATATCTTCCTGGTAAGAAGCGAGTTCTAGCCGATACTGTCAGCAGAGCAAGCCTATGATGAAGTACCACCTAAAGAGGATGAACTTTAAAAGTGAACATGCTGGAGAGAATCTCAATCACACAATCAAAGTACACTGATCTCCAACACCACACTGCTAACGAGCTACATGAGCTCTATGCCATAATCTAAGCCGGATGACCAGAGACCAAACAGCAAGTACCGCACAGCATCAGACAGTACTGGGACACGCGTGATGAGCTAGCAGTACTTGACGGTGTAATATACAGAGGGTTAAGGATTGTAGTACCACCATAAATGAGACCAGCCATGTTAGGGATCATCCATGAGAGGCACCTGGGAATACTTAAGTGCAAGCAAAGGGCCCTGGAAGCCTTTTACTGGCCCGATGTGAGCGCTCCGATAGAAGAGAAAGTGAAAGACTGTGCAACCTACCACAACTATGCACCTACATAGCAGAATGAGCCATTAATGACTAGCACTACACCAGAGCTCCCTTGGGAATAAGCAGCATCTGACATACTGACATTCGAAGGAGATAATTACTTGGGTTTGGTTGACTATTACTCCAAGTATATCGAAGTCACCAAACTGAAAGACTTAACCGCTCACTCAAGTATTGAAGCATTAAGTTCAGTTCAGTTCAGTTCATTTTATTCACACTTATTTCGATTACAATAAATTATTAACAATCATAAGAAGAAGGAAAAAAATAGAAAAAGGACAGAGCAAGTATGAAATAACATTTGTTAAGGGGGAAGTGTGTAGTGGCCAAAGGAGCAAAACTTTCGAGTTGGCCACTACCACAGTGCAGTTACAAAGAGAGGAAATACAATTCATACAAATAAGGCTCTAGTCGATATTACAAAGATATAATTAAAGTGACAAATATAACGATTTACAGCATTTATAACTTATTTATGTCTGACTGCCAAGAAGGAAGAGTTTATATTCATTCTTAAAAGCTTTATGAGGCAGACACTTAATCTCAATTGGTAAAGGAACATTTCGGAAGACATGGCATGCCAGAAACACTAATCACAGACTGTGGAACGCAGTACTGATGTAAGTGCAGAGTTTGGGAAACTTTGCACAAGGCTATAACTTTGAGCATGTCATGATTAGTCCAAAACCCCTCGTGCCAATTGAGAAGCAGAAGCTGCAGTCAAGACAGTAAAGTCATTGTGGAGGAAGCAACCCGTTACCTAAGATTGGCTTATCTCCATCACAGTTCTGCATGGCCCGTAGGCTAAGGACAACTTTACCAATAGCACGCAGTCTGCTGAAATTCGAAGCATACAATAGAAATGAAGTAAAGAGAAGAATGAAAAATTGCAAGGAAAAGCCGAAATATTATCATGACCGTCACGGTGTCAAGAAACTACCCACCCTTCAGCCCGGAGATCACGTCACGATCAAACCGGAACCAGGATCGAAAGAGTGGAGAGCAGCGACTGTAGTGCAACACCACACTTCCCCGCGGTCATACATAGTTGACACAGGAGACCGAAGGCTAAGGCGCAACAGGGTAGCCCTAGGTACAGACACTCCAAAATCACATACAGGATACTGGGGTCATCACTGTACACCAATCCTTGAACCAGACCTTTAGCCAGACACCTAAGCTGCAGATTTGAGGAACATGAGATCCATCCTTTGAGCAACAAACACCAGCAGGACTGTCACAAACACAACAAAACCCATTCAGGAGAAAACAGAACTAACCAGCCAGAATACAAACTCCGTATGTCACCAGGAAAGGAAGACAAGTGAAAAAGCCAGTTAAACAAGACCTTTAAACCATCTGCTGGATGAAACACATTATAAACGTTGAAATGTTGTTGAACAGTGCGGAAATTTGAACGGGAATGTTTAGAATATTGTTATTGTTCATTGTTATTGCTTATACTTTTGCATTTACCAAAAATCCCCTATTGTAGTAACTAATCTTTATAAGTACGTCAAACCTTCAGAAACTGAAATCTCTATAACACGAGTATATGTTTTCGATCCGCAGAAAACATAAAGGAAAAACTCGAGCAGATAGAAGTCAAATGAAAACTGTCTGTGAAAAGTTGGACACTTTGACGTCTTTGACGGAACCAAAGAGAGGGAAGCCAAGATGAAGGTTAGATCTTAGAACGTTTATTACTTCCTTCACTTCTTGGTATTCAGTGATATAGAGACGATTCCTTGCTTGTCCTCTCCACTATGCTCCCGCTTGGGTGCTACCTTCGCTACCTATGCTTAAGTGCTCCGTCTCGTTGTGATATTTGTCAAGTTTTGTGTTTTAGTTTTAAAAGCAACTACAACTTTGCACTGTATTTCACTTTCTTTTTTGGGACCAGTAACTAATCGTGACACAACCGAATTAGACTAAAAATCAGCTTTGCAACCACCGCGTAATAACTTTATTGTTTGCTGGCTGTGTAACGTATCATTATGCTTCGTTATGGGTACAAGCATCGTCATATTGACACATTTTCCCCTCCCCATCCCTGCGCAATGTTGACAAACACTTAGAACGGGCACACGAGTATATTTTGCCATTTTCCAAGATTGAAGGGGAAAGCGTTGGACAAGTATTCTAGTAGTTGTTATGGTTATTCATGTGTTTCAACTAAATGTGACAGAGGTTGTTCATTGACAACTAGTCAGTGCGCATTTTTGTGTTGGCAGTCCGATCAAACCCGATGTTTAATCTATTACTGACTATAAGCGTCGCCCCTTAAATGAAACAAAAAAGAAAATGAGTTTGCTTATTGTTGTCATATCTTTGGAAAAAACATTACATCCTCTCGATATATTTCAGGCCGCCGAGCTTTACAGCCTCTGTAAGATTTCAATAATATCTTCTATTTACAGATGCTTTTGAGCCAACTGATGTCATTGATGGAATTCGTCAACTCTAACAAAAAAACGTGAAGGGAGCCTGGCACCTTTTCCTTGGTGCGAACGAATTTCACTTTCATCTTGATGATATTTTTACCAGACTCAAAAATTGTCCGCAGGGAGAAAACGAGAGGAACAGAGACAGACAAAATTGTCGACATGTTTGCTATCTTCAAGCAACATGAACGAGATCGTAATAAGCCGAGATCAGTGCTAATCGAAGGAAAGCCTGGTATGGGAAAGACAACTTACTCCAACAAACTTGCTTACGACTGGGCTACAGAGCAGAGACTAGCAGATGATAGTTTTCCAGACGTTGAAAGTGGTGCTGTTGCTGAAATGTCGAGATATTAAGCCTGAATGTCGTGACTTTTGGAAGCCGTTGCTGATCAACTTCTGCCAAAGGATGTTGAAGAAGAAGTAAAAGAGAAATTCTTCAGGTTCCTTCGCCACAATCAGTCAAACGTCTTGCTGTTACTCGATGGACTGGATGAGGTACCCGAGAGTAAATTTCCGATGTTGTCAGACTAATTCAGGGCAGAGTGCTTCTAAAATGCTGCTTCATTGCTACATCACGACACGAGGCTGGAATAAATGTACGAAAATACTGTGACACCCTGCTGGAGATTAAAGGATTTACTGAAGATGCCCAGAAATATATCTCAAGCTACTTCAAAACCAAGGATGATTTGGCTCAAAAGCTATTGCACAAGCTGCAGAAAGATGAAAACCTGAGAGATATGATGGCTAATCCTTTGAACACAGCACTACTTTGCCTTCTTTGTGAAGGACTTTGAGGGAATTTTTCCAGAAAGTAGATCTCAGCTGTACCTTGAAATAATGGAATGTGTCCCTCAGAAGATTTGTGAAAAAGAGAGGATTACCAGAAAATGACGAGGATCTCTTTGAGGTTTTCAAAACTCAGTTACAGTGTCTTGGTTTAATAGCTCTTAATGGCTTACGTAATGGCAGCTTGTACATTGAGGACGATGGACTTGGAAGCCAAATAACAGAGCTAGCCAGATTTGGATTTCTGTCGGTCCAACGCGGAGGCAGCTTACGGAGACCTTGCCCGAGGTACTGCTTTCTACACAAGAGTTTCCAAGAATTCTTTGCAGGGTATTATCTGTGCTGTCAACTTCTCAGTGGAGAATTGAACCCTGAAAGTGTAGTAGCTGACATCAGATATTTCAATGAGCTCAAACACGTGCTCTTGTTTGCATGTGGCATAGCAGCAGCAAAGCGCGAAGACACAGCCGTGGCCCTTATCAAAAGTATAACGACTCAAATACAAGCCAATCTACCAAATGTTCGTGAACACGAGAATGATCTGGCTCTTGCACTGGAGTGCGTCAAAGAATGCAGAAAAGAGCAGAGCAATTTTGACGTGAAATTGGCTCGTGTTTTTGGTACACACCTCAAGCTTCACAGTGTGTATTTCAGTGGCCAGAAGATTGACGAGGCTGGCTCATACGTACTTGTAGAGGCACTTACGGAAACACAACTGTAACAGAGTTGAAATTTAGGAACAACAACATTGGTGCAACTAGTGCTGGTTCACTCTCAGAAGCACTTAAGGTCAACAAAACTTTGACACAGTTGATTTTGTACGAAAATGACATTGGTGATGCTGGTGCCTGTTCACTTGCCGAGGCACTTAAATTGAATACCACACTGACAGAGCTGAAACTGAGGAATAACAACATTGGTCCTGCTGGCGCTTCTTCACTTGTCGAAGCAATTAAATTCAACACAGGTCTGACACGGTTGGCCTTGCAGATCAATAATGTTGGAGCTCCCTGTGCCAGTTCACTCGTCCAAGCATTTGAACTCAATACAACTCTTACAGAGTTGAAATTGTGGAACAAAACGGCATTGACGAAACAGGTGCTGCGTCCCTAGCTGAGGCGCTGAAAGTGAATAAAGCTCTGAAGCTTTTGAAACTGTGGGACAATGACATTGGCCCAACTGGTGCTGGTTCACTTGCTGAGGCAATTAAAATCAATAGAACTCTGACAAAGTGTAATTATGGAACAATAACATTGGCGATGCTGGTGTTGATTCATTTGCTCAGGCACTAAAGATCAACACAACTCTGACACAGTTGAAATTGTGGGACAATAACATTGGTGCTGCTGGTGCCGGATCACTGCCGAGGCACTTACAATTAATAGAACTCTAACACTACTGATTTGTCTGACAACAACATTGGTGATGCTGGAGCTATCGCACTTGCCAAGGCACTTAAAGTAAACACAGGCCTGACACACCTAGAATTGAAGAGCAATAATGTTGGTGATGCAGGTGCCATTTCACTTGCGAGGCACTTGAACATAATACAACTCTGGTGAAACTGGTACCGTTTCACTAGTACTGGGACCAGAACTGTCTAAAGCCAATGACGACTAAGGATATTTCTGTAAAAATGTGTCCCCAACCCAAGTGTTGAGATGTCAGTTATGTCCAGCGTAATCACAAGCAACTAGTAACTGCCTGATACAGAGACTAACTGCAGGTTATAAGTGAAGTGTGCATTCACAGTTCGTATTTCGCTCGATTATGAGAGCTTGAGTCAACGATCGTACATATGCAAAAAATAATCCATTGGCCTGCAAAGCCCCTTAGAAATATGAAACTTTGTAGAGAGAATAATAAGACCAAGAGATTATAAAGAGTGCAAATCGCCCTCTTACGAAACATTGGACAACTTGTAGGAGCCTTTAAATTTATATTCCAAATTATGTTGCGAAGAAGAATACGAAGGAGGAATTCCTCAAAGGAATACGAAGCAGTTAGTGTACAGTTGTGTTACATATAAGCAGGGACAGTGATTTCAAGTCCCAGAGTCGCAACTGGTTAATACAGTATCATTTCTAAGGCCAACAGTGGTCAATCTAGATCGTAAGAATTGGTCATATAGACATTGCTAGTTACAGCGCGGACACTCGAACCGTGAACGCTTTGGCTTTATTTTGGCTTTATTTTGGCTTTATTTTGTCTTTATTTGACTTTATTTTGACTTATTTTGTACTTATTTCAGAACTAGCCAATCACAGCCCGGATTCGAAGTAAAGGCCAAGACATTGACAAAATAAAGACAAAATAAAGACAAAATAAAGACAATTAAAATAAAGCCAAAATAAAGCCAAAGCGTTCACGGTTCGAGTGTCCGCGCTGTAAGACTACTAAAGAATTGCTCCATGTTTAAAACAACTTTATCGTGCTGTTTTTCTCAGAAAACTACATAGTCGGCGTTTTCAGATACAAGTTTGTATGGGTGTTTTGTATTTATGTATGTCACACAATTAGGTTGGAGCTACCATAAAACAACCAATGAAATTGCCGTTCAATTATAAAGAGCATTAGAATAGTTAAAACTCAAATGTCATGTATTGTTATTTACCATCTCATCGCAAACGGGTAAAATTTTGTTGGGGGGCTGAACGTAATTTGCCGAACTGAAACCAGGGAGCGAGCGCCGTAGGCGCGAGCCTCTAGGGGGTCTGAGGGCATGCCTCGCCAGAAAATTTTGAAATCTAGAGGCTCGGAAATGTTATTGTCAGCATTCTCCACGAGATATTCCGTAAAATAATTGATCTCGATCAAGAGTATAATGACAGGCATGTTTAAAGCTTACACGGCAATATTTCTGACGTTTTGTTAACTTGATACATATAAAACTTCGTCGGTTTTGCCCGAATGATACTATTCGTGAATTTATACGGTGAAATTTTTCTTTTAATACTACGTGCACTCTTTTTACTGGACTCTTTCCCCATCATTTTACACATGAGTTTCGTGTGAACAGTGAAAGGTCGATTCATTATCTTTCCTTTGGTGCTTTATATTTAACGAATAAAGAAGCCAAACCATGTATTATACTGTCATAAAACACAACGGGAATTTGAGAACACGAGAGAAATATAGAAAACACGAGCCACAGGCCGAGTGTTTTCTATATTTCTCGAGTGTTCTCAAATTCCCGTCGTGTTTATGAAAATATAATACATGGTTTGGCTTCTTTATGTGCTTTAAAATATAGATTTACGCGCGCGAAACGATAAAACACGCTTTTCTATGTTTTATACTCTGATAAAACATGGTTTTTAACCAATCAGAACGCGCGAAGTTTTCAGTTTATATTTTAAAATGTAATAATATAGGAGGGCCTGGGGTAGGGCCCCAAGAGATTATAATAAGCACCTCGTTCTATGGAAAACGACAAACGTCAGCGTGCAGTAAACATGAGTAAATTTTCTTTAATTTTCTGACTTCCAATTATTAAATAAATCCATCAGAAAAATTGAAAACAATTCACAAGTTCACGATATACGAGAAACTACTCATTTGGACGTAGAAGCGGCAAACGGCAGTCGGCAAAAGTGGGATTCATCTCTCTAATATTTTGAATTTTTGAAACGCCAGGAGCTCTAATTTTACGCACTTTGGCAGATTTTATAATATTCAATAGACCTTTCCTTCTGCATGAATTTTCTTTCTTTGCCTTCCTCTTTGCATTAATTTTTTTCCTGGGATTTCCCCTTGCATGAATTTGTTTTGGTTCCCCAAAAGCAAGCGCTGCGTTCATCCAATCAGTGAATATTGTTCCCGCCAAGATTGACGCCTGGCTTTTTTCGCTTCCAAACCAATCGTTTTTAAATCTACACGGTTAGGCCAGAGTCGCGTAGCGCGACGAGCCTTGGCGCGACGTTGCTTCAAACGTCGAGCTACAGTCGCGTTAACGTCGAACTTAATTGATTAATTGAGTTCGACACGACGATAGCGCGACGTTTGAACCAGCCCTGATTACATCCTTTTGAGCATTTTCTTATGCCCACGTCATGATCAAGATGGCGGCGTTAAGACTTTTTCCACTACAAATAAATAAAAATTTGCCTGCAAATAGGATTTTTATGTCTTTCTCTGCAGTAATTTTGTTCATTTAATATGATACTCCTGGGGAGGAGTTATGGGTATTAGGGGAACCCCCCTCATGCTCGCGCGTGGGTCACGTGACAATCCAAGCCATGTGCTCGTCATTCGTCTCGCGTCAGCCGCGGATCAAGACGTGTTTTTTTGATTTATTGCGGTAAGCTGAATTAATTTGAGCTATTTTTGCCATTTCAGAGGGGTTTATCTCATTTAATCGGTTATCTATAAGTTAGTTGTATTCCCACTTGAAGGTTGTAATCCCTTGGGGTTATTACGGCCTTTTTCATTCATTGTTTATAACTGAAGTCGAAGCCATTGTTGGGCATTGTTTTTCGCTTCATTCTTAGCTTTATCATGTGCTTATAGTTTATTGTTTATTTCAATTACTTTTCCCCTCCCACAGTACTTGTTTCTTTTGTTAGGAGGTTGAGATACGACCTCAAGTCAAGTCGAATTTCCATCCGCGAACGGACGAGACGTTTTAATAACGATGTCAGGTCATATGCATGGCGTCGGCTGACGTATTTTGCTTCCTGTTATGACATTTGCTCCAACATGTTATTCAGGCGCTGTGACTGTAAATTAAACCGGCCATAGAGCAGACAGAAAGAAGCATTTTGTCTAAATTATAGCTTTGTAGCTTTTTTCATAACCGAGTTATCGCGAAAATAATTTTCAGACAATTACAGCTCAGTATGCTGTCGCCATGTTATGTCCTTCTTTGTGACACAAATACGATGGCCATAAAATTGCACAAGGAGTAGAGTAGATTCTACCATCAATTATCATTAGCTTTACCACGTCAAAAAATTTAAAATCCGTTTCTGTAGCAGTTCATACACACGCTCATTTGGGACATCACAATTTTCAAAATGCTGTATTTTCGAAACGAAGCACTGAATCAATATCAAAATTTGCGTCGTAGAGATTAATGGTCGTACATCTAGAATATGTGAAAATAATAGCGTTGTAGAATTAACCGTGTAGATTTTCGAATTATGAAGACATCAGATGAAAAACCACCAAAATACTGTATTTCGTAGCTGCATTTGCCAATTCTGTTGATAACTTGAGTTTTATTGAGGCTTATTTTGTCAGTATTCGCAAATTATTTTCCCGTGGGTATCACTAGGGCGTTACTAAACACCGGAACGGAACGGAATGTACCGGAATGACCCGGAATGACCGGAATGTACCGGAACGAACCGGAATGGTACCGGAATGAACCGGAATGACACGGAATGATACCGGAATGATACCGGAATGAACCGGAATGATACCGGAATGAAACGGAATGACTCGGAATGAACCGAAATGATACCGGAATGACCCGGAATGATACCGGAATGATATCGGAATGACCCGAAATGTACTGGAATGGTACCGGAATGACCCGTAATGAAAGGGAATGACACCGAGATTTCATTCATGGCGGCAGGGTGATCCTCTTGATGGTGGACACTAGATGGGGGCTGGGCAACTGCAAAAGGAAATCCAAACTTCTTCACTTTTCCACCCCATCCCCCCTCTACCCCACCCTCATCTCCCCTCAAAAATATGAAAATATAATAGTCTATATCGTGAGAGGCTGCAAGTCGGGAAATCTCGAAAGAGAAAAAAAAGAAATAGAGTAAAACTAAAAACAAGAAATAAATAAATAAAGCATCATATGGGGTGATTGGGGCAGGGGCGCAGTTGAATTATACCTCACCCCCACCGTAGTCGTGTGTATTAATAATTGGTTTATTTTGCTCGATCTATCGCGCATTGCTGGTTTTCTCGCTTCCGCGCGTCTTCCGCGCGTGCGTCTTTCGAATAAAAAACTTGAGAAAAATGAAAAGGTTAAAATTGAAATTCAAGAAGTATGATTTGCCGGTGGGTTGTTCATACAATAACCTGCGATCAGGCAATTTTTTTTCGCGCTCTCACTGAGTACTCTTCGTCTTTTACGTGGTCGCGCTCAATTTTTACGCGACCTCCGTAAAGAGAATGTAAGGAGCGCGAAAAATTGGCCTGATCGCAGGTTATTCATACAATGTTTTTTTTTTTTTTAATTTCATGTACTTTTCGACGAGGTCGGCTATTGTTTGGAATCATTCATTTCGTGGCATGTTGCGCTTTCCTTACTAAGGGAATAGTATCTCAATCGAAAATTATAACAAATACAAGATGGTTGATAATTCCAGAGCATTTTTTTAGATTTTCAGTGTTCATTGGGGTCTCATTCCATAGATTTCCCTCCCATTCTGGATTATTCCGTCATCTTTCTTTGTTGTTATGGGTCATTCTGGTACTATTCCGAGTCATTCCGGTATCATTCCAGCTCATTCCGGTATCATTCCGTGTCATTCCGTGCCATTCCGGTTCATTCCGGTATCATTCCGGGTCATTCCGGGTCATTCCGGTATCATTCCGGTATCATTCCGTGTCATTCCGGTACCATTCCGGTTCGTTCCGGTACATTCCGGGTCATTCCGTTACATTCCGTTCCGTTCCTGTGTTTAGTAACGCCCGGTATCACTATGGTTAGTATAGGCAAGGGCGACTTCCTACTGGGTTAATTTTCATTTATTAATGTTTGTTATACATATACTCCCCTGTCGCTCATATTTATTTCTTAATTTACATGTATATTTTATTAGTGAGCTCATGTTATTTTGTATTATTATGCTATTTATTATGTATTTGTTGCTCATATTTACTGAGGCCATTTTCCTCGGTTATTTATTTTGAGGCCAGTATAGGACTTGCTGTCACGGCGACAATTTGTCAGCCATGCTTGTTCCTGCCTCTTTATTTTTATTTTGTTTGTATGTTTATATGAGCTTAGGTTGCTCATGTTTGTATTTTATGGAGCCCATGTTGCTCTAATTTTTATTGAGCCAATGTTGCTCATATTTTGATTGGGCCCTTGTTGCTCATATTTTTATCGAGCCCTTGTTGCTCGTATTTATTGAGCCCTGTTGCTCATATTTACTGAGGCCATTTTCCTCGGTTATTTATTTTGAGGCCAGTATAGGACTTGCTATTGCGGCGACAATATATTTGTGAGCCATGCTCGTTCCTGCCTCTTTATTTTTATTTCATATTTATGTTTATATGAGCCATGTTGCTCATGTTTGTATTTTATGGAGCCCATGTTGCTCTAATGTTTATTGAGCCAATGTTGCTCATATTTTGATTGGGCCCTTGTTGCTCATATTTTTATCGAGCCCTTGTTGCTCGTATTTATTGAGCCCTGTTGCTCATATTTACTGAGGCCATTTTCCTCGGTTATTTATTTTGAGGCCAGTATAGGACTTGCTATTGCGGCGACAATATATTTGTGAGCCATGCTCGTTCCTGCCTCTTTATTTTTATTTCATATTTATGTTTATATGAGCCATGTTGCTCATGTTTGTATTTTATGGAGCCCATGTTGCTCTAATGTTTATTGAGCCAATGTTGCTCATATTTTGATTGGGCCCTTGTTGCTCATATTTTTATCGAGCCCTTGTTGCTCGTATTTATTGAGCCCTGTTGCTCATATTTACTGAGGCCATTTTCCTCGGTTTTTTATTTTGAGGCCAGTATAGGACTTGCTGTTGCGGCGACAATTTGTCAGCCATGCTTGTTCCTGCCTCTATTTTGATTTTATTTTATATTAATGAGCCAATGTTGCTCATGTTTTTATTATTATATCGAGCCCAAGTTGCTCATGTTATTATTATTATTATATTGAGCCATGTTGCTCATGTTACTATTATTATTATATTGAGCCATGTTGCTCATGTTATTATTATTACATTTTTATTTGAGGCCCTGTTCCTCATTTTTAGATGCCTGGTTCATCGTGTTTATTTTTATTGAGTTCCTCAGGTTTTTGTTTGAGGTAATTAAACCTTCTGTAGGTTCGGATACTTGCTTTTATTTGTTTTAATTCCTCAGATGCCTCCTAGACAGTCCCAGTGCCAGAAGCATCTTCTTCACAGGCCTGAGTATTTCCACCAGGGCGGCATTAGAGGCAGTGGTCTCATCCAGCAGATTGTTATGCTGCAGGCCCCTTTTATAGAGCAGGACACCCCTAGGAATGGCTTAGGAGTGCCTGGTTTTGATGCAGGAAGTGCAGCTCTTTCCTTACCTTTGGCAATATTGATCACATCGCTGACTTGGTTACTAAGGTGATAGCCGTGGTTTCCAAACAGATACCACCCTTGCTGACCTTCCAACACCTGGCACAGGCTTACATGCAGCCACTTAATTGGCCTAATATGTAGCTTCATTTTTACTGCGGTCAAGTCAGTAACTATAAACGTGCGTGGAAACTGTTTACAGCAAGTAATCTTATGTTATCTTAGCATCTACTCAGTTTTATCATTCTAATCAGTTTTATCATTCTAATTAATTTTTATAATTTATCAAGTCATGGTCCTGTTCAATCTACATTATGCCCCTTCTAATGTCAATACCTATATTTCCGCCGTTGGCCACAGTGTAATTATAAGCTCATGTTACAATGTATGTTTCTCAGATTTCAAGGGCTATAATTAAGTAGGTTTCTTTCTAGATAGCTGTCTACCCATCACACTTCCTAATTTGTACCAGCTGATATTGGGCTCTCCCTACCAGATTGGTCAGTTCCCGGAAATGTGTTACCTGGCATTTCGTGCATAAAATGGCTCCCAGGTATGGCTCAACTTGCCAAATGGCTGAACCCAACTGGGGACCTAATGGGTTTTAAGGTGATGCTTGAGAATTTTATGTATAATTATAACCAGCATCGATCCTATAGTGGTCTCGCCAGCTTCGTTCGTTCTGTTGAATTTCAACTGCTTGGCTATGCGAGGAGCCCAACCGGGTCCTCTTTTCATTGTAGCAAATGGGTTGCCCATTTCCTGATCTACTTTTTCTCACCATCCTTGACTGGCAATTCAGTTATGTGGCCTTGCCCCCTCATTACAAGGGTCATATATTTTGGATGGGTGCGGCCTAGCATGCGACAGATCAGAGATTCTTTTGATACCCAGTTTCGCTTGTTAGGGCGATGGAATTTTAAAGCTTTCCAGAACTATATTACCTAACGAGATAGTCAGGCTGCCATGGCTAGGTAAACTGGCATAATTCTACATTAGTTGGCCTGGTGGGTCAGTTTGAAGTGGCGACTGCTCCGTCAGGCCATGTATCTACTGAGCCTTACATTAACTCATCATAATAAGGTAGTCAGGTTGGCCTAGGAGTGCAGCTAGCAAGGGCAGCTGTTCTGGTAGGCTCTCCTGTCATAGTTAGGTAACGTGGCACAATTTTACACTGGTTGCAGTGTTACCACTTATTTTAGTTCCAGTAATTGGGGGTAATTTCTAATTTTTAAGGGTCTCCTAAGGAGAAAGGCATTTTAAGTGATATACACATCATGTAATATTACATGAAGTATTGACCGCTGACCATCTGTTCGCGTGATTATTGCCGCGATTCTTGCTTCGCTTTCAAATTTACAGCCAAATTTACAGCCAAATTTTCAGTTTTCAGCCTGGAATGGTAATGAAAAGGTAAAGGAAACTAGTAAAACTTTCACATTGTTTCTTATGTGTATTTTATATCTTGAATAATCCTCTTCCTCTCAAGAGTAGACCAAACTATGAAAACATTTGCAATTTTGAGAGCTTATTTTACGCACTGGCAACAAACTGTGCGTCCTTTTTATTTTTAGTGCGTCAAATACACACAGCGTTGTGTAAGTGGGAACACTGAGTTGGCCTGGTGGGTTAGTTTGCAGGGGCGACTCACCTATCTAGCCATACATTAACTCATCATACTGAGGTAGTCAGGTTGGCCTGGGAGTTCAGCTAGCAAGGGCAGCTGTTCTGATAGGCTCTCCTGTTATAGTTAGGTAAACTGGCATAATTCTAGTCACTAGTTGGCCTGGTGGGTCAGTTTGCAGGGGCGGCTGCTCCATCAGATCACGTATCTAGCCTTACATTAACTCATCATAATGAGGTAGTCAGGTTGGCCTGGGAGTACAGCTAGCAAGGGCGGCTGTTTTGATAGGCTCTCCTGTCATAGTATAATAATAGGTAAACTGGCATAATTTTACTTTAGTTGGCCTGGTGGATCAGTGTACAGGGGTGGCTGGGGGCTTACTTAAATTCATTAATCATCTAGCCATCCTCATAATGTGGTAGTCAGGTTGGCCTGGGAGTGCAGTTAGCAAGGGCGGCTGTTCTTCTCGGCTCTCCTGTCTTAGTTAGGCAAGTTGGCCTATTTCCACACTAGTTGGCCATGTGAATTACTGTGCATGTGCGGCTGCTCCATCAGGTCATTTATCATACTACTGTGTTGTAGGTTGGGCTATTGTTGACCTTGTTGGCACAGTTAGCAAGGGCGGCTGTTCTATCAGGTTCGTTGATTGTAATACTTTAAACATGTTTGGCCATCTTCTGGATAGTTAGCTTGGGTGGATGTTCCAACAGGTTCGCCTTTGGTGCAATCATTGCTTGTTTGCCGTTTAACCCTTCATTACTTTATTTGTGCAGTTAGCAGGGGTGACTATCGTATGTTGTACTCTTGCACCACTCTGTAGCATGGTTCACTTTTTCCTTTTAGGTTATTAATTCACACCTTGTGACCCTTCTTGTTAAGTTTTCTACAGCAGTTAGCAAGGGCGGCTGCTTAGTGCTACCCTTGATGCTGCTCTTGCCTGGGGTGGGGCAGCATATGTGCTTGCACCCCATATGCTTTTGGCGTTTTCAGTGCCCTCACCTTTACTGGGCCAGACTATGTATCAATCATTTTTCAACGAAATGTGATATTTTAATAAAAGCGGCTATGGGCCTTTGTCCATAGCCATATTAGTCCAAACAATATTGTTTGATCATTGCCCAGTAAACAGAGCTCAGGCAAGGCAGCTTTGGGGTTAAGTTATTTAGGGTTAAAGAGAAAAGGCATAAATAAAATATTTGCCTGCAAATAGGATTTTTATGTCTTTTCTCTGCAGTAATTTTGTTCATTTAATATGATACTCCTGGGGAGGAGTTATGGGTATTAGGGGAACCCCCCTCATGCTCGCGCGTGGGTCACGTGACAATCCAAGCCATGTGCTCGTCATTCGTCTCGCGTCAGCCGCGGATCAAGACGTGTTTTTTTGATTCCCTCCTCCTCCCCATGCCTTGTCCACTTGTTTCATTGTGTAGTTAAGTGTCTGTTTTCAGTGCCCTCACCTTTACTGGGCCAGACTATGTATCAATCATTTTTCAACGAAATGTGATATTTTAATAAAAGCGGCTATGGGCCTTTGTCCATAGCCATATTAGTCCAAACAATATTGTTTGATCATTGCCCAGTAAACAGAGCTCAGGCAAGGCAGCTTTGGGGTTAAGTTATTTAGGGTTAAAGAGAAAAGGCATAAATCATAAAATCGTTGCTTAACAACATAATTTCAACCATTTTCTAACCCTGAACAGTGAAGTTCTAAATTCTAAACTGTTGATTACCGACCTGAAACAATGTTTAGTCGCTTTTAATAATCGCAAAACGTAAATGGCCGCTATATCTTGAAGTGGGCGTGCAAAAAAAATTGCCCGTTTACACGACACTCGTAACCGTATCGTTTTGAAAACGCTCCACTTCGGACAGCGTTTTCAAAACGACACGGTTACACATAGCCGTTTAAACGGAAAGTGCGTAACCGTATAGATGACGATGCGGTACAAATAAAACCGGGTTCGTGTAAGGGCCTGGCTAAACTAGGAAACATTCATCAATATTGCTGCGGAGGCAAATGTTTCACAGTTTAGCCACGCGAGAAACAGCAGCAAATTTTGCGTCTCGGAAGCACGAAAATGTCTTTGAATCAAGTCAAAAACATTTTTGCTTCACGGACGCAAATTTTGTTTCCGAAAAATATGTTTCCCAGTTTGCCACGAGGAAAAATTTTACTAGTTTAGCCACCAGAGCAGCGAAACATTTATCGTGCTTTCCGATAGTTTAGCCACCCAGGCAACATAACAATGTTTCTGCAACAGTCTTTCCTAGTTTAGCCAGGCTTTAAGGTGGCTGAACACAGTTTACAAAACTTTGGAGTATCTATGCCTTATCTCGCTTTCACGTCCAAACCGTTTCAGGAAACGAGCCGGCTCAAAGTTGGCAGGATTCAAGATAAGCCTCTGGAGTTTTAATTGTTGCACGTTGCTATGTTCCGTTACCATGGCAACCAAGCTAGTTATAAAACGAATAACAAACTTGGAAAAATTCTGACATTTCAACACTGATGTATAAAGATTTAACAGACAGAATTTTTATTTTTCGTATTTTACAATTCCTCTGTTAAATTTCAGAATTTTTGCAATAGGCCACTTACTTGTTTTCTGAAGTATTTTCCTGCCAAATTTCATGAAATTCTAACGACTGGTTCTTAAAAATAAGGGATAGCACCTCCCACATTTCACACCTTTCGCGTGCGAAAATGCAAATTTGTACTCTTGCAGTCGTGGCACGTTGTTGAGTGAAACGTCCTGCAAACTAAACATGCTTCAAAATATCATGAAACCAAAACAAAAATAAGATATAACTATAATATGTTATAATTTATAAGATATAAATAATAATAAGATATAAAATAAGATATAAAATTGCAGAACATTATTAGCAATAATTCAACAAATTTTATCAGTAACGGTCATACAAAAAGCGCAGGTTGTTTGTCAGCTGTTTACGCTTTGATGGTTGATTGACAACTAGGTGTGAGAATGGCCAGGCCAGGCCCCTTTTATACCGGAACTTCTTGTTTAAGAAATCGTCGCATGCGCTGCATTTAAATGGTTTCTCGGTTTCTCCTCGTTTCTCCTCGTTTCTCACCGCAACAATGATAAACCTGCAAAATGGCTGGGTCTTTGAGTCTTGAATTTTCCTGACATACTGTTCTCCAAATAAAACGACCGCTGTATCGGCGCCATGTTTGTTTTTCTCAACCATCGTGCGCGCGCTACATCGCGCTATACATCGCTACATCGCGTCATGCAATGAAAATTGCAGAGCGCGCGCAAACTGTGTCCGGCCACCTTAAAAGCGGGTCCTAAATTCTCGCGCTCTGCGTTCGTAATGCCTCTGCAAGCTGCGCGCGCTTTAACTGTTTGAATAAAGGTACGCGCGTACAAACAGCCATCACGAGCCTACAAATAAAAACGACCAAGCGAGGTTGATTGGCTGGATCTTACTTTTCCGATGGTAAGTTTGTTATTTTTGCTACATTTAGATTCAATCTGAAAAGTTAACCATTGTCACATTATAAGCAACTTAGGTGTGAAGGTTTTTGCTTAAGTGGCATCGTGCGTTAATGTAAGCATAATTTGTATCATTAGATAGTAAGAGCGCAAATAACGAACTTTTTAAAAAACCTTAACAATTGGACATTTGCTATCAGCGAATCTTTTATAACACCAGTAATTTGTATACATCGTTAATTGTCGGCTCAGGCACTTAAGGCCAGCTGCGGTAGAACAGGTCAGTTGAAACGTGTGGTCAGAAAGATTCATCCTGAGCAGTGCGGGTACAAAGGTCTATGTATCGCTTTCCCGCGCGCACTTACTTTGTGTCTCTTGTTTCAAAATTTAAACTCTCTACCAGGTCTGCCCCTGACGAGAATGACAGACATTCTTGGCAGACTCTCATTTTCAGTGCTATCAATTATATATGCTGATTTATAACTAACGTCTTAGTGAGCTTTCTAAATTATCATCTACATCTGTAATTTTTAATGAACATGTATTATCAGAGGTCTATAACTAGAGGTTTCCATCTCTGGCATTGGGTCTTGGCCCATCAGATTCGCAGTTAGGCTATTTTTAGACATTTTTCGCGCGAAACCAGCAGCCAATCACGTTGAACCATTTTTAATGATATGCGAGCGCTACTCAAAGGCAGAAACTTTGCCGGCCAAGGAAAAGCCGCGAAAAGCGTCACAGCAGAATGTGATAATTGTTTAAATACTTCACTAAATTTAGGTCAAACTTCGGTATACTTTTTGTAAAACTATAAATCGACTGAGTGATTTTTCAGTTCAATCTAAATGAAGCATGATTTGTATGAATTCGGCGGCAAAACTTCTGGCGCGGTGTCCAGTTGGCAAGTTGAATGAAAAGAAAGCAAGACAAAGTTTTCTCCGCGGATTAATATTCGCTCAATCTCTCCAAAGTTTCGTATATTCTGGAAAATTGTGCAGATGGTTTAGCTTAACATGGGAAGATTCGAAATAATTCTGGAGCTGAACATTATATTCATTTTACAAGTTGAACGGACAGCTATACGCAGCCGAAGGTTTCACTTGTTTACATGTATACGGCGGGCAAAACTTGCGCGACTACAGAATTAACGAATGTCTGAGCTTAAAATCAAGTTCATTGAAGTAAAAGAACAAAGGAAACCCTCAATATCTACATGGATGGAAAGAAAGAGAGTGGTCTTTGTAGAGAATTTCACTGTGAAGTGATCTTTGAATGATTGACTGTCACGAACGCTTGACGAACTAAGCTTATAAGCTTTATATATCTGATCAGAAGCTTATCACGATCTGATCCATGGATATTTATTGTGCTGATTTTAAAACCTTAATTCAGCTGGAATTGACAAGCCTCTTCGAAATACAAGGTAACAATACTGAATAGACTAAGCTTAAACTTGTGTTGTAAACAGGTTTTCATTCTTTGGACGAATTAATTGTCTGATCTTCCCGTAAATTAATTTCAGGCTGCCTTTAGTGCTCTTTCAGTCGCATTTTAGTTGTACATTTTACAGGCATTTTCCATTAAATATTTCGTTTCAAACTTCGTGCATTATTTAGTAGAATGAACTTTTGTTTGATTTAGAAGGGCCAAGGTTTTTTTACTAAATAATGTTAGCCATCGTTTCAATCGACGAACATGCAAACCGTCTTGAACAAAAATTGTCGAGCTGGCGCGTTCACTGACCATTTTTGTCAGGCATGGTGCGTGATTGGCTGCTGGTTTCGCGCGAAAAATGTCTAAAAATAGCCTAACTGCGAATCTGATGGCCGCGCGCAATGCTAGATGGAAACCTCTAGTTATAGACCTCTGGTATTATTGATTGTATTTATTAATTTTAGCCGTTATAATTAGTTTAATTAATGGCTTTGTATTCATTATTCATATTTGTGAAGGGTTCCCTAATGGTTTTAGATTGCAAGCCAGCCCGTTCAGTTCCGGACATTCAACTGATCATAAATTTCTAAGTATGAAAATATATTTGCGATAAGCGCGTTGCGAAAAAAAGGTCGGAAACGATTTGTTCTTGAATGTTAATGCGAGACGCACTAAGGTTTATTGGCACTAAGCAAAGCGACGGCTTTGCAGATTATTACAGTATTATTTAATGTCAAATCATAAAAATTCCTTATTATATTTTTTTAATTGCTTGTATTTTATCTTGTACATATCTCATAGTTTTAATATTCATATTTTATTGTATTTTATCTTATCTTGTGTATAATGTAGGAAGGCCTCTTGTTTGTTAGGCCCAGTTCAGACGCCGTACTTCACATGAGCCGAATCGAATTCGAATTTAGGCCGACCCAAATTAATTTCGACCGGCTGAATTGATTCAGACGCCGAGCTTAATTCAGCCGAACTTAAATTAATAGGGGAAAATTGCTGTTATATTGAAAAATACATTATAATAATTCATGCATTTGTTTCGGCTCATGTGAAGTTCGGCGTCTGAATCAAAGCCGGTCCACAGCCGTTATTCCCGGCTGAGCCAGGCGGGAGAAACGGCTGAGCCGATCCGAATTCATTCAGCCGTTCTGAATTGATTCAGACGCCGTACCTCACATGAACTTAATTCATCGAATTCGATTCGGCTCATGTGAAGTACGGCGTCTGAACTGGGCCTTAGTTTTCAGTTTTTAAACTATTTTAGTGCTACCCTCATTAAATAAAGTCTGTATTTACTTACTTACTTACATATTAATTTGCAGATGAAAGTTGTTTTATTTATGTTTCTTCTGATGATATTGTGCCTTTGTAAAGGTATGGCAAAGCTAGAATCATTTTGAAAATGATAGAGCAAATGTTTAGTTATAATAATATGGATATATGCAATGAGTATTCGATAACCCGATTTAAATTTTACGTTTCCAGCTACATTATTATATGAAATTTTTGCGGCAAAATCGCGAAATTAAAGTATCGCGAAATATGGCGACAAGACTCCAAATTCGCGCGAAAATTTTCTGTAATAATGTAGTTTGTGAATTTTCGACGAGTCAATAAAGGTCTCCCCACGTTAATTAAAATATAATTTTTCTGACGGTCCAAGGTCCGTATTCTAGATATTACAATGCGAGCAGCCTTAAGTTAATTAAAATTCGAAGTTCCACCTGGCTGTTATAGAGGGGTGTGGTGTCGTTTGAACGTAGGCATGCAGGCACGCTTGAGGAATTTCAAGTTAATTGTCTTTGCTATACCGCAGTTTTAGGATTATCAGTGCTATATATATATTTATTATACGGCAAACTGGTCCACGATGAAAAGGAGCATTCTGATTGGTTCCCTGAGCGGTCCGAATTTTGCAATACGGACCACAAAGATGGACCACTTACGAACCCATTTCGCCAAATTCCTTTTATGAAACATTGAATTCGAACAAAAGAAAACTGTTTTCTATTAAGTAGAAACATTTTATCTCATGTCTGGCGGACAATTTTTGTTAAACTTTTCGCAAAGTAGCCTGAAAAATCGGTGAGGGTAAAAGGAGGAATGAGTTTGCGAAATGGCATGTGGCATGACTTGCGGAATGGCATAATTATGCGGAAAATGATATATGCGGAATGACTAAAGAAATAAATTAACTGCAAATAACCGCTTTACGTAATGCTGCGGGCTCAAACCATACGATATTGTTCAAGATGGCGGCTGTTCGGTGACAAGAAGCGAAACGGTTCGCCACTTGTGTGTTCGTGGTAGATCATTAAAAAATACCATGCATCTCATTTCCTTAATCGACATTCATGCACGTTCTGAATAGAACCAAGGATGAATGATAGGTGTGCCGACAAAATTTTGTTTCATTTTGGAAAAGCCAATTTCGCAGTGTTAAACGTATTGAATATTATTAAGAGAGGATGATCTAAGAGAAGCATTCCCCCATACATATGGGAATCTTCCAATGATAATATTTTGAAATCTATTTTTAATTTTCAATCCATAGCTGAGCTATTTTAAGATCGCTACATGATTTGTCAGTTCGAGTAATGTGATGTCGGAGCCTCGATTAGTGGTAAATACAATTAACTTTCACAGCATGGCGCGAAACTATTAATAGATTTCAAAAAATTATCATGGGGCACGGGGAATCCTTCTCTTAGATCATCCTCTCTTGATAGTATTTACAATGTAAGTACGCGTGTGTATTTAGGTAGCCCGCGGTTGTTGTCATGGGACTGGAAGCTAACATGCTTCTTATTGTATTAATATTAGTATTAGTGTAGTTTTTTTTAAGCAGTGTCCCCTAATTAGTATGGTATATTATTACCAGGCTACAAGGTTCTTGACACTTTAATAAAGTTCTCACTCACTCTCACTCACATGCACATAGTTTCATCCGACCTCACTTAACAACACGTGACTATTTTACATGTGTCATTTTTTTCCTTTTTAAAAAAAAATGTAAACGTTTTGATTTGCTTTACTGTTGTTGTGGGAGGCGCGGTGGCCTAATGGTTAGCGCGTTGGACTCCGGAACGATCGGTCCATGTTCGAGCCCTGACCTGGATCATTGTGTTGTGTTCTTGTGAAAGACACTTTACTCTCACAGTGCCTTTCTCCACCCAGGAGTATAAATGGGTACCGGCGACAAAATGCTGGGGGTTAACCTGCGATGAACTAGCATCCAATAAATCCGGGGGTGTAGCAATACTATAGCAATATACTAGTCGGGATAAGCTCCGGCAGTGTGGGCCAGTTTGTCCCGAGTGCGGCTTTACCGTTTTTTTTTTTAACTGTTTTTAACGAGTGAGCGAGATATTAATATATTTATGTCCCCATATGATTTCTTCTTGTCCTTTACACAACAACAGCGAGTTTCATTAACCATTTCAAAATAATGCAGAAATAATAAGTTTGTCTTTCGTATATTTACTGTTTGCAGATGGAAAATTGTGTAAGAGGAAACACAATCTGGTGGCAGTCATTAATGGAGGAGCTGAAGTCATTCGGGGAATCTGCGAAAACATTACGTTGAACGGTTCGCTTTCCTATGACCCCGAAACCGGTGACAACATGGGAATGAGTTTTACTTGGCGTTATGGTAGTATACCAACAAACAATTACTCCAGTCTTCAGTTACTGGAACAAGGATCATTTACATCGGTGAATTTATCAGCCATGCAAAATGAAGGGCTCAGTTTTGGTCGTGCTACTACGGTAAATGCCAATGTTACAAACGATAATGAGACAATCATTGTCAACTTGACTGTGGCCAAAGACTATCGCACTGCAAGCGTGATTCAAATTGTCCATCTTGTAAAAGGATATCCACCTAAAATATATCAAAGGTAAGATACCCAAAGTCTCACTTCAGTAATGTAACATTAATAACTCACTACTGGCAGTAGTGATCTAGGGGAGTATAAAATTGCTTCTCACTTGGCAAGTTGTTGGGAGGATCGATTGACTACAGACGGACAGATTGACAAACTGACTGACGGAGGGACGGAGGGACGGAGGAACGGAGGGACAGTCGGCCGGTCGGCCGGGTGGCCAAGCGGTCGGGCATGAAATACTGTCCTTAGTTTGGTTTCGATGATTGAAATCACACATACACTCTTATGGTTGGTTTTCAGATGCCTGATAAATTGCCGACAAAAAGTGATTCCATCAGTTAAACTGAGCATTGAATCAATCTGCCAAGGTTCACAGTGCTCCAACATAACGTCTTATCGTTGGATACTCTACGAGGAAAATCCATGTGATCAAATTGTACGGAAAAGAAGAAATTATTTAAAGTTGATGGCAAGTACACCACTTGATTCAAAGAGAATTGTCATCAAGGACAAGTCCCTCATCGGAGGCAAAAACTACCGATTAACAGTACTTGTTAGAACTACCGATGACTTTATGGGAATGAGTGCATTTGAGTTTTCTGCGGCGTTGCCTCCTTCAGGAGGAACATGTACCATAGAACCAGCATCAGGAATTGCATTGACGACATATTTCAATCTAAGTTGCAGCAACTGGACGAATTACAGCATACCTTTGTCCTACCAGTTTCGATATCGACTTCATAACGGTTTAACCAGTGTGGTATATCATGGTTTGAACAACTCAGTTGTTTCTCAGTTGCCGTCTGGAGACATGTCACATAATTTTACGTTGAATTTCACTGTTACTGTGACTGATAGCAATGGTGCCTCTACTACATACGTAGACTTGTCTGTGCAGGTAGGTTTTAACTTACGAACCAAAAAGGGTGGGTCAGAGAGCCTGAACTTAGAATGAATTTTAAGGGATCGACATTAGAGGAATTCCCATAGGAGCATTTGAACCTATTGGTATAGGAAATCGTATGAACGCGAGTGCAATTCGTGATTTATGGGCACGAGTGATGTTTTGAAAGTTCTCAAAATTGCACGAGCCTTTAGGCGAGTGCAATTTGAGAACTTTCAAAACATCACGAGTGACCATAAAACACTAATTGCACGAGCAGTTCATACGATTTTTTGTTTATAATATTCTCAACAAAATTTGCTGCGGCCATCACGCTACTCTGCACACGAAACGCTTCACTAGTTTCCAGAGTGTTCACATGTTTTATTTGAACGCGCAGGCAAACCAAGCGTGAACTTTTTGAAAGAATTACAGTACTATAGTTTAGAAATATTTAACATTAACTTGAAAGCTTATTTCAATGCCATTAAGCGGCAAAACGTCTCTACTTGTCCGGTACGTTTATCACAATTCTGTATTGCACTCTATAACCTATTTATGCAATCGTCATTGACCAATCAGAAGCTGCATATTTTGTTGAGTATATTATAATATAAGTTATAAAACGTTAAATTGAAAAATATCATTGTATTTTATATCAAACTATTGGTCTATTGGATTCGTTCAGGAATGAAATACGAAACGTCGAAATACGTGTATGTGCTATGAAATATCTTTAGTTTATGTGATAAACAGTTTGGCAATTCTTCCTCTTGTTGTTGTTGTTGTTGTTGTTGTTGTTGTTGTTGTTCTTCATCTTCATATTGTTCTTCTTCTTCTTCTTCTGTTCCTCTTGTTCTAGTTCGTGCTGACGATATTTTGTATCGATTTTCTGTATCAATTTAGGTTAGGCTATTCAAGCACATTACTTCTGAGGTCATTGGAAGCCATCTGAATGATTTGATCAAACTAGATGACCTGCACAGAGCGGTGCAAGTCGCAAATACCTTGCTGCAAGCAATTTCAAGAGAATCTACGTTGGCCCACAGTGAAATTGCAAAGGTAAAGACAAATTGAGTTTTTTACATTGTTTTGTTTATTCTGTCTTCCTATTTTTCAGTTTTAGTTTATAATAATACAGTCGAATCCCGATTAAGCGGCCACCTATTAAGCGACCGACCCCGATTAAGCGGCCAGCTATCAAAGTCCCAATATCAGTATAATACTGTAAATAAAACCCCGATTAAGCGGCCAACCCCTATTAAGCAGCCACTTGCCATTTCCCCGAGGGTGGCCGCTTAATCGGGGTTCGACTGTAGAACAATACCATTTTTATTACAATTACTAGCTACTCACATAGTGCATATTGTACAATGAACATTTTTCTTAGAGTATATTTATTAGATATTAGAATCTATGTATTTTCTTTTGATAATAAAACCGAGTTATCCAAACTTTCTGATGGCATATTATCTCAATTACAAAATCAACATCGAATAATATTATATTTCTACTGCTGTACGTCAGATCCTAAACAATATATAATGATTATTACAGAATAAAGAATTGATCGTGGAGAAGATCGCTGCCTTTCAAGTGAAAAACCTCCCAGACCTTTTGGAAAGTTCTTCAGTACTTGGTTCTGCTTTGGAAGATGAGGACACGGTATCTCTGCAGTCTCTGGTAAGTTAATTTTTGAATGATATTTTTGAATCTGGTTAAAATTCTGGTTTAATTAGTTTGGCATAGGGTCGAAAAGTGACTGTTTAACAATCATGACAATGGCGAGGACAAGAGTGTTGGGACTGGTGGCTTGTTGTTTTTTTATATATTCCTGAAACACATTGTTGTATATTTTACGAGTTGTGTTGCATTTTGACGAGCCCGAGGGTGGTTCAAAACACAAGCCAATCAGTAGAAATATACGATGACAATATATGGCTTAACTATCGGACGTACATCCAAAGCCATACCCTGACGACCGCACAAGTGGGGGGGGGGGGGGGGGGGTACACTTCCCCCCCCCCCCGTCAGATGACAAACGAAAAAAGACCCAGGCAGAATAGAGTTAGAAATGCCAATATTTTTTGTCAATATCATTCACGAGTTGGCACATAAGAGCCTTTGATTATGATTCAGGTGTTTTCGCTATCTGCAATCGACTGGATGACGTCACTTTTGATGTCCAAAGCCCAAGCCAAGAATATTACTGAAATACCACTGATTAGAAAGGCGGCAGAAAACCTGTTCTCGAGTCTGAACAACATGCTAAAGGCTGGAGCGGTGTTTGCTTCTGAAAATTCAGATTCTATACAGGCAAGTGGTGCTCGGTTTGTTCGTTAATATAAGTCCACATTTATTCTTTTAGGTTTTAACCCTTTCAATCCGGATTGCAATATTTAACAATTATTGGATGAGGGTGAACATGATAGCAAGGCCGATGTTTTTGTTATCTACCGAAGTCGAAGGTTGAGGCGGATAACAAAAAATCGCTATCATGCGAAAGTGTAGCTTTTTCTTTCACGGATTGTGCGGGAAACGTGGAATTTCTTTCTCGCTGGCGCTGAATATAATCAAGAGAGGATGATCTAAGAGAACACATCACCATGCCCCATGATAGTTTTTTTCAATCTATTTTAAGCTTCGCGCCATGCTGTGAAAGTTATTTTAGTTCTCGTCCACATGGTCGCGCGGCCAATGATCAGAGGATCAGATGTCATTGCGAAGATTTTTCTCGCCGTCGTGTTTATGTCAATCTACTGAAACCGTAAATCGAAATTTAAAGAAGTGATCGCGTTTCTTAAATTTCATTACGTCATTACAACTGACCAATCAGGTGTCTTCCTTAAAATAGCCGCGCAGTATGACCACGCGCTAAAATTAGATTGAAAAGATTATCATTGGAAGAGGCCCATGTATGGGGGATGAATGTTCACAATTGGTGCCCGAGCACGGTGCCCGAGTACGACTCTCGCTGGGCGCTAATGTGAACACACCTTTAAATTTGTTCACGTACCCACGCCAGAATTCGGGCACTTTGCCCGTGTCCGAGTACACGGTCTTTGTCGATATCTTGGGTAATCAGTGTGTGAACACAGCACCATTTTGTGCTGGTGCCCAGGCACGAGTGCTCGGGCACCAAGTGTGAACATAGCCTTAGATCATCCTCTCTTGATATAATGGTAAGCGTGCATGCATGATGTAATTTCTGCATGTATAAATCTCAATTTCTGCAGATACGATGCGTAATTGCATGCATAAATCCAACTGTCTAGATATGACACCACAATTCGATGCCAGCGCGAATTAGCTGTATGCTCTCAGCCAATGAGAATTGAGATAGTGAGCAAAAAGTATAATATAGAATACTATTCACACTGCATACATAATGAGCATCGCATATAAGATGAACAACAAACCATGAATAAATTGTCATTCGTAAGTGCAACGGCTCCGTCAACATGCTTGTGCATCTCGCTCTTTTGGACATTAAAGTCAAGCTGCAGCTGGAGACAGCATTATCGGCCGTCGATATATAAACTTGAGTGTTTCAGGTATTCCACGCAGGCATGTGCACAAGGGTGTTCTAAGGGTATAAATACTGAGTCGAAGCAGAATAACACTCCTTTCGTGCTTAGTCTCAGCCAGCGGAGCAGTGAACGACATCTCTTCAGTTTTCGACCCACGCGAATTTTCTAGAATTATGGCTGAAGCTCCAGCGCCGGGAGTACAATTTCCTCAACCGCTAGTAAACCCTCCAGCACAAGGCCCACAAGTTCCACAAGTCGCACAAGCTGCTCAAGTTCCACAAGCCGCGCAAGTTGCACAAGCTGCTCAAGTTCCACAAGCCGTGCAAGTTGCACAAGCTGCTCAAGTTCTACCAGCCGCACAAGGTGTACCAGTGCCACAGGCTGCACAAGCGGCGGGTCAAAATGCTGCCCAAAATGTGCTGCCGGCGGACACAACGAACTCGAGGTAAATTTTGATGTTCCTGTCCTTGTTTTATTACATTTTGCTTTTCGCCATTTTGGGAACATATTATAGGCTTGGTTTATTTATCTTACGTAAGAGCTTAAGTTTATTTTTCCCGTAGGCGTGTTACATTTGTTTTTACATGAGTTTGTTTTCCCTGTTTCAACGGCAGGTTTGCAAGTTTAGCGCATCTGTTTGCATTTCCCAAAGGGTTAGTTTTCTTGTTATAGTGATATATTTTGTTATTCAAATTTCGTATTTTCACCACGTGCGGTCGCGGGGGTGGGACAATGTTGGTTTTTAGGGTGAGTCCTTTTTGCTAATTATTCTTAGATATAGTAATTTAATTATGCCGCGTGTTGACACGGGGGTGAGTTTTCTCACCAGGATTTATACGCCGGGTGTAGTCCCGGGGGTGAGTTTTTCCCACCAGGTTTTATACGCCGGGTGTAGTCCCGGGGGTGAGTTTTCTCACCAGGATTTATACGCCGGGTGTAGTCCCGGGGGTGAGTTTTTCTCACCAGGATTTATACGCCGGGTGTAATCCCGGGGGTGAGTTTTCTCACCAGGATTTATATGCCGGGTGTAGTCCCGGGGTGAGTTTTCTCACCAGGATTTATACGCCGGGTGTAGTCCCGGGGGTGAGTTTTTCTCACCAGGATTTATACGCCGGGTGTAGTCCCGGGGGTGAGTTTTCTCACCAGGATTTATACGCCGGGTGTAGTCCCGGGGGTGAGTTTTTTCTCACCAGGTTTTATACGCCGGGTGTAGTCCCGGGGGTGAGTTTTCTCACCAGGATTTATACGCCGGGTGTAGTCCCGGGGGTGAGTTTTTCTCACCAGGATTTATACGCCGGGTGTAGTCCCGGGGGTGAGTTTTCTCATCAGGATTTATACGCTGTGTCTAGGCACGAAACGAGAACCCGCCGGGTATATTTGTTGAAGGATATAGATACGCCATGTATTGTTACAAGGGCAAAGACTCACTAGGTATGCTCCGTCAGGGAGTATATCTTGAATTCGCCGGGTAGTCATGGCGTGTTTGTTGATTGGGAATTTTTTCCCCTTTTTAGAGGTTAAAAGCTGAAGTCCTGAAGCTGAACCAGACAGTTGAGACAATGACTAGATCATCTGTGGAGAACTCCTTAATGAAGATTATGGCCTACGCATCTCGTCCCCTACCAGATTTCAATAAATACGAAGCCTTGGAGATGCTAGAATCGCTTCAACTTACGGCTCAAGATACCAAGCATGACCGCCAGAATTTCTATCGTTTGGTTTACCAAACAGTCCGTGGAAAGCTCGATGTGCCTCAGGATCAATTTAGAAGTCTCGTCCTGCGCCTTTTGGGCGATAAAGATCATGAAAAGATCTTCGATTGTGTGGCGAAGGTAGAGAAACACTATCGTTCGAGGGACCGGGCCGGGACCGCAGCTGTGTCTCCCTATTACAGAGAAGGCCGGGAGAGAAATGCCAGAGATTTCCCGAGAAACCCGGGAAGGCCTATGTCGTGTTTCTACTGTGGTAAACTTGGCCACATTAAGCGATTCTGCGAGGCAAGGAAAGGGATTCTTCTGGGAACATGGGGCTGCAGAAGAATGGCACGTTTCCAGCGTCAGCCGGAAAATAAAGTGTGAACTCTCGCAGACAACATATGTTAAGCTGATTTAGGTTTTCTGTTTGGGTAATAAACGTGTCTTCAATTCAGTCATGTCTTATGTGAGTGTTTTTCTCTTAATTAGTAATAAACTCGATAGTCTCAGAGTTTTGATAGCTTTGAAAACAGGGTCTCTAGTTACCCTCCCAGGATTACTGGGTCAGAGCTGTCATCTCTCTGCTGACTACTTTGGGGTTTCACCCGTGGGAATAATACCTTTTGTTCTTGATGTTTTTCCCTAGGAAATTATTTCATGGGCTTGGGAATATGACAAGAACTTCGATAACGCTATCACTCATGGACAGTCTGGGGTGAATGCAATTCAATGGGTAGACTCCATGGGGAACCCCATAGCGGTCAGCGGCGAGATGACAGCATGTGAACTAATGCAAAAGGTCACGCGTGTGGAGCAAGGCGAGATTATAGGGGATGTAATGAGTTGTCCTTCCGAGACCCCAGTAATTTTAGAGCTGGAGAGCTTCACGCTCACTACTCGTTTTGGGAGAAAGTCGCGGAACGATGCCCTGAAATGGCGGCTCAAACCGATGTCTTGGATTGGATCAAAAATACAGTTTCTATTTTTCCGTATTTCCAACATTTCAAGGGCTCGTTTAAAGGCGAACAATATGATTCTGACCGCCCACCCCACAGGCTGTTTAGAAACAACATGTCATGCAAGCCTTTTGTTCGCTTTGTTCAGGAAACTTTGATCAATCGTCTGGGGACTGGGGCGATATCTTTGGTGGGGAGAGTTGGGAAGGTGGCACCGCCCCATATTGTACTACCTCTGACTGTTGAGCCGCTTTGGAGTGAGTAGTTTGGAAGTGATATTTGGGAGTGAGATTTGGGAGTGAGATTTGGGAGTGAGATTTGGGAGTGAGATTTGGGAGTGAGGTTTGGGGTAGGTTTTGAGGATTAATGGAGTATAACAATGACGAGATTGGATAATGTTAGAGTTGACATATCTTGTATCCAATAGGCATAAATATAATTACATGTTTTGGAGATTACGGTAGTGGTATTTGGTCTCGATAGCATACCATCAATGGTCTCTTTGTGGTCGGATGTAAGTATTGGGGGATTTTAAGAGCCCATTGATGGTATTCTGAGCTGTGAAGTATAAGATTCCAGGAAGTTGGGAGCCGAATTTTCCCCAATCTTAATAAGATGCGATAATTGTTGCAATGCTGAATAGTATACTATTCACACTGCATACATAATGAGCATCGCATATAAGATGAACAACAAACCATGAATAAATTGTCATTCGTAAGTGCAACGGCATAGGGAATATACTAAGTGCAGAGTGACTGGTAGTTTGTAGAATGTTCATAGGGGTGTGTTGAGGGTGTTCATTACGCTTAAGGATAATGGCTAGTACAACATTTTCTTGCCCCACCCACCCACCCACCCACGTGTTTCTCATTTGCACTGCGACTCTTATCGTGTCGCCGAATTTTCCCCAATCTTAATAAGATGCGATAATTGTTGCAATGCTGAATAGTATACTGTTATTTGTAATTATGGAATTTGCTGGTACATCAATGCAATACCTTCCAGCTACGTTGGAGAGTTAGTTTTGCACTGGTATCAGTTTAGTTTCTGTAACAGTTATATACTAAATGCTTTTAATTCGTCATTTCTTTACGATACGGAATCACATTAACGTTTACTTCATTTACTTCAAACACGTACTCTTTTAAACCGCTTCTTTCATCATCATAAAGAGGAGATTTTGAAGTACAGATATTACTCCAAGTAACATCATTACAAATATTAATATATCGGTGCTAATTTGGTGTAGTTACGTTTTCGGTTTTAATGAGCTTCTGTTACGTATCTTCCAGAGTATACAGTTTTAGCATCCTTACACTATTTTTAGCAATTTTGTGACGTAAAAATCTTGAAATCTAAGATAGCGAATCCAAAATAGCAGATTTTGAAATTTATTACTTCATTTTAGTCGATATGACGTTAAGATAAACATGTAATTACCACCATCTAAATAAACATTTTTGAAAGCATCAAACATCGTAACAGTTTCGTAACAGTTTCGTTAAAGGTTATTTTATATAAAGATGGGTGGCACTCGATTTAACCCTCAGACGAACTTGCAAAGTCATACCCCACGACCATACAAGGCCGGGAGGGGATTTGATGGAACCCTCCCTTGGGTTTTCGTTGTAAGACATATCGAAAGTATTATGCCTTTAGTGGATAGCCCCTAGCTTGCTGTACAAGATAAGATAATTACTGTTTGGTTATGACGCCATACGACGTCAAAATGACGTCAAATGACGTCATTAAAACTGCCATCTTGGATCCACCATCTTGTATTTCACTATTTCTTCAAGACGTCAGACAAAAGCATAAATCGATACAAAATTATTACAAAATGTAACAATACTGTAATGTTGCTTAAGAAAACTGGAAAAAATTATCATTACAAGGAAGAATTACATCTGAAAATTCGAAATTTGGGTAAACCTATATGCCATTACACGGTTGCCATGGCAACATCAAAACTTTCATATAGACAGTTGTCAAATCAAAATGTCCGGGAGGGATGAATGAACAGCTACTGAAAGTTTTAACATCAAAGAGTAAATCCTTTTCTCAAAATTGTGAAAAACTCTCATGGGGGAATGACATCCACACACACACCCTTGTACGTCCCACGGTTGATACAGAATGTTCATAATCAAGGTTAAAGGTTCTTTCTTTATTTTTATTTACGTGCAGGGTAGACATGTGGTTATACGATGCATGCAACTTGTCAACACTGTAAGTGATGCAGTACTGGAGTTAACACTCCCGGATGAAGAAGCGGTATCCATTCAGACGAGTGGTATGGCTCTCAGTTTAGGACGCCACACTCCTGCAAAACTCGCTGGATTGCAGATTGAAAGTGATAATGGAAAAATTGTTCTACCTGCCGATATTGATGCTCTGCTCTCCCGAGTCGCGAACACTAGTTTTGTAGATACTCAGGTAATAAAATCCCGAAGAGCTAATTAAAACATAACCAAGAATTTTAAGTTGCACTCGGCCTTACAGAGTGGCAAATATGATGAAACCTCTATAACTCTTTCAACCCAGAATTTATCACCTTCTGACAATGCTATAACCCGTTTCTACTGGTAATTGTACTATTAGTACCGTTTTGTTTATTTTCTTCGACCTTTTTTGGAGCATTATGTGTATTATGTTACTTTTATTTCCAGAATACCAATTAATTTAACTCCATATGAGTCCTGATTTAAAGATCTTATTGAAGAGACCCATAGCCCAAATATGGAAACTCGTTGTTCAGTCGCAAAAAGCACAGGCCGGTGTAGACTAAGAGAAAACAACAGAAAGCATGAATGCGCATATTTTGCGTCCAATGCAACTACCCTAATCACCTGAAAAGCTAGGTATTTAAAGCAATGACTAGCTAACTAAGTCATTCGATCATTTCAACATTTATTCATTCGTTCGTTCCGTTCAGACTTGTGGGCAAAGGTTGAGTAACCACGGTATCTATAAAACCTAAAATTAGTCCCTAATTTTTGCTGACATTTCGCTAGAATATAGTACAACTAGTAACCACATTTCCTTTGGGATTTTGTTCATCTCAAATAGGGCACATATTGTACTGCAGCATTTACACCAGTGTTTTCTTAATGTTTCAGATGTTATCTATACCATTCAATCCTTTCACCTGGGACCGCACAAGAGAGCGAGTGAATTCCAATGTATTAGCCTTGGATTTAAAAGATGATGAACGAAAGGTTATCGACGTGTCACAACTTTCAAGTGATGTTTTCATCGAAATACCTCTAAAAGCCCAGAAAAATCCTTTGCAAATGTCGCATTTCTTCACAAAGAAGAACTCTTCTCGCTTCCATGAGATAAATGTTGATTATGAAAATATGACGATACAAGTTGATATTTCACCCGAAGACGTTACTGTTACTTTGGCTATTTACATCAGATTCGCTCATCGGCCAACCATCAAAGAACACGATTTTAATGGCACTCTTTCCAGCAATGAGAGATGCATTTGGACAAGGAAGGGTGAAAACATCGAAGGGACAAGTTGGTGTTCTTCAAACGTACTAACTCCGATTTACATTGTTGCTAAGAAACCTGGAAAGTATTATTTAGCAGTGGAGAGTCATAACAATCTTAGAAATCCTCAAAAGAGACAGAAACGTTCATGTTTTGGTGAAACACGGCAAAAGAGGTCCTGTGTTGAGGTAAAAAGTCCCCCGCCTACTCCACCCCAGAGCAAAAATGAAAGTGTCGTGCCTGTTTATGATCCGAGAGCCGATGACAACTATACCTTGAAGGCGGAAATGGGGAGCTGCGTTTATTGGTCAGGCAATCGACAGAAGTGGATAACGGACGGCTGCCAAGTACGTCAGTACAAACTGAAATAACTAATTGAAATAACTGAAATGCAGCCATATGTCAACTTGGAGAGATTGTAGTTGTTGTGGTTTAAATTAATTTTTCAAACCAGTTTGATTTTTATTTTCCTTTGTTTCAGATTATGGTAATGAATATTAGACAAAGGAAAATAAAATGAAACTGGTTTGACAAAATTTTAAACCAAAAAAAATTTGAACCACAACATATACACTGCCCTATTTGAGTCGAATATGAATCCACTATCATTTAATTTAGTATAGGTCTTTATTTCCTTTGTAAGAGAGAAGGTATCCTCTAAGATCAATAAAATTCAGTTAGCCTGGGCCTTAGAAGAGGTTACAAAGGCATGTTGTGTTTTTTGAAAAAGTGGAATATCTAACGTCGGACTATAGATACTTAACAAGTACATGTATAAGAAACTTAACTGACTGTCGACATTTTTACAGGTTCTATCTTCGTCCGTGAACGGATTTCTCAACTGTTCCTGTAACCATTTGACATCATTTGGAGGAAGCATTCTCGTCAAACCAAATCCAATCGATTTCGACAAAGTCCTTGTAGAATTCAAGAAGGTCGAGGAAACAGGAAACGTGGCGGTCATTGTGACAGTAGCGGTGGCTTTCCTGGCTTATATTGTGGTTATTGTTGTGGCCCGGAGAGCGGACAGAAAAGATGCTGCAACAGTAAGTTTATAAATGTTTCGTTTGTTAGTCCCGGGGATGGGGAGAGACTCCCATATGGAAATTTTGAAATGAGCCCCTAAGAAGTACGAAAATGTAACTCGGCTTTTACTTCGTTTTAATGAAGTGTCTTCGACAATCTTTACAGATTTAGCATCTTTAAGCCTGGTTTCCATATGATCGCAACGATCGCAGTCGCAACGATCGATCGTTGCGATCATATGGAAACCACTCTTTGGATCGTTGCGATCGTTGTGACTGCGATCGTTGTGATCAAATGAAACCAGGCTTTAGTTTTTCCAAACAATTTTGGTGATTTTCGTACATTTTTTACACATCTTGAAATCCAAGATGTTGTCTTATTTAATGTATGACATCATTTTGCGAGATATGACGTCATAATTGATTGTTTTGGATGCATTACACAACCATTCAAATTTCATTACCATAGCGTGAATGCTTTTGAAGACACGAACTCCAAAAAGAGAAGAAAGGTTCAGGAATTTAACTTTTGATTAAATGAAGACAAAATACTCTCAAGTCGAATTAGTTAGAGCTATTTTTGTGTGGAACTCCAATTCGATCTGGAAACAGTGGAAGAGAAGAGCCACTCTGTGGATTTCCTCTGAAATTCACATTTACCCGTACTTATTATTTTATTTTAATATAGCATTTCTTCATTTATTCACTTTATCGTATCCAAGTCGTCTTTCCTCTTACAAATCATTTAATTGATTTTTTTAAATTTAAATTTAATGAACATTTTTCTCTTTAGACTTCTCATACAAGACAACTTCCCATGTCATCAAGTAGCACATATGAATATGAAATTACCATAACAACTGGAATCTGGCGGAATGCCGGTACAACAGCCAAGGTTGCCATGGAGATTTATGGTGCTGAAGGTAGCACTGGAATTCTACAGCTTAACAACGAAGCCGATTCGGATGATTCACTGTTTCATCGAGGAAACTCAGAGGTCTTTCTTCTGACTGTCGATAAACCTCTGGGTTTTGTACAGGGTGTACGAATAGGACACGATAACTCTGGAATTGATCCATCGTGGTTTCTTGAAGACGTTGTCATTATGGACAAGCAAAAGGAGAGATCGTGGACATTCTCAAACAGTCAATGGTTAGCTCTTGAGAGGGGCGATGGACGAATACAGAGAATGTTAAAAACGTCGGTAAACGACGTTGCTTTCAAAACCAACATGATGAAACGTTGGTGGAAGGGCCTTACAGAGAAACATATTTGGGTGTCAGTGTTGACGAAACCACCAAGAAATCTCTTTTCAAGGGTACAGCGTGCATCCTGCTGCCTATCAATACTGCTGTCAGCCATGTTCGCCAATGCTATGTTCTACGAGCTTAACGGAAAATCGGCTCATGTTATCCAAGTCGGGCCGCTAAAATTTTCTTCGAGACAGGTTATCATTGGAATTCAAAGCGCCCTTATTGTTGCACCAACAAACATTCTCATCGCATTTTTGTTCCAAAAGGGGAGTTCCAGAACAAGTACCCAGTGTTGTGTGCACAAATTGCGTTTATGCCTTTCGTGGTTTCTGTGTCTATGTACCTGCGTGGTTTCTGCGATGTTTTCTATCTATTACAGCCTTGTTTGGGGAAAGGATATAAGTGAACAGTGGTTGGCTTCAATGTTGATATCACTTGTTCAAGATGTTGCAGTCACTGAACCTGCCAAAGTGTTTTTTGCAGCTGTATTCCTGGCAACCATCATAAGATTCAAGCGACGTAAAGTTGATGGATACTCTAGCCTTGAAGAAAATCGCAATGTTAGCTGGAAAGATAGGTTATGGACGATGGATATATCCGAAGTAGAGGAAATGAGAAGACAACAGGCACAGAAACAGAACATGTTTCGTTTTTGGATGGAACTCACTGCGTACTGTGTATTTGTTTTCATTCTGCTGGTGGTGTGTTACGGAGACAGAAATAATCATCGGTATTTAATGACCAAGTCGACCCGTGAAGACCTGCCACAATTTCACAAGGTAAGTGATGGATACAAATTAAGGTAGATGCGTATATTTCAGAATGAAATTGTAATACAGTCAACTCTCGTTATAGCGGACACACTCGGGACGTCTGTAATAGCGAGAGTCCGCAATAGCGGGAGTCATTTTCAGTCAAATTTCTATAGCTTTCGCCAGAGGGAGGGCTGGATTTTGTCCGTAATAGCGGGTGTCCGTAATAACAGGGTGTCCGCAAGACGATAGCTGACTGCAATCATTTTTTAGTTAATTCAATTGGTAACGCGACTTACTTATCTTAAAAAGTAACCTAAATGACTACTTATGTAAAAGAGATGTTATCACTTTCGTGGTGTTATCGTTTATGGAGCAATTTTTTTATGGAGCTTGATACTGGAAAATTAGAAGAAGTTGTATGCTTATCCCACCAAAGAAGCCTCCATAATCAATCCTTAGTAAAAAAAAGTGATGGAATAAGCTATAAATTTCCGTTCACGTTCCGACAATTTTGAATATAAAATAATGCGCTTGCTATTCCCTTCCCCCAAGTCCCACCAAAAAAGTCCAATCAAAATAAGGATAGAAGAAGAAGAAGAAGGCCCCCCCCCCCCCCCCCCCCCCCCCGCTTCCTTGGGTTTTCGTTATTATAAGACACATAGGCAAGTTTACCCAAATTTCGAATTTTAAAATATAATTCTTCTTTGTAATGTTTTTTAATTAATTTGTGTCGATTTATGTTTTCTTCTGACGAAATAGTGGAAATAGTGAAATCCAAAATGGCAGATTCAACATGGCCGCTTTAACGACGTCATAACCAATAAATAACAGGGCAAGCTCAACCTTTCGGTCATTACTCGGATGTCATGACAATGTCGAAAACTGTGGACAAAAAGTTGTCATATCAAAATGTCTGGGAAGGATGAATGTAAAGCTACTGAACGTTTTAGCATCCCAGAGTAAATCCTCTTTTCAACAATTATTTGTGAAAAACATCATGGTATACACCTATTTCAATTAACGTTGTCGGATAAAAGAGTAAAGCCTACAAGACAAGATCGAATGGTAGTCTGGGTATGCATTAGAATTTGCATATCGGTGGAAAAGAAATCTACAAGTTTTGATTTCACACGTGATGTATTTGGTTTGCCCCTAATTAGATAATTTGTTTTTCCATGTTTTTTTTTCTGCTAAAATTTAGTTTGGCTAAAATTAGCTTACTTCTACTGGCTAGAAACAAAAAGGAAACGTTAGAAATAACATTTGTATTGTTTTTCTTGTTATTAGTATACTTTTACCCATCCTACCTTTCGTTCTTGCCCTTCCGACAACGTTAATTGAAATAGGTGTATCGCTCAAAAGTAAAATGCAATCATGATAATCATTCAATCATACTTTATCTCCAGGTTATCAACAACACACAATACTGGAGCTGGTTACGTGGTGTTTTTCTCCCGGGTGTTTATGCCGGAGCATGGTACAATGGTCAGCAAGAAAAACAAAGGGTATACATCGGCAACAAGCGCTCTGTTCTGGTTGGAATGCCTCGGTTAAGGCAACTAAGAGTTAAACCAAGTAAGTCGATTCACAATTAAGTGATTTTCGTAGTAATTTGATTTCGTTAATTACGTACCTCACTCAATTCGTGGATGACTAGTGGGGTATATGATTAACATGAACATAATTATTCAGGGTTTCTCGTAGCTCGAATTGTTTCCATCATGCAGTCAGTGCGGTATTTAGACTCCGAACTGCACTGTCTTCTATTTGTCCCCTACATCTCTAGAGCGCCAGAATACAGCGATGAGTCGCCTTTTCATGTTTTTACCTGGCAACCACTCCCCCCCCCCCCCCCCCCCCCCCCCCCACCCACCCACACACACACACACACACACACACACACACACACACACACTGTACGTCCGAGGGTTAATAAGTAAAGGCACTTCCTTCCTTCCAGAGCCTTGCGACGTTTTGGATTACATGAAGCCAGCTTTTCCTGTCTGCTTTGATGCATACTCAGAGAATAACGAAGATAAAACGCCTTATAACAAACCAGGCTGGATCCCATTCGAAAACTCTACGATGACAGACGAGTTAACCCGACTTTGTCCGAAGCCATGGCGATACCAGAAGCCTGGAGAAACCGATGCAGTGCCAAAGTGGGGACAGTTTTCGTTTTACCGTGGAGGAGGTTTCGTGGCTGATCTTGGTTATGAGAACAAGATCGGCCTCAGCATAATCGAAACCTTAGAGAAAAATAATTGGTTGGACCGGCAATCACGCCCTGTCATACTAGAGTTCTCCGCATTCAACCCATCTACTAATCTACTTGTTGTTGCCACCTATTTCTACGAAATCCAACCATCAGGCAACAGTGCACCATTCGAGAGGATTAATGTCATTTCTGTGTATTCCAAGGAAACTGGATCGCACCAATTTTATCTCGTGTGTATACTATTACTCATCATATTCATGTTATTCTACGTGGGAAGAATATGCCACAGAGTTTATCGACTACGATTACGATATTTCAAATCCTTTTGGAAATGGATGGAAATCTTTCAAGTTGTTGTCGCTGTACTAGCTGTAGCAATGAACATTCTACGATCAGCCAAAGCCATCTCGGCAGTTACCAAACTGAAAGCAAACGTTTACGCAAATGAAAGTTTCCAAGAAGTCATTGCCTGGACGGAGGCCGAAAATGGCGTTTTAGGAATTCTTGTCTTTACCGTAACGCTGAAACTTTTGCGGCTTATTCGTTTCAATGCGCATGTTGCCGTATTGTTAAGGACATTGAAAGCATCTTTAAATCTTCTTCGGTCCTATATGGTAGTTCTTGTCATTGGTTTCATGGCGTTTTTGCATTTCGGCATTCTCATTTTCGGGACAGGAACAGAAAGATATTCCTCGTTCTTGAAGGTGACATACTTCCAACTTGAGTTAATTTTAGGCCGGGTCAAGGCTAGGCCCATTAAGCAGCTATCACATGCAAATGACACTTTTGGACGAATATTCGCAACTTTGCTTCTTTCAAGCCTCACTGTTATGTTCATGAATTTCTTCATTGCTGCAGTAGACCTTGCACTGTCAGAAATAAAGAACTCCGTTATCCCAAACGAACTTCATGACCTTGTGGACGAGCGTTGTTCTAATCATGGAAAGACGAAGAGGCAATGTGACGCTATTAGCAAAGGTCTAAAGCAAACAGCTCCAAAGGACAAACGATCAAGACTACATAACAAAACCGTAGACAAACACACCCGCAGCTCCGCTACTAAGACGACCGTTGACTTTGATTCAATAAGCAAAACAATTGTATCTTGGAGTCAAAAGAGGAATCGAGAATCATCGCTAATAAAGCCAGATACCACGAACAGAAAATCATCCCATGCCAGAGTAAGCGGTGCTATTGGACAGCAGAAGCATGCGGGCGTTACAAGGGATGTCGCAAAATACCAATTAAAGAAACTGGACAAGAAGGAGAAAGAATTATTTCGGCGATTGCAAGACATTCTACAGGATTACTCAGAAGAGGAAGATACATTTATTTCTATTTGCCACCAGATTTGATTTTGTTTTCGCTTAGAAGATAGAGCTCAGGGCCCGGTTGTTCGAAAGCCGATTAACGCTAATCCTGGATTAAAAGTCAATCGAGGTATTAATTTCCTTGTACAGAAGTGTTTTTCACTGCTGTTTTGTGGAGTTTGATGTTACTCAAAGTCGGTCAATCTCACGTAAAAGTTACAAAGCTGAAATCAATATTCACGCTAATCCTGAATTATATTAGCTTAATCGTCCATTGAACAACCAGACCCAGATGTTAATAGGGCAGAAAATGGTGATGAGCAATGTCGTCAGGAACTATATTTTATTAAAAAACTAATTCATCATTTTGGGGAAACATTTGTAGCCCGTTGTAGCGGTTTCTTCGCTCTTTTTTTTAATCTACGGTTTCATTTCGAGAATGTGGTGGAACATTTAGCTGACATTCTTTAGTTTTGCTTTCCTTTATTCTCTTCGCCTGTTTGCTTGACAAAGCATTCTCAAACTCATTTAAATAATTCATCGCGTCATAACAAATAAAAATCATAAATCATAACCATGACGGAGGTTTGGATACCTGGTCTTGATTAGCATATATGTTTACGATTTTATTTCTCCGTTTACACCACTATTTTTTTTTCAATTGAAAAGTTATATTAAAAACACTTGAGAGAGTGTTTCATCGGATGTCCGAAAATCGTCAAAAATACTCCGCTACGCGTTGAATTTTCAACTCTCTCTCGGTGTTTGGAAATCGGATGAAACTCTCTCGTGTCTGATATTATTACTTAAAATTGTGATGACAAATTAAATGTTTCTAGTTGGTGTTAAAATAATTCAAGATAATTCAAGTATGACATACTCCAGTCCCTCGACCACTCATCTGTCTTTCTTTGCTTCCAGTGGAGCTGCCAAACTTGTATGCACTTTCTTCACGTAGACCAATAAAAAAAAATCGTGTAATTTCTTCCCCGTTTCAAATATGGCAAGTATTGCTCATACATGTTTTGTGCGCACGCCAGAATATCCATGCCAAATGAAGGAAAATGCCTAGACTCTAAAAAACTACTTAACAGTACCTCGAAAATATATTCATTTACTTGAATTTCATGAGTTTGGCAGCTCAAAGCATAGGTTACGACCTCGCAACAGTAAAATTCAAAAAACTCATATTTCTTATTAACATTCTTGAAGATTATTTTAAAATTTCATCAAGTCGTTTCCTAATCGCATTGTTTTTGTAGAGAACAATAGATCCATACCAAAATCCTGTTTCGTAGACGACAATAGTTTTGTCCCCAATTGTTTTATAGAGATCAATAGATCTAACTTATGTGCGCATGCTCCCTGCTTCCCAATGGTTTCATGATTGGTATACGTGGAGCATTTGCATGTAAGGTTACCTCGACTTCCTTCCCAGCGCCCCCGTCCCTTTTATATGGAAGTCCCCCGGGTACCGATCTAAGCTAATCAGGGTGGCGGGATAGAAATTCCTTATAAATGAATTGCATAATTACGGACATAGCGGTGCCGGGCAACCGAGTGTGCGCAGGAGCATTGTCCCACGGGAACTTATTAACAATAAAAAAGCTTGTCATGCAAGAAATTCACACCTAAAAGTAGTATGCATGATAACAAACAGGTGTTTTTCTTTGGTTGTTTTCGCTCGAAAACGAAGACTTGTTTTTTTTTCCGTTGTTGTCTGATTTCGCTTCGCCTCCGTGTATTAGGATAAACATTTTCATTCGACTTCGCTTCCCGTTCCAGTAGAACTAGTAGCACTACTGACCGTATCCGAAAGACTCTCGCTGTAGCATGTAAATGCAGCTCAGACGGATTTTTCGCTTGTTGTTTCACGCTGCCGAGATATTTTCTCGGCGGCGTGAAAGATCAGGCCAAAAATCCGCCAGCGCTGTGTTTGCAGGCTACACGCGTACAGCTCTACGCTGCGCAACCTCGATCGCTGTTTCCCGGGTTAGAAAACAATGAAGCTTTGGTTGACGTCATTCTTAGCAACGGCTTGATTGACACATGATTCGCACTGTTGGTCTGTTTCCCGGCACCTCTATGTCCTCAAAGAAAAGTGCCGGCTTTCTATCCCCCCCTGAAGCTAATAAAATAAAAGCTACAGGTTCTCAAACAGAAGTACTGTCTCCCTTAAAAACCTTCCGCAAGCTACCAAACTGTTTGGTGTCATTAAATCAAATGACTCGGTACACGAACATTTTGGTTGATAAAACCAGCACAAAAACCATAAATGTCTCAGGACTTTCTAGCACGATGTTGCAACATTGTCTAGATGTATACCATAGCGTTACTGGGATTGGTGTTTAGACTTTAAAGCCTCGCGCTTCGTGCTCGAACTCCCTTCGTATGCCTGCACACAGGCTAAGTTGTAAACCTTGTTAAATTTACCCACCCTTCTCCCTTGGGAGAAGGGTGTTTTATCTTGTGCGATGCAACCCGTGTGCATGGTGCTCTTTGTGTTCACGGCCAGAGGTCGCGAACTAATATGCAGAACAGTGACATTCTCATCAGTTATATTTCTGTCAAAATAGTCAGAGCGATGACTGAAGTTTCGGATCTTCAATTAAAAATCAACGAAAAATTGGATTAATGAAAGAATGGTTATTATTTAGGCGGAACGCACTAAGTATTTTGATTGCAATTCCCTTGCTGACCAGTGAGCTCCAGAACTAAAATGGAGACGATAATAACTACACCAATGACGATGACAACTTTTTTATCAAACAACACTATAACTTTGTTACCACAATCACTCTTTCCGCATGCCATGTTTATACATGTGCAGGGCTGCAAATATATATTTTTTTTCTTGAAAGGACATGTGTCCCACTAAGTCACCATTTGGTCGGACAAAACAAAAATGAGGTCGGACATCATATTACAGTACCGCTTGATAAGTGAACCTGCTAATCTAATCAACGCAGAGTAAACTAGTTTGAATTTAAAACAAAACGTTATGATGCGTTAGCGTTTGCGTTGGAAGTCAAAACAATTGTCCGGACATCATGTCCGACCACAGTTGGGATTTCTTCGGACATTGGCAAATTTTGGTCGGCCATTGTCCGATGATCGACTGTTATTTGCAGCCCTGCATGTGGTAAAGAATTCCACAATAGTTGAATGGTTATTGTCTCAGATTGTTTTATAGATGTGGGTAGGGTGTTCCAAAGTTTCGGGGCGTAAAAAGAAAAAGCTCGTTGACCATAGGTAGCTGTTGAAACATCGGGTATTTGTAAAAGTGAGCGGTCTGAAGAGCGAGGAGAACGAACAGGTTTATAGGCGTTGATGAGGGAAGATAGGTAGGTTGGTGATTGTCCGTTAATAATTTATATGTTAAAAGTAGAATCTTAAAAACGATGCGTGATTTAATAGGAAGCCAGTGAAGATCCCTAAGCATGGGAGTGATGTGCATGGTCCATCCGATTATGTCTTCAGCAGAACGTTTCCTACATTTGTGTCTCTTTAAACCACTGTCATCTTTGAAGCCTTTACTGCAGTGGCTAAACTTAGGAGGAAAATCACCATGAATAGATCTGTTATGATTTAACAGACTTACTCTGCGAGTAAAACATTTGTCACTTTAAGTACATCTGAAGGGTGTTCACCAGAGTGATTCTTCAAGTGTCTTTTTAAATGTGACGAATAGGTAAGCATTGGTTCACATTGACTACATATGTAGGGTTTTTCATCACTGTGAGTCATCAGGAGTGTTTTCAAAGCTGATGATTGGTAAAAGCATTTGTCACATTGAGTACACCTGTGGGCCATCAAGTGTCTTTTTAAGTGTGACGAACAGGTAAAGCATTTGTCACATTGAGTACATTTGTAGGTTTCTCGCACTGTGAATCATCAGGTGTGTTTTTAAATGTGACGAGTTGGTTAAGTATTGGTCACATAGAGTACATCTGTAGGGTTTCTCGCCACTGTGAATCATCAGGAGTGTTTTCAAAGCTGATGATTGTTTAAAGCATTTGTCACATTGAGTACATCTGTAGGGTTTCTCGCCACTGTGAATCATCAGGTGTGTTTTTAAATGTGACGAATTGGTTAAGCATTTGTCACATAGAGTACATCTGTAAGCTTTTCTTGCATTTTTAATAGTAGTATTCGTGCCTTTTCTCTGTCTTGACAGCCTGTTTAAGACAATAAAATAATGTTGTTATTTTCTGGTTACAAACATTATGTCTTTGTTTGGTTATTCAAATCTGCCAATCATTACATAAAATAACTCTTTATTTCAAAACCCAATACATGTAATTATCTGGTTGCCGTGTTCTCAAATTTACGTCATACATGTATACTCATTAAACATATCAATACATCAACAATTTATTTTAATGATACAGTATACTTACAACAATTTCTGCATTCTGATTGGCTGAGAGCATACTAATTTATCCCAAATTAGTGCAGAAAGTTGAAATTAGTGCAAAAAGTTGAAATTGAGTGCAGAAAGTTGAAATTAAAAATTATTGACCGTTACGACAGCTTGATTCGGCCAAACAAAATGGCGGACAAAAGTGTGACAAGATTCAAACTATAATGCAAAGACGTGCAAACAATGCAAAGTACACGAATAACTGATTATCAACAAAGTGTAGCAGACGTGGTGAAAACACAAAAGCCGCGATAACAAAAATAAACATGAGCTTAAATATACCGGCGGGGACGGCATGCAAACAAAATCTTCGTCAGAAAATACAAGTTTTTAAATTGTTCGGCTCCAAAGCGAAACGAGAAGAAGGACGAAACAGACACCCTACGAACCGGAAACTTAAGATAAAAGGTTCAATCCTTCTAGTTTTTACAAACGAAAAAGCTTACTAGAGACTTCTGGAGTTGCTGAAAGAAAAGCTTGTTGAATATCAAAAGGTGGGAAATGCAGCTGAGGCAAATCTAGCTGTGCAACCGGTCCAGTGAAGAAACTAAACTCAGTCAGAAACAAGTAGTTGTACATGCATGGATGTCCTCCTCTGCTGATAAAAGCCTTTTTGTGGCTTTTAAGCTCAACATTTTGGCAGGCATTCTGGTTTGAGCATCATGTGCTGAAGGTCGCCCAAAAAGCGGTGAAGTTTGAAGAGTTTTCTACTCAGCGTGCTGTTCGGCGGATCCAAGATGGCCGACATTTTAAAAGTATGACGTTATTTTGGCGTGATATGATATCATAATTGATTCGTGACTATCACATAAATAAACATGTTTAAATGCTTTATACACCACATAAGTTTCATTTTTATAGCACAAATACTTTTAGAGATACAGATCGTTTTACCTAGCCTCCTCCGCAGGCAACTCCTGTGTCTCCGCCGGGTTATCCACCCCACTCAGTCACCTTTTGTCCTCCATACCAGTCTCTCACTCGTGCCTTTATGTAAGAGTTGCCTGCGGAGGAGGCTACGTTTTACCCAAATTTGTTGTTTTTTTAGCTTAATTTTCAGTTTTCATAAAATTTTTGCTTTTTACGATGAAATATTTCCAAAATCTTTGCCGTTTTAGCATATTTATATTTTTCTTGATTTTTTCAAAACAAATTTGGAGATTTTCTGACATTCTGAACAATTTAGAAATCCAAGACTTAGGATCCAAGATGGCGGATTTTTTTAACGTATGACGTCATTGTGGCGTGTAATACGTCATAATTGACACGTGACTGCCACTAAAATAAATATTTTCGGATGCTTAACACACCATGTAAGTTTCATTTTCATAGCGTCAATACTATTCGAGATAAATAGGGGGGCACTATCTGCCCCACCCCCCCCCCCCCCCCCCCCAGGCTCAGGAATGAAAAAAAAGCCGCAGGAAGAATAGGGTTAACCCTATTCTGCCTGGGGGAGGGGGGGGGGGGGGCAGAAAGTGCCCGCGCTGACTTCAAATGTATATCGTACTTAAGAGACTGTCTCTGTAAGATCCTCATACCAATTTGGGCCACATAACAGATTTCCTTGAAACTTTGCATGCGAGTAACACCTAATGTGGTTAGTTTCAAAATGCATTTCGTTTTGGCTCTAACTTTATTTTGACAGATTTACGAGGGGGGTCTCGTGGGGGTCCGAAATGGTGATTTTTTGGTCTTCAAATTTCCATTTTTTCATAATTTTAAACATCCTCTCACTTCCCTTGAAATTCATTGGCAAGACATCATCCTGCCGTGTGGTGGTAGGTATATGATCTGTTAATACTATGGTATTATTAAAGTTTCCGTAACATCATTTCAACTAGTTAAATTTTAACTTTTATGTACCTCCATTGACAGCTTATCCGAAAAGGTTAAAAGTGGGTGTACAAAAAATCATATAACTCAAAAGTTAGACTTTGCACAGATGTTCGTTGCATTTGTGGAGAGATAAAGACTTGATCTTCAATGCTATTAAATAAAATTTTCCGGCAGCAGGTTATTACCGCCTAAAGGTCATTGTGAACTAATCAGTATTTCAAAATTTTCTAATTAATCGGCGAAAAGAAGGTCAAACATACGCGTGAAATTTTGATCCAAATGATGTTCTTTTCCGTCATAATCACGTATGAATAGTTTCTAAACACGTTTTACTGCTTTACTTTAGCAATACTCATCCAAATAAAGCTGGAAAAAATCATAAAATGACCTCATTATTTATGCATATTGATGCTCAAAACACAAGTAGCTGTCAAATTTACTCTAACTGTAATCTAATCTCAACGAAACTGTCTGCGAAATCTGCTATACATACTTAGGCAAATATGCCAACATACGAGTTGTCAATTTCAAGGTCATCAAGGGTAAGTTTCTTCAGATTTGTTTGAATGTCTAAATTTGTTACAATATACCATCTATACCTTGTTTTGTCTTGTTTTTGGATTACTGTTTTCCCCCATCGAATAAGTAAGCTAAACTATCCGTATATCAATAAATTTGATCGGCTGTTTAGCGGAGTAAATTTGACAGCTCACTTGCATTTTGAGCATCAATATGCATAAATAATGAGGTCATTTTATGATTTTTCCAGCTTTATTTGCATGAGTACTGCTAAAGTAAAGCAGTAAAACGTGTTTAGAAACTATTCATACGTGATTATGATGGAAAAGAACATTATTTGGATCAAAAATTTCACGTGTATGTTTGACCTTCTCTTCGCCGATTAATTAGAAAATTTTGAAATACTGATACAGTTCACAATGACCTCTAGGCGATAATACCTGCTGGCCGGAAAATTTTATTTAATAGCATTGAAGATCAAGTCTTTATCTCTCCACAAATGCAACGAAACATCTGTGCAAAGTCTAACTTTTGAGTTATATGATTTTTTGTACACCCACTTTTAACCTTTTCGTATAAGCTTTCAATGAAGGTACCATAAAAGTTAAAAATTTAACTAGTTGAAATGATGTTACGGAAACTTTAATTATACCATAGTATTAACAGATCATATACCTACCACCACACGGCAGGATGATGTCTGGCAATGAATTTCAAGGGAAGTGACCGAGGATGTTAAAATTATGAAAATATGGAAATTTTGAAGACCAAAAAATCACCATTTCGGTCCCCCACGGGACCCCCCTCGTAAATCTGTCAAAATAAAGTTAGAGCCAAAACGACATGCATTTTGAAACTAACCACATTAGGTGTTACTCGCATGCAAAGTTTCAAGGAATTCTGTTATGTGGCCCAAATTGGTTATGAGGATCTTACAGAGACAGCCTCTTAAAGAGCATTCAAGCAATCATAGCCACACGCCACACTTTATGAACTTTTCCTAAAAAAATTACCAACTTCGATTCCAGGTTCTCTCTCCTTTCCTCCTTGTCGTTGAGTAGAGAGACCCTGGTTGCGGCAGTGAGGGTGGGTCTTTGAGGCCGTTTTGTCAAGGTGAACAATAATTACTAACCAAGGGATCGAAGGGGCAAATCGAGTTTGGTTCAAAATGGAACAGCCAGGAGGGAGGGGGCGACTCTATTGTTTTCCATAATTTCCCGTGACACCGACTCATCACTACAGTGTGACGTCACATAGCAAACAAGTCAGCGCTTCGCTTGGCTTGCTCAGTTTAGCTTCGGGACGCCATTGAAGTGGTACAAAAAGAGACAAAAGCCAAGACTTATACAGCTATTATTCACTAATTGATCGTAAGTGTGCAAGCTTTGTTGTAAATATTGTCTGTGTGTTCAATCTGTTTATTGTTTTGTGGCTGCGTTGTGTTGTAATTTTGTTAAATTTTCTTCGGGACAAGTAGCGGGACCGCCATCTTGACATCGGGACTAGTGAAGTCCACCCAAAACATCTTCCGTTTTCTCTTAAAGTTTTCTACCGATTGTCTTCATAAAAGGAGGTTTTATTCCTTGATAATATACGTTTAAACCTGTGGCTAGTTTGTGTCAATTGAATTAGCCATTCTGCTCATCAATCCTTTGAGTTCGAAGGTCCTGTTGACTTCAATTTCTTTCAGTCATTTTTAACCAAAAAACTGTCCTGAAAATCATAGTTGTGCAGTGTTTATAAAGTACATCTGATTGGATTAGTTGATTCAATTTGTAGGAGATCGTGTGATGTAGTCTTTTTGTTTTTCTAGCTCTGTTGGCTTGTTGACTAGCCTGTATTTGAAATTTGCTGGCTTGAAGACTGCTTGTGTAAAATCTGTGGGCTTGCTGGCTTGTTTACTGCCTGAGTGTTAAATCTGTTGGCTTGTTGACTGCCTGAGTGTTAAATTTGCTGGCTTGTTCACTGCCTGAGTGTTAAATCTGTTGGCTTGTTGACTGCCTGAGTGTTAAATTTGCTGGCTTGTTCACTGCCTGAGTGTTAAATCTGTTGACTGCCTGAGTGTTAAATTTGCTGGCTTGTTTACTGCCTGAATGTTAAATCTGTTGACTGCCTGTGTTAAATTTGCTGGCTTTTTTACTGCCTGTGTGTTAAATTTGCTGGCTTGTTGACTGCCTGTGTGTTAAATTTGCTGGCTTGTTGACTGCCTGAGTGTTAAATTTGCTGGCATGTTGACTGCCTGAGTGTTAAATTTGTTGACTGCCTGAGTGTTAAATCTGTTGGCTTGTTGACTGCCTGAGTGTTAAATTTGCTGGCTTGTTCACTGCCTGAGTGTTAAATCTGTTGGCTTGTTGACTGCCTGAGTGTTAAATTTGCTGGCTTGTTCACTGCCTGAGTGTTAAATCTGTTGACTGCCTGAGTGTTAAATTTGCTGGCTTGTTTACTGCCTGAATGTTAAATCTGTTGACTGCCTGTGTGTTAAATTTGCTGGCTTTTTTACTGCCTGTGTGTTAAATTTGCTGGCTTGTCGACTGCCTGTGTGTTAAATTTGCTGGCTTTTTTACTGCCTGTGTGTTAAATTTGCTGGCTTTTTGACTGCCTGTGTGTTAAATTTGCTGGCTTGTTGACTGCCTGTGTGTTAAATTTGCTGGCTTGTTGACTGCCTGAGTGTTAAATTCGCTGGCTGTTGGCTTGCTGGCTGTGTTTAAAATGTATTGGCTTGTTTGTCTGTGTTTAAAATGTGTTCTTGTTGACTGCCTGTATTTGTTGGCTTGTCACTCAATTTTCAGGTTATATAATTTATTAAATAATTTTAATTAGTGAAACAAACTTAATTAAATAAGATTACAAATTAGTGTAAATAAATATTATATAATATTAATTTTAGTATAATTATTGAAAGTGCAAGAAAAATAATGATTAATAAAAATATAATTTGTATATATGTGGTATTAAAACATAGACTGGAAAATGCGCGCGCTCTGATTGGTTAAAACCCATGTTTTATCAGAGTATAAATCATAGAAAAGCCGTGTTTTATCGTTTCGCGGCGCGTTAAATCTATATTTTAAAGCACATAAAGAAGCCAAAACCATGTATTATACTGTCATAAAACACGACGGGAATTTGAGAACACTTGAGAAATTTAGAAAACACTCGCCTGCGGCTCGTGTTTTCTAAATTTCTCTCGTGTTCTCAAATTCCCGTCGTGTTTTATGACAGTATAATACATGGTTTTGGCTTCTTTATTTGTTAAACAGCATTGTTGCTCTATGATTTACTTTTTGATAATATTATTACTTGGCTTTTCAGCCCACGCCGTCATTGCATTGTCCATATTGTGATGGCTGTCATGCGCACCCACGTTGTAATGGCAGTCATATCCTTAACTTTCCCAAAGCTTTCCAAACTCCCGTGTTCTCTTTATATCCCTTCAAGATCTTTTGAGAAGCAAATGAGTATAACTCATTCCCCTGGAACATTACATGTGTTCAACAGTCAAATAATGGAAACTTAATACAGTTCAAAATAAGGCTTTTTCAAAACATTGATATGTCAAACCTTTTTGCTTCTATTCTAGTCCTAACATGTGTTGTTGTCACACTCATTTCCCTGCTTTTCTGGAAAGTAGTGTACATAACTGTTTTTAAGGCTTGCATTAATGTACAATACAACATTAGATGCTCTTATTTCCTGCTGTTATTATTTTGAAGTTATTTTTATCCCTGCTTGATCCAGTTTACAACATTTTATTACGCATCAGGCCACAAATCAAATTTTCATTGGCAAATTCACTTTTGGAGCATAACATCAAAGTTCTTTATTCCCAGTCTCGTGACTGTATGCCTTTTTGTTTTTCATGGCATTTTCTTAAACCTTGGCACAATGCATAATTTGGACTGTGAGCTTTATTCTGCTTCAGTGTACTTAGGATTTGTTGCATTTATTCTGACCATATCAGCCCTACCATATCAATTCCTTGTGGGCTCATATGTAGCTATAGTCATGACAATGGGGGAAAACTTTGATGCTAGCTCCAGGCACTGTTCAGAAATACCACTGGTTTTCCCAATGTTGTATCTTTTCTTCGGTGTACTGTTGAGCTACCCTCGTGTGCAAATGGTTGAATTACATCACCCAGGCTTTTTGTTCAGTATGTTGATTAGATCAAAAAAGGTTTGTTTCAACCATTTTAATAATTGACATAACAGGCAAAGCACACACATTCTCTTTTGCACCATATGCCACTATAAAGGATTTGAGATCTCAATTAAACACCAAATTCAAGCTAACAAGTGATTTATACTGGCTGTCATGCTGTGGCAAGCCTTTACATGATTTTGTACCATTGGAAGAAATAATTGGAACAGTTATTATGAATGGACGGTTGATCGGAGGTATACAATGCTGTTTGAAGGGTTGTGAGAATGAGGCAGGTTTTCGTAAATTTGATAGCATGATTGGGCAGTATGAAATGAAATGTACCCCTCATATGATATAACATCTGATTTTGAAAGTCTTAAAAATTGTAGTGTGTGATGAACATTACAGCAGTTTATCATCCAGAGGGCACAAGCCTGCAAAAGGAAAAAGTTCTTCAAAATCACGCAGTGATGCCCAGCGAGGTATTCTTAAGACCACACCATCCATTGTTACATGTTCACAATGCAACAATAAGGTCTGCCTTACCAGTGACATCCCCTGCAAAAAAACATAACATAAGTATTTTCAACAACCTGTTTTCATTGGCTTGCAACTTTTTGGATGAAATACATGTAAATGATACTGAAGTATATGTAGATTTACATAATGACGTGTATACATGTATAGCTCCTAGTATAGACTACATATGTATGTCATGCCAACCATTCTTTTTAAAATCAATCAAATTAGAGAATGACTACAAAAAAATTATGTCCTCTATGCTCTCCTCTCTGACACATTGACATCATTAAAGAGACAGGAGGAGGAATTTGCAAGGCATGGGAAACTTACAAAAAATAAAAAAAGCCACATCCTAAAGGGATGAGGTACAACCCTCTTGTAATTAAGCTGAGCTGCATGATAGCGAGCAAATGCCACAAAAAGGGTTATGAAGTAGTAAGAAGCATTCTACCCATTCCAACGTGGGAAACAGTAAAACAATACAGACAGGCAGCAAGCACAACAAGCCCTATATCACAGGAGAATCTAAACCTCATGGTTCAGGAAATGAAACGAAGGGGTTGTAAAGGGATTGGGGGTATTCACTGGGATGAAATGGAAAGGGATCGTGCTATGCAAACGTACGAACAAACTACATGTGTACCTGTAACTTTTATAAATGATTCAATGATAAATTTAGTGAAAACACAGGAAACAATGAAGGATGACTGCTATTTCGAAACTGAAAGCTTCTAGCGGTCTGATTTAACTCCACATAAGCAAGGATATACACCAGAAAGGCATCCAACAAAGAAACAAAAAGCTTGGAAATCAATAACAAGTCTTGAAGCGAATGATTCACGTACAAGCTGGGCAGATGAAAGCCTTTCTATTAAGGAACCAAAAAGCAAATCCTTTAAAGAAATTGTTGATGCTATCCATAAAACCACTATTGACTCTAGTGACAGTGATGATGATTTTGATGAAGCATTCAAACCATTAGACAATACAGATTTGTACTTTAGTACACTTGATGAACCAACAGAAAATAAAAAACAATCTATGCAGGCTAAATATTTTATGTCTGATTTATTTGATGACTCGCACGACTTTCAAATGGTACGAACGGTAGATCTTTGGGAATATAAAGAATTTGACAGGTCACTAACACCAAAATCTGGAAATAACCATGATCATCTTGAACAAGTCAGGCGTTTTATTTTGAAAAATGGTTTTCAGGAACCCATAATTATCACATGTGATCTCCAAACTGGAAAAGCCTATGTCACTGAAGGAAACCATCGTCCTATGGGTGGCTCTCAAGGAAGGAATATCATTTATACCATATGTCGTGTAATTCATCACTGGTTGCCACCCTAAGGCTCGTACAAAAAGCTTGATATTGACTTTTCCACTTTAGAGTCTAAGGAAATAATTCTTCCAGAACATTTGGGATTAACTGTTGCACAAACAGGGTTCAATAACTAATATTATTAGTACAGTGTACAAGTGCATGCCCCAAAGCACTTGTCTTACACACTATACATGTACCTACAGGTGTGTGTATATATATATAGCTTACATGTGCATGAAATATTAATTATTAACTGAAATGTAGTTGACATCTAATAAAATTTAGATCGTTCATCAACCACACCAGCCAAAACTGTTTAATGTTGGCATCATTTAGAAGGGAGAAAGTAAACCTAACAGTCTAATCCTATTATAGACCTGTATCAGAACCAAAACTATAAACAGACTGATTTCAATTTATAAAAATTCTCAAGAGTGCACAATGACGGTAATTCTGAAACAAATCTTGTATACTACATATGTTGGACAAAAATTGCCAAAACTTACCGCTGATGCCAATCTTGCAACGATGTTTTAGCTTGACTTAAGCATGAGTATTTGTGGTAGTTTCTTCTCCACGGCCGCTCCATTGACTTTGAAGGGATTGATGAGACGAACCACCAGCACTGAAGGATTGAAACTCGGCATACAGGAAGTTCAATATATCATATGCCAAACCTCCTATTCTCGGATAAAAATATCCCCGCTTCACTGCTCGAACCATCCGACAAAGTTCACATGCGAACGAACTCTGTCCACATATCAGCCACTCGGTAGTATGTTTTCATACGAGATTTGACGCTTTTGAATATATTAAGCGTCCGAAAATTATCGCAACAAGTCTATCATATTTTTTCCAAATCCTGATTTATATAGCATGTAGGAAATAGATCAGCCAAACCGTTGGAAATTCCATATTTCTGAGAAGACAACGTACAACGAACTTGCGCGCCATTTTGAAAATCACTGATGTATGACGTGACGTCACACTGGCAGTGATGAGTCTCCCATCGTTTTGTCTGGAGACGCCCCCTCCCTCCTGGGAACAGCATTTTATACGGCAAGATTATGTTAAAAGTGAAAACAGGCTATTTGTATGGAACGTTTGTTTTTATTCTTTACAACTTCATGACATAAACATGTATACGTGACGGATATTTTCGAGCCACAAAAGCAGCGGCGCGAAAATTACGAGAATGGAAAATTCGCCTTGCGAACACAGAATTTATAAGCTACCGGCTCATTTAATATAACGATGAACCATCGACTTCATTCACTTTACACTAAGTAGACAGGTTCATGATCGTAAAGCTAAGGGGCGGACCATTAGATATCCCGGGAGGGGGTGTGACAATTGCCAAAAAAAATTCCTGCAAAGGAAAATTGTCTAAAAAAAATATCCTGCAGCAGCTGACCATCAAAAAAAAATTCCTGCAAGCAAACTGGAACATATGTATATATAAGAAGATCTGTGAAAAAAAAATTCGTGCAGAGCTTGCTCTCCTAAAAAAAAAAATCCTGCAGACAACTCAGGCTGGAAAAAAATTATCATGCACTGGAATTTTTTTACCCCCCCTCCCGGGATATCTAATGGTCCGCCCCTAAACGAGGTTGTAGACCAGACACCTTGGTCTCAAACCAACTTTGAAAACAACAATAAGCTTGGCGAGCTCGTTCACAGCTGACCCTGCAAACTCACTAAATTAAAACACAACGGCATTTATTTACAAATTCATTTGGAGCGAAATAGTTCAAATTTTAGGATAAAAGAGTAGCTTACTATTTTCTCTAACTGATTCTGTGTTAGTTTGACCATAATATAGTTTTCTGATGTCAAAAAATCTACAACAACAACCGCTCGAAGCGGTTCCTTGAAAATCAACAACCTTGTACGGCACGAAATATGTCAAACGGACTTTAGGAAGGAATTTTTTTCCATCGGCAGTTTTTGCAGTGAATACAATTTAACGATCACTTAAACTCGTTACCTAAAAGCTGTTCACACACCAAGCTTACATGTAAACTTAATTCTTGAAATGATCGGCTTTCTTCCGTGGACAAAATTCCGTTGTAAAACGTCCGATCGATCGTCGTAGTTGTGCAGTTCTGAGAATTACGCAAGCAGTTTCCGAGAAAAGATTATCGCAGTGATCTTCGCAAACGGCCTGGCAAAGCCTGTAGAAGCTTGAATAACCACATGTAAGCTTATGTACAAACGTTTTTGGTGCTTGCGAGTTGTTTGAAGACCTGCTGCGTCTGCGAGTTGCGACTCAGAGTCAACGCTCTCACCCTCACATGGTAGATTTTGTCACAGCAACAACTCTAACACTCTACCACCCGTCCCACCAAATATATTTTTTTACCACCCAGAATTTGGGTTGTCACGTGACCAGCCGCAACCAGCGTCTCTCTACTCAACGACAAGGGAGGAAAAGGAGAGAGAGCCTGGAATCGAGGTTGAAAAATTACCTGGGAACATTTTGGTGTGCCAATTTTTTTGATCACATGACTTGATGTTTCCATGGTAACCAAGTTTTGACAGGCCATTTTAGCCAAATTTGGTATTTTCAGTTTAAATTTCTGTTTTCATGAGATTTTCGCTTTTTACGAAGAGTTTCTTACAAAATCCTTATATTGTTTTCGATTTTTTCAAATCAAATTTGGTGATTTTCTGACATTTCTGAACAATTTAAAAATCCAGATGGCGGATCCAAGATGGCGGACAGGTTTAAAGTATGACGTTATTTCGGCGTGATATGATATCATAATTGATTCGTAATTGCCACAAAAATAAACATGTTTGAATGTTTTTATTCACCACATAAGTTTAATTTTTATAGCACAAATACTTTTCGAGATACAGATCGTTTTACCAAAATTTGTTGATTCATAAAATGTTTGCTTCTTACGATGAAATCCTTCCAAAATCTTTGCCGTTTTAGCATCTTTATATTTTTCTTGATTTTTTCAAAGTAAATTTGGAGATTTTCTGACATTTCTGAACAATTTAGAAATCCAAGATTTAGGATCCAAGATGGCAGATTTTTTAACGTATGACGTCATTATAGCGTGTATGACGTCATAATTGACACGTGGCTGCAACTAAAATACAGATTTTTGGATGCTTTACACACCATGTAAGTTTCATTTTCATAGCGTCAATACTTTTCGAGATACATAGGGGGGCACTATCTGCCCCCAGGCTCAGGAACGAAAAAAAAAACCCAGGCAGAATAGGGTTAAAGTATTCTGTTATCTCCAGGCCCGTATATTTCAGGAAGTAAACGGAGAAAGTGGAGTAAGTGGTTGCGAAATTGTTACATCGTGTTACGCGGGCGAACGGGAATAAAAAAACATGTTTTGAGAGTGTTGTTGTTAGTTCAGTGCAGACATGCATAGCGTTCGCCACACACATATTTCAGGGATTTTAGTGGATGTTTATGCGGTCTGGTAACAAGATTCATTCGTTAATAGACCAATTTCGATATATTAAAATTCTATCTTGGCTCCGAGGCTTAGGGGAATAAAACAAAAGAAATCGAGAAGAAATCACATCGAGGTTGAGGGATGAATAAATCATTTCTTTTGTTTTATTCCTCTAAGCCTCGGAACCAAGTTAGAATTTTAATATATCGAAATTGGCCTATTGCTATGATGTTTTGGCGAAACGAATGGAGGTATTGTGTAATTTGCCGGAAACGTTGCTGTTTTTTTAATGAGAAATTAATGTGGTGTTTATGTTTCAGTGAGATCGGAAATAACATATTTGCTGATAGTGCAAAATAATATTCGCAATATTGCTGTTTGCGTGATGTAGCATCCTTTAATGGGACTCTCCCGGCAAAATCAATGCTCGTATAATCTTTCTATCACTGTACCTCAATTAAAGGGACACCTCCATTATGGTGGCTGGACCCAATATTTTTGCATGAGCACCTTCCAACTTTGAACTTCCCATACCTAAACAGATTGATTTCAATTTCATATCCATTATAACACATGTGTTACATATAGACTGAACTACAATATGGTATGTTTTTTGGGGAGATCGGATTGAATATCACGTGATAATGACGTCACACCTTTTTTAGCTCTGAGTCGAATTTTAGCCCTCAACCGCATTTTCTAGGGAAATGCTCTACGATACCTATACCTTGGGTGTTTGTCTTCGTCTGAGCGGAGTTTCACAAAAATCTATAAGACGGATTTGGAGATATTTTGGGACCTCTAAATTAAGGGTATAATTTATGTGAAAACTAAAGAATGGACTTCCCGTAGCCAAATTTGCTACTTCTGGGTTATATATTTACAAAAAATACCGCTCATTCTATTATCATATGTCTCTTATACTTCATAGAAAAAACTAGAAGGAAGTACAGCAACGCGATTTCGCCAAAACTGAAAATATATGAATCAAGGTGAAACATCAATGTTTACCTTTTTCACGCTTTTACAGATACTTTCACAAAAACTACGATCATGTCAAAACTCGTCGATTTTTTTTGTTCATTTTTTTTCATGACTGCAATTGATCGATACACTACACAATCCCCGAATTTCTTGTTCGTTGATAACTTCTAAGGCTGTCTAAAATAAACGCAAAGTCGAGTAAATATTGAAGCGCTGTCATAGTTTGCGATAATTTTGTGCTCTGGGATTCCTATTGTCCTCACAACACCACGTGCACCACGCACCACGCATGCATTGACCGCGCTTGGCTGCCCTCCGAAATCTTTCCGAAATATGGTAATGTAGAGATATTTTAACAAACAACAGTGAATAGTTGTAACACATTTCAAAAGAAAGTGAGCGCGTCACTCAATTTCAAACTAATTTCATTGTTTAAATGTTTTGCATGAAAGAAAGAAAAAAACTTTATATGCGAGCTGGATTTGGCGTCCAATATTTCATAAAATAATTTTTTACTATACTGCTATATTGGTATGAATCTTAAGTTCTCTTGAATGAATTGAAACAGCTGGCGAATTCCACCTAATCGATTTTAATCAGATGTAAAACTTACCATATTTCGGAGGGCAGGCAAGCGCGGTCAATGCATGCGTGGTGCGTGGTGCACGTGGTGTTGTGATAAGCTGGAGACAATAGGAATCCCAGAGCACCAAATTATCGCAAACTATGACACCGCTTCAATATTTACTCGACTTTGCGTTTATTTTAGACAGCCTTAGAAGTTATCAACGAACAAGAAATTCGGGGATTGTGTAGTGCATTGATCAGTTGCAGTTATGAAAAAATGAACAAAAAATATCGACGAGTTTTGACATGATCGTAGTTTTTGTGAAAAGTATCTGTAAAACCGTGAAAAAGGAGAAGGTGGAAGGAAGGTGGAAGGTGCTCATGCAAAAATATTGGGTCCAGCCACCTTAAGGAGACGCTTCTCCTTGTCCCAATGGTGCCCCATTAATGGAGGGAAACGAAAAGCCATGTCTTAACATATGCTTGAGATAGGCAGCGAGTCAAGGATTGCCAACCCGAATTCAAACTGTCTACAGCTTCTTGTTTACATGAAACTTCCGCTTTTTCTGGAAGCTTCTGGAATCGAAACTGAAAATAGATCGTGACGGGGTTCTTCAGTAATATTAGCATATTGACGACAACACATTTTCTCAGTGAATCCATCACTTCTTTAGAACCACACCGCTTCCTTCAGTGGTTACTGTAAGTCCATTGCAAACGTTGGGAGTGAGAGAGTGAGAGATTTTGGATTTAGTGGGATCCCGAGTTCTACTCAGAATTAAGGTATGTATAAAACTCGACCTTCGCGAATACGCTTAGCGACGTAGACAAAGATTATTACCCTAAAATTTGTTGTCATCGATTACGAACCATGAACGATAATAGCAACGCTTCAATCTCGGTTGTGTAGCTCCGTTGGCTCAGTTTTAACTGTTAAAGCCTTTTCGTCGGAAGTAAAGTAGAGACAAAACGATAACTTACGATAAGACCAACTGGAGTGAAACCTAAGACGGGAAGCAAAGTCCATAAGACTTATCTGGTCGATTTGTACAACGTTCGAAGTTCTTAAAAGCGGTGTTGTTTCTTGTGAAGGCAATGACCAGCCGTTTTATTAATTCTACAAGCGAAGCTAGTTCTTCTGGGTCGATTTTCCGCGTACTGGGGAGCCTTGTTTCTCGTTCCTCGTGTGTGTTCTGCATGCATATATTATCAAATTCGACTTTGAACTCGAGAGTTATAGCAAATCCGGTAAAATCAATGCAAATATTCCTCAGATTGAGAGTAAATACTCTCAGACTATTGATGTATCTCATTTTGATGCCAAGGTAGAAATAACTGGTGTTCTATTGTTTGCACTCAATTTATTTACTGAGGAAACAGAATTCGCGCTAGAAAGGCCGGTAAAATTGTTTTTTCTTCCCACGTGTTTATAATCAATCGATTTGCTTTGATAACAGAGTTTCCTAGCTAAAATAGAACATTATTACCTTAAAACGTCACCTGAAACTATGTACGCCGGGCAATGTCATTCAAGACAGCAGATCGAAATTCAAGTTTACTGAGGTAAAAATTGGATTTATAGCGAAATTCTACTTGAGCGAAGCTAGTTCTTCTTCGTTCCTCGTGTTCCGCATGCATGCATATATTATCAACTTCGATACATGTAATGAACTCTAGAGTTGTAGTAAAATCAGTGAAAATATTGCTCAGATTCAGAGTAAATATTCTCAGACTAACGTATCTCATTCGGATGCCAAGGTAAAAATATATTGCGATCGCTTGTGCACTCGATCGATTTACTGATCACCTCAGTGAGGAAGCAGATTTCCAGTTTCCTTCATGTAGCTAAAATTAAAATTGAAAACGTCATCTGAAGCTATTTACGACAAATGTCAGAATGTTTTACCAACAAGGCAAAATTAAAATCGCATTCATGGCATTATAACCAAGGTCATGGGAACATACATTTCCGCTTTCAGATGGCATTGCGTTACAATTTTGCAGTGGCTCTTAAAGGAGAACGGAAGGTGAAAAACGAAGTTTTGTAACCACTTTTTAAATAAAGTAAATGATGTATCTTAACTAAAATTTGTAATATTTGTCCCTATAATCCATTGGTAAACTTGTTATGGACTGTAAAAGGCTCGCAACAATGACACGATGTACGTCCGCCATTTTGTCTGCCATTTTGAAGGTATGGGCGCTAAGCATGACGTCATTGCGCTCACTCGTAAATGCGTCAAAACACAAAATAAATATTCCCGTTGAGATAGAAAATCATGGTTCATTCGTTGTTGTGGGCTGTTCGAATAGAACTCCCAAGGACTCTAATATAGGAAAGGAATAAGTTAACATCGCCTGCCATTAAAAGATAAAGCCCTTTTAAATAAATGGCTTGCTCAGATAAAGAGAGAAAATTTGCCGCAAATTTTTAATGAATTTAAGCTTACTAAACTCATCGAGAAATCTGTGAAAATCAGTTGCAAAATACAGGGACGACTATAATTACACAGTACATAATCTATATTATCCCAGCATTAAAGGATAAAAACGATCATAAATGTTTCCGTCGTGGTACCTACATATTATTTATATAGTCCCACGGCGCTCTTATTCGAGTCCTCGCCTGACCTAATTAAGCCAACAATTGCCGTCTCCAACACTTCTGTTTGCAAACAGATCATTTCGAAACTAGGATGCTGAGTTATACAGCTAAGATGGGGATCCTCCTCCAGATCTGAGCCAAATAATGAAAACATAGCATTGCAAAATTCGTAACCGTGTACATGTCAGGGTTTACAGACACGTATAAACAATAACAACATAGAGCACTACAACTAAACACAGAAACAGACTCAAGAGCTGTTGGGATCAGGCAGTTTATTAAAATCCTACATACAAATACACTAAACCAATTATAAATAAATAACTTGAATTTACAATCATATGAATATAGACTAGATAACTAAAGGCCCATCTAAACTATTGAAATCAATACAATACTGGATTATACACATAAATCATACTGCCCTGGAAGTGGGTGGGTGGGAACTAAAAACTGAAATCTAGAACACTAAAATAATGCTATAAAATGCCGTGCTGAAGAACCTAAAGTAAGAACCTAAATAGCCTAAATTTGTGCTAATTACCATTTATGTAAGAACCTGTTTAGGCTAACTTGGGAAAATGCAGGTTCTTACTTGCGGGTTTTTACTGTAGTTTTGCTCCACCGAATAGTAATAAGAGTGCTCCAATGGAATATCTTGAAATCGGCCTTCGTTAACTGCTTGGAAGGGTTACATTGATTAGCTGCTGTAGGTAAGAGGTGAGATTTCCGAAACATGCCATAAAACGCGACTAGACAGAAAGCCCAAAATGATGCATCTAAGCTCGAGGTTAGATCTAACTTAGTGTTAAGGCGTAGTAATATATCGGGTGTTATGGGTTGTTTTGGTTAGGCATTAATCCCTTAGTTCTATTTATTTAATACCAGTTAGCAACGATTTAAGAGGCCAGTTGTTAAGCAGGGGATTAGGAAGGCCGAATTCCTTGTGCAGTAGACCAACGATATTAAGGTAACTACGAACAGAAGCAGCCTTTAGGCTTCTGGCGAGAAAAGCGGAATATTGAAGCAGGTGATCTGGTTGAATGGGTACAGGACTGTATCCCATGTACTGGCAGAACCTCAGGTACGTATCACGATGTGTTTTGTAGGTTGTCTTGGTAGATTCGGCAAATAAATGTGCGCGATAGTCATGAACTTCCTTCCGAAGTTGCAAGGCCAGGCGAGGATCGCGTGAACCTAGAAAAGATGAAAGAGCCACTGTAAACAGACATGTGAGATGTCAAAGCCAGGTCATCAACTACCGACTGCGGGAAACGTACGTTCGGCGCAATACTGAGTAAAACGATAAAAGATGCGGGCGGTCATGGAGTCTAGAAACAGCGTCAGCGATCGTATTGCGAGAGCCTTCGATATAAACACAACTGATGTGAAAATTGTAAAGCGCCGAGAGCCAGAAAAGAGCACGTAACTCTTCCATAATGAGCGCATTCCCTGTAGTGCCTTTGTTGATTATTTGGACTGCGGCCTGGTTGTCGCTATGAATAATAACCCGATGATGAGCCCACTGGGGGAGCCCAGCGTTTGGCAGCTAGAATAATAGCCAGCGTTTTCCTTGTGATTGATGTGCAAGTGTGCCCATGCTGGGCACACTAAAAACTGAATTCTAGAACACTAAAATAATGCTATAAAATCGGCCGTGCTGAACTGCTGAGTTCTCGTGTCGAATTACTGTGCCGTAAAGGCTTGAAAGTACAAAGTAACCTTAATTAATGTCTATAGATACATGTTAAATACTAGTATGGCACAATAAAGTTGTGTAATCTATTCGTGGGTAGATTTTATTGGCTTGATGGAAGTCTTATGACTTCCACGCTGTAGAAATTGCTCAATGTGTACTGGCCCTTGACCACAACTGTACAACTACTATCAGCCATTTCTTACTGTCTAGATTTATATTAATAGTATTAATATTCACAATAAAATCAAACACGACAAATGAATCGTTTCTAAATCAGTATGTTTATTATCCTTTTAATTAACAATATTCACCTGCTATTTTGTCATAGCTTCAACGACCTCCTGGCAGTACACACACTCTCTTTCTTAATGAATTTTCCAGTTTTCGATTCGATATGTTCACAAGTACACCATGTGGTGTTTCCTCCTTGTGCGATCTCGTCCTGGCTTTCAGCTGCTTCAGTATGCTCTCCGTCGGAATCCGAGAGATCTCACATGGGTTCGAACGAATACGGTTCAAACTCAGCCGTATTTATGGATGTATAAGACATGGTGACCGTGTATCCTTATTTGGAAGTAACCGGAAGAGAAAGCACACAAAATGGCGGACATTCAATTCCGGCGAATGCTGTTAGATTTCGGTCGTATTTGCAGTGAAATATGTATTTTTTTCGCTCGTTTCTTCGAAATTATAGTTTCTAGAAGTTATTTCTACAATTCTAGTTATTACGAAAATTATACTCTGTAGCCTTTCCGTTCTCCTTTAAGTAGTGAATTTTCTATTGAACAGTTTCGGCGCTACGCTGCATTGAATTCAGCGAGTTCTTCAGCGATTTCTTCCGATTTCTTCGAATTTAAAATTAGAGATGTTGGTGTTTTCAACCGACGCTGTAAGCAATTTGAAAATCAACGTGTATTTATCATTACAGAGGAGGACATTGGGGTTTGCGGTATTGCGGTAACGTTCTGAGCCATTTTTCTTACGGTTTAACGGTATATTCGATCCAAAACTGCGGTATTGCGGTTTCATCCAGTACGACGGTACGCGGGTTTTCTAGCACTGATTTGAGCAGGTGTTCGGTACGTAAAAAGTCTAATTTTGTACGTTTTTTCGGTAAGGGAAGCTTCATGACGACGTTAGTGAGAGAGGGAATTTTTCTGGAGTTTGAGTGCGGTTTTCGGTTTCTGAGGCTGCAATCTTGCGGTTTACGGTTTTGGAGACCCCCCCCCCCCCCCCCCCCCCCCTCCCTCCCTCCCCCCACATTACGGCAAAGAAATCATGATCACTCGCTGACCGTGTACGAGTCTAGGTCTGCTTGTGAGTATAGCCAGGCTATTTTTGCTTAGTCATTCATATCTGTCTCAGCTCTTTGGGCTGCCTAAAAAAAGACTATCATCATAAAAATATCTGTTTTAGCAAATATATCGTTGACGTCACCTTTTGTGTGACAACAAGAGAGCTATTGGCTGGCAAAACAAAGAGTTCTTCCGTTTAATGGTTGGCAAATTTAAATAACAAAAACAATGTTTTTAAACAGTCGAAAACAGATATCTTCCATATTCGATAAAGTATACTAAGTGCGAAAATGGCGCGCGTGTTTATATAGCCTATAAACACGAGAGAAAGTTTGGGAAAATTCGAAAGTTAAGTTATGTAAACTCCCGCCTGCGGCTTGGGTTTACAGAAGTACTGCCTGGAGCGTTTCCATCTGGCAATGTAAACAAGAAGCGGCCGTTGTATATTACTTTCGCTTTTTAAGATGCAATGAACCTTACTTACATAGCGACTACACAACCAATCAGAGCATGCGTTATTTTGTCAAGATTACAAATTATAAAATAGAAAAAGCGATGACGACATGGCACGTGGCAATAAACACCGACGATCACCCGAAACAATAGATAGATTATAAGATACACAAGCAAAATTGACTGGTCTCTAATCAAACAAGTAGAAATGTATAAGAATTCCTTTAAATCCCTTCAACACAGAGAATTAGAATTCGTCTTCATTTGAGCATTTGTATTTTGCGCGATTCGAGCCATATTAAAGAATGGCCGCTACTGCAATATAAGATATCCTGAGAGGCTAGTAATAATACATTGATTGAGTAGCGATAGCTTATTATACCCATTTCAGTTGCCATTTTAGGTTGGCCTATGCTGGCCTTAATCAGTGTTCAGCACTTTAAAGGAGTAGAGCCATTTCATGATTTTATTAGTTTAGTATTGCTAATAAATCATAATGTTGGTCGGTTAGTGCGGGCCTTATTCTCCATACACGGAGAGGACGACTGATGAAGGTCCTAGAAAAGAGAAATGGGCTAACGTTTCGAGTGGTTGTATTTGTTATAACCGCCTATTTAGCTTCCCAGGGGGGCATATTAGCTTTAGCTCTCACAAAGGCGGGAGAGGGGGTTATTATTTCCCAGTCACAGTGTCGTGCTTACTGATATTTATAAAATATTTCGTGCATTATCATGACCGTGAATGTCACCTTGTTTACTCTACGCAGTCATTCGGCGTTTGGCGAGATAACGATTGTGGCCGCCATTACAAACTAACAATTCACTGACATTGAAACCGAGGAGGAGGGAAGGGGGTTTATAAACATTTTATCCCTAAAAGGGGGCTTAATAGAGAACTCCAAGCAGGCGACGCGTTATTTAATGTTTGGTTAAATAAATATTCTCACAGGTTTATCTGCGTCCTGGATCATGTCTCGACCGTCATTTGCATCTACTACAGAAACAACCAATTATGCCCGGCTGTGCCGTCTTCTAATAGATGTGGGAACCCAAGTCTTGAGAGACACATTTGATAACATACATCCTCCAACAAAACTTCATGTAGTTTTGTCCAGTTATCCAGTAGATGCTACACTACAATCTCTCAGGAAGAAAAAGATACTTAATCCAATACAGTGGGGAAAACTGTATCCTGCTGTCCCTTCAACAGTGTCATCAGCAAATTTTGACATCACACTTCTCATGGTGCTGCTGAGGAATATCTGCTCTTTGTGTTGTCCCATCACCGGTTGGGACAGACTTCCTGCTGTCACAGATACCAGCATCGAGGCTAACATAGCCAGGGTGAAGTATTACAGAAACACCGTGTATGGCCATGCCCACCAAGCTTCTGTGGACGATGCAACGTTCAACACATACTGGCAGGAGATCCATAACGCCTTGGTTGGAATGGGAGGAGAAAGATATGAAGATGATATCAATGAACTCAAGACTGGATGCATGGATCCTGTCATTAAGGAACATTATAAAGAACTTCTTAAGAACTGGAAGGAAGACGAAGACACTATAAAGGGAAAACTCGTGGAGATGGAAGGTACGACTGTAAAATAAGATAGAATATAGGAAACGTTAGGAAGACAACTAAATACACGACAAAAAAATAATGTATATTAGCAGCTGATGACGGGTAGCACTAGCTCTTATTTGTGCCATGCATTTAAGATTTAACTTTGAGTTACATTCATTGAATTTCTGTCTGGAGCAGTGCATGACTCAAGTGATAAAATTCCTTACCAAGTTGTGATGTAAGCCCAGGGAATATAGCCGGGATTTTACTGTAGCCACACAACATGCACGTACGTCATGAGAACCAAATATTCTTACTAATAAAAAAAAGGTAGCATAAAAAGGTAGTATATCGCTACATGAGGGGAAGGACGTTTAACTGTGCTTCTCCATGCGAGTGCCAAACGCTAACGATCCATATTAGCAATGCCTGATCGAGCTTGAACCTCCGTGTCATATTTTACCTCTTCAGACAACATCAGAGAAGACCTAGAAAAGGTGAAAAGTGAAATTGGAAGCATTAGCGTCAAGCTAGACATTTTGACGGCACCAAGAGAAGCAGTGAATGGTGAAGGTTAGTTCTGAAATGAAAAAAAAGGTTTTAGTAGGATGAAATAAATACAAGTAAATAAATTGTATCTGGATATCATTAGGTCATAATGGTCCTAGCCTCCTACTAATTTTGAATTTCACGAATCACACAGCCAAAACATTCGTTTCACAATTCTCGGAAATACTGGTCCAAACAGTTACAAAAGTAGTTAACATAGTAACGGGAAATACCTTTAATCGCGTTTTGTACAATAGCGTGCTTTGCTTCAGTTCATCATCTTCATGAGTGGCGTGTGCATCTTATGAAAAAAATCTCACTCGCACAGCTCGTCCACTTCGAGTTGTTACTAGCCCTCATGAATGTCAGTGTATCACCATCATCATTTTCATCATCCACTGCATGTTCACGTTCACTACCCGTGTCAAATTCTTCCTCCTGGTAATTGCTAGTCACTCCGTTTTCTTCTTTCTCTTGCTCCTCTTCCTCTTCTCTCTCGTTCTCTTTCTCTTTCTCTTCATTGGCGATAATTGGTGCGTCTGAAAGTGATGGACGGTACATGATATTTAGAGGTAAGGTGCCACTTTTGAACTTGGTCGTTTCTTGCCTGAAAGTGCGTTGGCGAACGCACTTGCAACAGATAATTATCGTTTACTGTTTTCCTTTATGAGTGATAATTTGGCAATTATGCAATGCGCTTTAAGAAGCGAGGATTGCCTGAAATAATTTGTTTTACCAAAACTATAATTTGGATCGATGTGGAGCGGTATTATGTGAAACAAATATATGCACGTTTGTGCAAGTAATAATTCTAAAGTAACAGGACACTGAAAAACATAGGAAAGTGTACTTTTTCGCGCAAATAAACCACAACAATAAGCTTCAGCATTTGCAAATGCAGCTATCCATAGGCGATTAGTATGATAACGTCATTAGACTACAACTACCAAAATCCTTCAGCTTTCTTTTGATAATGCTAATAGAAAAATAGATTTATTAAAAACTGGCTTGGCTCCGAGGCTTAGGGGAATAAAACAAAATAAATAGAAAATAGATCACATTGAGGTTCAATTCAGGGATGAATAAATAATTTATTTTGTTTTATTCCCCTAAGCCTCGGAGCCAGGCTAGAATTTTAATATATCGAAATTGGCTATTAGAGCAATTGCTGTTTAAACTACACTGGGAAAAATGAATTATGGTAGTAGTAGTAGTAGTAGTAGTAGTAGTAGTAGCAGCAGCAGCAGCAGTAGTAGTAGTAGTAGTAGTAGTAGTAGCAGCAGCAGCAGCAGCAGCAGTAGTAGTAGTAGTAGTAGTAGTAGTAGTAGTAGTAGTCGAATGAAAAACACTGGGTGTGCAAGTGTACTATAGACGTTTTCACGCGGCCATATTGGTGTTCCCAAACGATAGATAAAGAAAATAACTCTTTTCCCAAAGGATAGAAATTTCATTGTTTGGGAGCACCAGCATGGCCGCCGTGACGTCACGTGTAAGCGATCTATTCGACTATAGTTAATAGATGGAAATGGTTAAAATCCCGGCAAACTTCAAAAGAACAAACAAAGATGCCAAGATTTATGTTGGAAGGTCCACGATAGTGTACAATCTTTTGTTTTGCGCTCATGCGCTAGGGTTGAATTTCACAACCGAAACGTTTCTATTGGTTAGTTACTCCAGCATAATAAACGTATTGTGTTTTGTGCACGGCCAAAAAAAAACGAACCAAAACATGGAACAAAAAACCTTGTTGGGCTTCATAACCATTTTCGTTTATCAAGTTTGTAATCATACGGAAATCTGATCATTAAAAATCCCATTTAATTTTGTCGCGTTACTTTAGCCTGGTTTCCATATGATCGCAACGATCGCAACGATCGCGATCATATGGAAACCACTCTTGCCATCGTTGCGATCGTTGTAAGATAACTGCGATCGTTGCGATCATATGGAAACCAGGCATCTGTGGCCGATTATGCGGTTTATTTAGGACTCCTTTTTCAGTAAACTGCTATTGGATCAGTTGTTATTGCTAACAGATCGTGGACGGGTGTGGCATATAAAGCATCGTCATGATCTTCATATTTCCGCGCGAGATGTCGTAAGCTAATGCGTCTTTACCTTATTGACAATAAAAAATTAGCATAGGAAATCGCCAGAGTGATGTTTTAAAAGTTCTCAGAACTTTTAAAAGTATCCAGGTTCCCACTAAATTAGAAAACTATTCAATGAACTATTAAATTAAAATGTACGAATATCCCGTAGAATACATAATCAAAATAGGTACTATTTACACTTTGAAGCATAAAGCGAATGTCCTTATTCTAGTCATTGGAGAAAAGTAACAATTTAAACGAGTTTACCTTAATGCTTTTTTTTTTTCACAATACGCACTACTCTACATTACAACAGTTTAAAAATAATATAAACTGGTCACTCGATAAAGATAACATTGTTATTTCTATTTCATCCATATTTTTAATTTATATAATTGTGTATTATTTTCTGGCAAGGACTGATATCAGACTACAATTCTTCCCATAGGGAGGCTTTTTAGATTTTTTTGTATGTGTCCAAAGTAGTTCTACCCTGGGTGCCAGAGGCTTTTCTTGCGCGGTTTCTGGTTTCAAGTCGGACCTCTGCTTGAGAAATAAATTTCGGACAGCCGATGCCAAGTTCATGTCTGACGTGGGTCTTTTAAAACTCCCACTGTTAGGATCGGGACGGATTGGTCCAAAAGTCTGAAATGAACCTTTTGGATGAAAGGCCAGGGTAATAAGGCGTCGTGTTCACCTCTCATTATCACAAAGAACATTGACATGTGCGTTCCTTTACCAATTCCGTCTCCATTAGGATAGAGACGTGCACAAACTTTGTACCCAAATCGACCAACGTAGAACGGAGGGCTGTAAATTGATGGTGTCCTTCCAGACACTGCTTCTTGAAAACGTCGGCTGAAATGGTCGATTTTCCAAACGTAAACCCCATTATATGAGGTGCCCTCCAGCATTTGAATCTGCATATCTTGTTCAGATAGTTGAATTTCATGTATTATAAACGCCAGTTGATGCTCAGCTTTGTCAAAGCGCCGTTCGCAGCCACGATTCGAGACAGAATTGCATTTTTATTATGGGTGATCTTAACTCTGATCTGCTGAAGAACAGAGGTGATGGCGGGGCAGTTTTTGATACTGGCACCAAGCTACTGAAAGTTATTAACACATTTGGTCTACTAAATGTCATCAAACAACCAACAAGAATAACAACACGTCACAAACATTAATTGATGTATCACTAACAAGTGATAGGAGGAGAGTAGCAAAAGCTGGTATATGTGATACTGGTATTGCAGAACATAGGCTAAATTATGTGGTTTTAAGACAAAAGGAAAATGGTTCTACCCATAGGTATGTCCACGATTGACTGCAAATGAGATGCACGCTCCATATAGGCATCACAAAGTGTCCTCATTGATAAAAGTTCACCAAAACACACATAATTTTGTCAAAATAAAGTAATATGAAAATGAAAATGAAAAATAACCCAGTCATATATGAAGTATTTAAAAAACAATACCTGCGTTCAATCCTGGACATAAGTGTGATTTCCATGCAATAATTCAGTTAGTTTGATACAATAAATACAATTTATAAAATACATATGTTCTGTATTTTCAATGTAAAAACTGAATTGCGTAAATCAATTTTCAGACCCGTTGGTATACGTCAAATGTTCAAAAAGGGCTCAGAGATTCCTTTTCACGCCCTTAGAACCAAGAGCTCATTTCTTATTTCTTTGCAGAACACCTATACAACTTTTACGATTAAAGATGATTGCGCTGTTTCAGTGAAATGAACTGAAACAACGTAACATTTCTCCCTTCTTAGTTTCAGCTGTCCTCAGCTGTATTATAAAAAGAAGTAGAGATTAGAAAACAGCACGAGTTAAATCTGTTGAAGAGTTATCAATCTTGACAAGACCGCGAGATAAAACTACGTAACAAAAGCTATCTGAACATAATCCAAAATTAAACATTAGAATTGTACTTTTCAAACTTACATGTGGCGACTGAATTTTTCATTCAAGCTTAAAACAATATTCGTGACACGGAAAACGTGGACTCTTCTGGTCCTGAAACGATTAACGTGAAACATGGGCAGGGCAGAAAGGACAGAATGGAGAGGCGACTTTCTTAATTTTGTGCAATAAGCTATTCGTGGGTAAGATATGATGAATAATTTTATACTGGAAAATCGTTAATTTAACTTATTTTGTGGCCCTGAATGGTAAGAGATAAATTTTATTTATTTCATTCTTCTCAACGCCACATGTTATAAGTCTTTTCTCAGTAGTGGGTGAAGGTAAGTCTTCGAGGACCAGCAGCTTATCATATAGTATCTTCAGGGCCGTAGCTAGAATTTTTTGAATGGGGGGGCAATGAAGCGAGTGCCGAAGCCGCGAGCCGCTAGGGGGGAGGGGGGTCTGGGGGCATGCCCCCTCAGAAAATTTTGAAATCTAGAGGCGCGGAAATGCTATTTTCAGCATTCTCCATGATATATTTTGTCAAAAAATCAATCTCGATCAAGTGTAAAATGACAGGTATTTTTAGTGCTTACAGAAATATTTCCGAGGTTTTGTTAACTTGATACATACCGTATATCGGCCTTAGTACACTAAACATTTTATTAGTCTATTTCGTGTGTAAAAGATGTCTCCAGTTGGATTTCCGCTCCAAAATATATTTCTCAATCAATCGTAAATGTTCAAGTTAGTATGGTACCGGACAGTCAAAATATAACTATAGCTACTTACTTAGTTACCTAAGAAGTAAGAAATTCTCGCCTCTTCGTTCCCCATCATCTTGATTTAATATACCGAGCACAATCTGGGGAGAGTACCAAGCCTTTGAAATGTTCAATCCTGTTTTTGAAAGACCCTCGGCATATATTTTTATCAAGAAGGCGGCTGTTTGAACGCGAAAAAAACATACGCAGTTTTCGTTTTTCAGAAAGCATTACCCATTCTTGGGGGGGCAACTGCCCCCTTGCCCCCCCGCTAGCTACGGCCCTGATCTTGCACATTAACTTACAAATTGAGGTGGGAGGCGTGACAGGGTCTTCGTCTTCGGAATTGACTTGTAGCAGCTCTTTCCAACTTCGAGGAATAGAGGAAAGAAGGCTATAATATTGTAAGAAGTTGCATTGAAGTTTGAATTTGTTGCAAAAAGAAGAAAAAGATAGAAACCAGCCTTCGCTAACATCGAAAAGGTCTGAGATCTGTTTTACTCCTACTTGATACCAACGAGGAAAGTATATCATTTTCTTGTTCACTGTTATAAATCTGTTGTTCCAGATTGTCTGTGAAAGAACCTCGGGAGGGGGGGGGGGGGGGGGGGGGGGGGGGGGGGGGGATGGGGGGTGGTTGTTGTAACGTCCTGCCAATAGCAAATAATTTGCTTGTAAAATTCAGGAAGATTGTCATCGAAGTTGAGCATTTTGTGATCATAATTACAATTGAACAACTTCGTGCCGCCAACACTGGCTAGAAGCAATTTCGGAATATATTTCCATGGGGCATCTGAGTTCGAACATAACCGTTTAACCCAGTTTAGCTTTAGCGCCTTGTCGAACAGAGAAAAGTCTTTCATGTCCAAACCACCAACTGTTTTCTTCTTAATAAGGGTTGTCTGTTTTATTTTAGCCGGTTTGTGATTCCAAATGAAGTCGAAAGTAATCTTGTTAACCTCTTTGGTGAAGTTTTTTGGGGTTTCCATAACACTGCAGATAAATATGAGTTTTGAAAGTGCTAATGTTTTGACATTATTTATCCTACCATAAATGGAGATGTCTCTTTGGGACCACATATTTAATGTTTTCTTTAACGATCCTAATTTCTCAACAAAATGTTTCCTATCAGACGTTTCAAGATCGTAAGTAAAATGCACTCCAAGCGCATAAACTGGCTCACTGCCAAGGGCTTAGTTTTACTAGTCCAGATGTGTGTTCCGATCCACTTGATATGCGTGTTCTGAGTTGTCGAAATACTATTGGTTACATTATGTTTATGACAATTTTACTGACGTGTGTTTACAGCTGTCTGTTCAAAGCGTAGCGAGGACGATCTGTTTGACAAGTTATGTTTTTGAGATACGAATTCTTCTTGACGGCATTCGTCTGAATAAAATATTCCCTAATACCAATAAACCCTGAATAAAATGCCAAATGGCGGCTTGAAGTTAAAATTTGTAACATTGACTCAAAATATGGTCTAACACCAGGCTCCGAATGGAAAAAAAACGAGAGGCTCTGGGGACGAGAATGAACCGGTCTAATATGGGAGTAACGGTTACATCCCTCTTGTCGTCATGCTTTGGAAACCGGTGTAAACTCCGGTGGTATTTGTTATTTCGATGTCAGTGCACAGTCTATAACAATTAGATGTTAATTTTATTAGCTAACATATAGCTAATGATCCAAATTAAAAATACGAAGTCAAACTGCCAGCAAGATCTGTTGTAAACTGATAATTTCAGGAAATACTCGTTCGTGACAACAGTTGATTCATCCGGGCATTTTATCATTTTTTTCAGTATGTAATTTGCGCTAATTATTATTTTAATTATTTTTATAGATACACGATGGATGGACAATTATTTGACATAGATTTTATTTCATTATTGAATTGTTGTTTTCTCTAATTTATGGTAGGCTCTGGTGATGCCGAGAGGTCTATTGTCACTGCTGGCAACTCGGACAGCACCACTGTCAATTCCTTGATGAGTAGTAACGTCAATCCTGGGTCTGGTTCCAGTACTGCAGTCTTCGCAGGCGCAAATATTGGCATTATTAGAGATTGTACGTTTAATTCATATAATGGGAATGCTCCTCCGAGTAAAAGAAGGCGGCTGCGCCTGCTTCATGAAAGTGATGACGAAGATTGATTGCGTTTGCGGCAATAAACTTGTCCCGCGCGATCAGGTGTTTTCTGCGACTTTATTCTCTTTAAGGCGCTGTTACACTAAGCAATTTTCCCTGCAAATTTCCTAGTGTAATAGCGCATTTACCTTGGTCGCGCAGACGGAGAAGAGAGGGAAAATTAGCCTGATCGATGAACTTTGAGTTTTAACTGTCATGAAATTGAGCCACACTCACAAAGTTAGATTTTGGTTCCTTTTAGTGGTTCCTTTCACAACTTCCGACGATCCCCCTCCCCCCCCCCCCCCCCCCCCATTCTCCCCATATATATTATTATCACTTTCAGATGGGAGTTCCCCCCGGGGAAATCATATAGAAATTATTATTGGTCTAGCGCGGAAAATAACAAAAGGAATGGTTAAGTAATTTTTGTACATTTCTTTTGCAACAAATTATCGCAACGCTTGATTTCTTGAATTATTGTGTGATCAGTATCTTCTTGGTTGGGCTGTAGTCGCTGCAAACAATTTTGTCGAGAGTTATTCATATTATTATTTTATGAAACAGATATCTACAGTTGACGTAGCAAAGGCACAGTTCCAACTGTTAAAATGTTGACTACCAGAATCAAATGTATATACCGCATTGAATATTTAATAAAATTGCAAACAAAAATAATGTATTAATCGTACAGTATACGAAGTGGGAAATATGTCTACATTTGACCAGAGGTCTATAACTAAAGGTTTCCATCTATGACTGCGCGCGGGACATCAGATTCGCGTCGAGTCTATTTTTAGATTCTGAAAGCGGCAGCCAATCACGTAGGAAGAATGTTGGTAAAAAAAAACTGAAAACAGCTATCAAGATAGATATAGATATAATTCATAAATATTGCAGACTTCACGGTATTTGACAGAAGAACGTTGTTTGACATCGCAATCCAAAATCAGTGTATTTCGTGCTATGTTTGCATCTGATCCATAATTGTGGAGAAAAGCTAGCACGAACAAACAAAGCCTAAAATCAATCGCATCACCGCAAGCCATCGAGAGAGTTCCTTGGGAATTTTTTTTATGTTTGATGTCCGATCTCACCCCTGAGTTGAATTGTAAAGCGCATTAATTTGACCTTTGGAAAAATGCGCTATATAAATACCATTACCATTTATATTGACCAACCCCCCTCGCCCAGTGAATAAATCAGTAATGACTGGCCCCTAACATGTACTTAGAATGATATTTTGTACTAACCGCTCATTTTTTAAATGAGAACGTTTTTGCGAACTGTCCTGAATAAGATGTTGCAAGTTACATATGTAGATAGATGAAGATTTAGAATAGCAAATTCATCTAGAATAATTTTCTCACTTGAAAAACAATATTCTACTATTGAAACATTGGAGACATTTATGTCACGGTATCATGAGGTGATACTTTATTTAACAAGGTACAGTCAGTCTACAGTGTTATTCATAGCATAAGAAGTATTTCAGTTTAAACTGTGCAATAGCGATATTTCTCGTCACGTCACCTATTGTTATTAATGTGCCAACCAGAGAACTATCATGCTGTTGAAACAATTAAGAGTTATTTTGTTTAATGGTTGGCGAATTTGAATAACAAAACAAATTTGACGTGATGTTGATAAACAGTGAACACTCAGTGAACAGTTAGAGCGCTAGCCTTGTGGCTTTTAGCGGTTCTGCTTCAAGGTTGATTTTTCTGACATTTCATGATGCATCAGCAAGTCTTATTAGTGCTTTCGAAGCCGGGTTCAAAGACACTACGAGAAGTCCTATTAAATGTACTAATGCTTCTGCTGTCAGTCTGACTGAACGAATATGATATATTTCATTTCAGGCTTTTCCACAATGTAACTGTTATAAGCTATAAGCTTTTATATTTATCGTAAGGTTGTGTTTAAATAAAGGTTTCACACGGTACTGATAACAACCAGCAACAGCAAGCCCGAACAAAGCATCCAATTTTGATATAACATACTTTATTATTCTACTATTACGTCATTTCACGCACCATATATGGTCAAGAGAACACGTAAAATATGACACGGTATTGACTACTTGAACAGAGCGAATACGGAAAATAGCAAAATAGTCGGGAAATTTTGCAGTAGAATAATAAATCCCTTATTCGATGGTTTAACATATAATACGAGCGGACATTTTGCTCATTGCTCGTATTTTTCCTCGCCCCTACTGGGCTCGGAAAAATACTACGCAACTCGCAAAATATCCGCGCGTATTATATGTTAAACCATCTAATAAGGGGTATGCATTGTTATTTGGTTCAGTGTGAATAAACATAAAACATTGAAATGCATCAGTACAATAATTATTCATCCAATCATGCAGACCATGCAGACCATGCAGCTCACACAACAGAAGATCAGCTATTGAATTTACCTCTTTTTGACAAAATGTTTCGATTCAAGCAAGAAACGATCAAATCAATTTCAGGAGCCCAGAAATCAAAATTACCGAACTGGCCGTCTTAACTTCAGTTCGCTCGTGCTCGTGATGGGCCACTGAATCAAAAAGTGAAGACTGAATCATCGAACAAAGCGGTCCTAGGCAATAGGTTTATTGCCCGCGCGACGGGCCGACACAAAGGAAGCTCATCCTTTGCTCAGAGGCAAGCAGTCGGGAATCACGAACAAAAGGTATTTATCAAGAGGAGGAGACTGATTTTCCCAGAGAACTCGATGCAGTTTGTTCTTCAAAATTCTTCGAAAGAAAATAGAGCAAAATCGCTGATTTTTACGGCGCATTTAACGACTATTGGTCAACTTAGTCACTTCCCACAAGATGTGCACTCCACGAAGTCTTGACGCAAATGAGCAGATTTTGGATACCGTCCATGATGCATAGCGATCGTAGTGCGCTTTGGACACCGTCAGGAGCACACCGTGGGATACTCCTTTTGGCGAACAAAATGATTTATAATTATGTCCTGCAGAGGTCTATAACTAGAGGTTTCCATCTAGCATTGCGCGCGGCCCATCAGATTCGCAGTTAGGCTATTTTTAGACATTTTTCGCGCGAAACCAGCAGCCAATCACACACCATGCCTGACAAATATGGTCACTGAACGCGCTAGCTCGACAATTTTTGTTCAAGACGGTTGACAGTTAAATTTGAAAAGATGGCTAAAATTATTAAGTAAAAAACCTTGGCCCTTCTAAATCAAACAAAAGTTAATTCTACTAAATAATGCACGAAGTTTGGAACGAAATATTTAATGGGAAATTCCTGTAAATGTACAACAAGCTATATAGTCTCTTGTGTACAACTAATGCGACTGAAAGAGCACTAAAGGCAGCCTGAAATTAGTTTACGGGAAGATCAGATCCGAAAACCGCGGACATATAATTAATTCGTCCAAAGAATGAAAGCCTGTTTACAACACAAGTTTAAGCTTAGTCTATTCAGTATTGTTACCTTGTATTTCGAAGAGGCTTGTCAATTCCAGCTGAATTAAGTTTTTACAATCAGCACAATAAATATCCACGGCAGTTCGTCAAGCGTTCGTGACGGTCAGATCACTTCACAGTGAAATTCTCTTCGAAGACCACTCTCTTTCTTTCCATCCATGTAGATATTGAGGGTTTCCTTTGTTCTTTTACTTCAATGAACTTGATTTTAAGCTCAGTTCGTTTCAACACAATTTAGTTTAAGCTTATTAAATTCTGTAGTCGCGCAAGTTTTGCCCGCCGTATAATGTAAACAAGTGAAACCTTCGGCTGCGTATAGCTGTCCGTTCAACTTGTAAAATGAATATAATGTTCAGCTCCACAACTATTTCGAATCTTCCCATGTTAAGCTAAACCATCGGCACAATTTTCCAGAATATACGAAACTTTGGAGAGATTGAGCGAAGATTTTAAATCCGCGGAGAACACTTTTCATTCAACTTGCCAACTGGACAGCGCGCCAGTCCGCCAGAAGTTTTGCCGCCGAATTCATACAAATCATGCTTCATTTAGATTGAACTGAAAAATCACTCAGTCGATTTATAGTTTTACAAAAAGTATACCAAAGTTTGACCTATTTAGTGAAGTATTTAAACAATTATTACATTCTGCTGTGACGCTATTCGCTTTTCCTTGGCCAAAGTTTCTGTCTTTGCGTAGCGCTCGCCGCATATCATTTTACAGATGGTTCAACTTCAACGTGATTGGCTGCTGGTTTCGCGCGAAAAATGTCTAAAAATAGCCTAACTCCTAATCTGATGGGCCAAGGCCCAATACCAGAGATAGAAACCTCTAGTTATAGACCTCTGTGTCCTGTTGTCATTCATTTAACATCATAATTACTACAGTTCGAGATTAGAGGTGTTAATTTAGGCCACGGAAAATCACACTTTGTTCGAGATAGCGGGAGATTCGAGATAACCGAGTTCGAGATAGGCAATAGTAAATGACTGAAAATAGTAAGCAAAACCAAGGGGAACGGGTTGAGATAGCGGGAGATTCGAGATAGCCGGTGTTCGAGATAGCGGGAGTCTACTGTACTACAGAAGCTTCCTGTTCAGGGACAGGCTTCCCACTCAGTCAACAAACGCGACATGCTACTATTTTCCAACTTTGAGAAACCTATTAAGATAGTAAACCCTCACAAGAACTCCAAATAAAAATAGCAATTCTACGACAAAAACATAAAATACATAAAACAACTCATAACTTGTTCCAGCAAGAGAGAATATTGGTTCTAGCCCTGCTGATAAAAATGAAACAGTGACCGGCAAACATGATTAACAAACACAAATGTATTCTGAGTTCGTGCAGACGGCAGATTCATGCCGTTTTCTCGAGTATCCAAGGACCTTCTTGGCCGCTCCACCGCTGGACAAGGGTAACAAGGACTCTGGGAACGAGATTGATTTCGCGCTCACAACGCTCACCCACTTGGCGTGTGCAGCGCATGCGCGTGCGGACATTAAGGGAAACAAACCGACTTCCGGTTTGCGTGGTTAAAAATAACTTTACTGAAATTCACATATCCCAAGGCCTTGACTGGGCGTGTCCCTCTCTGTCCCTTATATTCTCTTGATATCACCACATTAAAAACAACTAATACCGTAATGAATATTTACAGAACTATAGATAAACTAACTAGTTGAACTATTTCATAAAAAGGACTTCTATCTGCCGGCTTCTTGTTTGAGGACTGTCTGTATAATCACATTCCTTGTTCTATTTTTGTTTTAATCTCTTCAGGCTAGCATCTTAACCCTATTCTGCCTGGGCTTTTTTTTCGTTCCTGAGCCTGGGTGGGGGGGGGCAGATAGTGCCCCCCCCCCCCCCCCCCATATGTATCTCGAAAAGTATTGAGGCTATGAAAATGAAACTTACATGGTGTGTAAAGCATCCGAAAAAATATTTATTTTAGTGGCAGTCACGTGTCAATTATGACGTCATACACGCCACAATGACGTCATACGTTAAAAAAATCCGCCATCTTGGATCCTAAATCTTGGATTTCTAGATTGTTCAGAAATGTCAGAAAATCTCCAAATTTGTTTTGAAAAAATCAAGAAAAATATAAAAATGCTAAAACGGCAAAGATTTTGGAAATATTTCATCGTAAAAAGCAACAATTTTATGAAAACTGAAAATTTAGCTAAAAAAACAACAAATTTGGGTAAAACGATCTGTATCTCGAAAGTTATTTGTGCTATAAAAATGAAACTTACAATCACGATTCAATTGTGATATCATATCACGCCAAAATAACGTCATGCTTTAAAGATGTCCGCCATCTTGGATCCGCCATCTTGGATTTTTAAATTGTTCAGAAATATCAGAAAATCACCAAATTTGAATTGAAAACATCAAAAACAATATAAGGATTCAACAATTGCAAAGATTTTGGAGGAAACTATTCGTAGAAAGCGGAAATCTCATGAGCTGAACAAACCAAATTTGGCTAAAACGGCCTGTCAAAACTTGGTTGCCATGGAAACATCAAGTCACGTGATCAAAATATTGACACAACAAAATGTTCCCAGATAATTTAAAGGAAAAGTCATAAAGTTTGGCTATGATTGCTTGAATGTTCTTTAAGTACGATAAATTTGAAGTCAGCGCGGGCACTTTCTGCCCCACCCCCCAGGCAGAATAGGGTTAAAAATAAATTTACGATTGACAGTTACGTTTCTGACCATTCGAGAAATCAGTAAAGGTTTAGCAAACTAGTAGAAAACCAAACGGACTAGATTTTGGTTGATCGTTATACTCTCCTTATATTTGAAAGGAATACTACGGTGCGACTTGATTACGAGACTGCACTGCACTAAAGCAGCGAAGGAGATTCTTAACACCTTGACGATGATTGCCACTAAAAATCAAACAGATGCAAGGGTTTATGCCACAATATGCGCGAGCCATAAAAAAGGAAATAATGTAGAAGTATCTGAAGCCACAAGACGATGTCATGTTGAGAGATGCAATCACGAAAATATTGACGGGAAGCCAGCATGCTACAAAGGCCAATACAATAGCAATGGACATCTTCAACACATTTCGTTCCCTTTTCGCGCGTTGTTGTTCAGCGTTGACCGACGGCTCGCCTGGAGTCTTCTGTGACTTGAGCTTTACTAAGATGATGACGTACAGTATGGCTATCAACACCAATGGGGTATAAAGACCTATACCAAATATTGCTAAATTGTAATATACATAGAAAGACTCTCCAAAGACTTCTTTAAACTGCGGCTCGCACGTCCGCGCTCCTCGATTTTCAACAAGTTTGTAGGCGAAGAGATTCGGGGACATCATAGCCATCGCGACGATCCAAGTGGCGAGAATGAAGAAGGTGCACAGCTTTGAACTGATGAGTGGGGAACGGAGGGGAAAAAACACAGCTCCAAATCGATCCACTGCTATCAGAACCAGGCTCTGAATGGACACAGCATTGGAAGCATTTGATACAAAGACACACAGCTTACATAAGACCTGTCCAAGAGAACCACCGATCGGCCAGGAGTAGTTGAAGTACAACTTTGTTACAAGCGGCGGGTACAGGACAATTGGATACATCAGATCGGACATGGCCATGTTGACGATTAAAAAGTTTATCGGTTTTCTCATGGTTTTCGTCTTGTAGACAATTATTCCGATGATGGAATTTCCAGCCAACGAAACTACAAACAACAGACAGTAAGCAATGGTTTCTCCGATTTTTTCTGCTGTAGGATTGAAGCTGCAGCTGGATGGCTGTGTTCCATTCATCGTTGTGTTTAAGTTTTCCGACATTCTCGTGGTTTCTTTTTCAGCTATTTGTAGTCTCTCACAAATTATTTTTCATCTGGTCTGTTAACAAGAAAGCACCACGCTATTTATGTTCTATACGGAAGGCGGGATTATCTTTTGTCTTGAGGTCATTTATGGGGCTGTTTATGTGCTGGTAATTCAAAAACGAATTTCAAATGATGGTGACGGGGAAGATATAATTAAGGCTCGCTTGGAATTATTTATTTATTAATTTGTCAATATTTCGTTTCTCGGCTTTTTTTTTTTAACCGACCGACCGACCTACTTTCACGAGAGAGAGGGCGATGGGAAACGAAACATTTTATGCGGATGGCACATAGCTCCATTTCTTATTCTAATCTGAATTCGTAACTGAAGAGTAAACCGCACTGCTGTATTAATTGTTTTGCTGCGTGAAAGTGGAGGAAACTGTTATCAGCTGCAGTCAATTAATATAGGAAATAGCTGTTCATTTGTCGCGTCCTCTCTCTCAGCAAGATTTCATCAAAATAAACTGGCAGGCTATTAAACATAGCTTAAATAAACCACCTTTAAACTAGATTTGTCACGAACGGTTCGATATTTGACTTGTATAGGAAAGCCAATTGAAAGTACCTGAAAAAGACCGTTAACTGAGTAGTATTACAAAATTTGACGGAATAAATATTATTGAACAGTCTCGAAGATATAGCTCGGTTATCAGTTTGTACATGGAGTTAAGCAAATATTGCCTGTTTCCGTATGTTTTTTTGCGCGTAGGAAAATGTTTTTCTCTTTTTGAAAACGCGGCTTGCTAACCAGGCTACCTGATACCGGGTATGGAAGAAATCGTTTGCCACACAAACTGAAAACTTGCGAGGAAAATAAACAGCCCTTTGAAAGGACGATATTTCGCGTATTAAACGTAAATTTTAATAGTTCCGCCATTTGCAACGATTTCCTAACTTTATTATTTACGCTACACACAGACAGGAGTTCAGGAAAATTAAGATTTGCAGATTGCGCCCGAAAATTGTCCTTTGACCGACATCATAGGTTTTTTCTTATTGTTCAAATCAAAACTTTGGCAGCTTGTGTTCAAAATTACCTTGTTCCTAAGTTCGAGTTTATTGCCTATGCAAATAAGAAAGTTATTAGTGTAAATAACTAAGTTATTATTATTAAAGGGAGACTTCAGACGCCTAGGCCTCTAATATATTTATTAAACTGGGGCAGTGCTCTTAGCTAATGGACAGTAATTATTCACTGCCAAATCCGACCCTTGTTTTAATTGCCCGCTCCTGCTCGGCTGAGATGAAAATATTAATAAGTCCCTTCCCTCACTACGTTTTATGTACAGACTTGAAATGGATTCCAAAAGAAACAATTTTGATCATTAGACATTATTGTTAACGCTTATCAAGTTAGAGTGCTAGCCTTGTGGCTTTTAGCGGTTCTGCTTCAAGGTTGATTTTTTGACATTTCATGTTACATAAGATAAGATAAGATAAGATAAGATGAGATAAGATAAGATAAGATAAGATAAGATAAGATAAGATAAGATAAGATAAGATAAGATAAGATAAGATAAGATAAGATAAGATAACATAACATAACATAAGATAAGATAAGATAAGATAAGATAAGATAAGATAAGATAAGATAAGATAACATAAGATAAGATAAGATAAGATAAGATACAAGTTTATTGTGCAATACACTTAGCTATGAAGGTGTGACATGATCTCATAAAAAATAAAATGACACACCAGCTAATTTACAGGTATTCCACATCAACAAGTCTCATTACTGCTTCCGGAGCGCTTGTCACGATCCGGGTTCAAAGAGAACACGAGCAGTTCTAATATGTCAGTCTGACTAAACGACTATATTTTTCATTTGTTTTTCCAGAATGTTTTTAGCGTTTATAGCGAGATTATTTTTTCATGTTCAATTAACTGTTATAAGCTATAAGCTCTTAATATTTATTTAAAAGCTTTTACTAGCCTGCAAACCCAGTCGCAATTTGGTGGGAAACAACAGGCGAAAAACTGAAAGCCGTCTGTGTTCGCATGTCGATAACAAAAAAGCCAGTGTCTGAAGCTAGTTATCGATAACTAAGGGCCTTAGTTATTGTCAACTAGCTTCGCACACTGGCGTTTTTGTTATTGACAACTTTTTATGATCGACAACTAAATAGTTATCGATAACAAATGGCCTAGTCTGTGGAGGCCCTAGACATTCTAAATGTGATGTAACAACAATTTATCTCGTTTTAATAAACAGATCTGCTACTACTACTACTACTACTACTACTACTACTACTACTCAGTACTAGTCTATTACTACTACTACTACTACTTCACTAAGTTTCTCCGTTAGAGTGATTTTACTTTAACCATGAAATAGTGACTACACTCACTCTATTAGACACTTATTCCATTGTTTTCTTTTGTTTCGTTTTGACTATTTAGCACTAACTGTTAGATGTTGTTTCACGGTTGAAATAAAATCACTCTATTACTTATAATTATAGTTAGCACTCATTTATAGTCATCTCCAAAACAAGCCTAAAGGATTAAAACAAGGCTAGTTATTTTAAATTAAAAGGCAATCATACCATGATACTTTCAGAATACTGACACTGTTGGTTGATCGTGATATTTACACACAGTGTTAAAACGTTGAGAAAATTATTCTACGTAGCATCAGCTTTTGATATTTAAAATTAGTATTATGCTTTGTTTCATTGAGTTCATGACTGTCGTAAGCTAAATACAGTTAATTGTGCTGAAGATGGGCCAAGTGCACGGGAGATTTCGTAGCATGAAGAAGCAACTGGGTATTACTACTCCCCCTGAATGGGATGCTATTCTATCGCAAGTTTCCTCATGGCATAATACTGTTACGTTGCCCCAAGATTTCTCCGATATACTCACGGGTGTGTACTGCGAGAGAAAAATTACTCACTCGCTCACGAACACAGCACCTGTCTCTACCAGTTCAAGCCCCTCGTCGATCCTAATCTTTAACCCACTGCGTCTCCAACACATTACTTAATATTAATTGATAAATGCAATAATAATATAGTTCTTTCTCCGGCTTACTAAGTTCAGATATATATTGTCTGGCTTCATTACTTTTACAAGTGGAAAATGATAGTAGCCGAGCTCACTTTCTGAGTTAGAGAGTGAGCTGTATACAATTTTTTTTTTCTATTGATTTGTGCTAATTAAAATAATAAATGATCTTTACTTAAAATTTATTTGAAACTTTAAACAATTTAATACGATTTTATGTATCGTTCATCACCAGTTCACATTTCTGCTTGGGGAATTTGTTGTTTTTGATGTCCTTCTTGTACGTTGTGTTCTCTAGTAGCTAACAAGATCCAGGTGTTGTTTTTGTTCTTATGTAGCTTTCGTCTTCTGAGGATTAAAATTACTATCGCAATAAATAGGATGAGAGCCAGAGCACCCAACACACTAGCCAAGGCTGTAACATAAGCAACGGGCTCGTGGGACTCTGTTGAATGAAAAAGAACAAATATTTAACAAATAAAGAAGCCAAAACCATGTATTATACTGTCATAAAACACGACGGGAATTTGAGAACACGTGAGTGTTTTATGACAGTATAATACATGGTTTTGGCTTCTTTATGTGCTTTAAAATATAGATTTACGCGCGCGAAACGATAAAACACGCTTTTCTATGATTTATACTCTGATAAAACATGGTTTTTAACCAATCAGAGCGCGTGAAATTTTCAGTCTATATTTTAAATAGCTATAAGAATATATCAGGAGCCCATTCCTGAATATATTAAATAATTAACCTATTGCTGCGCGTGTTGATTGGTGAACATATGAGACGGTATCCATTTCAAAATACACAATTTTATATTAAAATAAATGGTTGTCCATCAGAACAATAAACCATTGGGATGCTGGAAGAACAATCCAAAATAAACAGCAACATAATAGCTGCCATGTAATGTGTCAACCATAAGAGAGAGTGTTTCATCCGATTTCCAAACACCGAGAAGAGAGTTGAAAATACGACGCGTGGCGGAGTATTTTTGACTAAATTCGAGGTGTTTGGAAATCGGATGAAACACGATATCGATTGTTTAATATATCTTCTCAATCTAAACCTCAAGGAAGAAGTAAGCGGAAGAATAAAATTGTAAAATGCTAATAATTAAGATGAGATATCCAAACCTACGTCACGGTTATGATTTACTTTGTAAAGCTTGATGAACAGTACCACATAATGAACATTACCGCATGATAGTACTGTTCAATGGCTTTCATTTTAATGGTGGCATACCGGGTTTCAAAAACGGATTTAAAAGTTATAATTACATATTCAGTACTAGGTCTGTCTATGGGAGTAAAAATGTTTAATAGAAAATAAGCATAACTTACGTGCGCTGTGACCTTCACTTTGATTCTGAAAGTTAACTGGTCCAAGCGATAGAAACACCTCTTTGTCCATAATAAACGCCTTGTTTTCTCTTCTGTGTCTGCTACCCTCCATACATCCTCTGTCACAGACAGACCCAGTGTCCGACTGTCTGCACGTCACCACTTTACAATGCACGTAAAGCCGCGAAGACATCACGTGACGAAAGCTAAATGCTTTAAAGGTGAACTTTTGTATCGACGACTTTTTGTAGAGGTACTGCAAAGTTGAATCTCGGGAGCAGCTAAAGAGAGGCAAAAGGAAAATTGATGGACGTTGATCTTTATGTGTTATTCCTTTGTTGTCAGTGACATTTGATCCTTGAGACATGATTAGGATAAAAAAAATGGCCCTCTTAACTTGTCAGTTAACTCCATTCAGACAAAAGGTGAGCAGGGATGGCGCAGTGGTGAGAACGATCGCCTCCCACCAATGTGGCCCGGGTTCAATTTTGGCCGGGAGTCATGTGGGTTGCGTTTGTGGCTGGTTCTCATCCTTGCTCCAAGGGTTTTCTACGGGTATTCCTGTGTTTTCCTTCCTTCCACAAAAAAAAACATCATTTCTAAATTCCAATTCGATATGGAGGGCCACACGCTTGCCAGTCGTAAGACTGTTAAGTGTCATCCTCGTTAAACGATTTATTTTATTTTACTTTATTTATGTTATAGTCTCAGGCCGCCTCCGATATGGCCAATATCGGTTCCATTACCTTTTCAGAACCGTTATTCTACTTTGCAATATTGATCAAAGTTCCAATCTGCTTGCTTACCCTTGTTCGATTATTGTATGTCTCGTCTGGTCGCGTGGATCTGGCGTTGGTGTCACCCAGCATTTTTCAAGAAAGGTAAGCAGATTCCGGTCACGTGACTTGACATTCACCTGAAGATACATTGGCTGGCTTGGGTACACCTTAACAGGATATTGGTTAACGACTATGTCGTACTTAGGATCCTTAAACATGTCCATTTCAAAAGTGAAGTTACCAACGCCATCACCTACAAGATAATTATATATGTTGTAATGCTCACTTTAGAATAAGATCAAGTTAAAACACTGTTACAAGGAAAATCAGGATTTGTACAGGCGAGCGTCGTTAATACGCCAATTTCGATGTATTAAAATTCTAACTTGGCTCCGAGGCTAAGGGGAATAAAACAAAATAAATTATTTATTCATCGCTTAACCTCGATGTGATTTCTCTGCGAATTGTTTTGTTTTATTCCCCTAACCATCGGACTGAGCCAAGTTAGAGTTTTAATATATCGAAATTGGCCTATTGATACATACACCGATGTAACCGATTTGCATAATATGGCAGGTTTCTATATATAACAGTTTATACATGCGATACAATTTCCATAAACTATAGTTTTTTTAAACAGTTCTTTGAACTATCGTGATTTGGAATACACCTTTGGATTCCAAGTGGGAAAATATCTAGCACCTGGACAAAAACACCATTCAGACAATTGGTGTTTGCGAAAACTGCGAACCGTCTTAAACGATGTCCAGGATTCTTTGTTATCAGGGCTTCAATCCCATTAAAGTCTAAGATGTTGCTTCCTTATTTGTTACTACCCTATCCTGCTGCTAAATATTTCAATCATCATCGTTGCTCACTTACCATCGGCAGTACGGACCACCTTTCGTCTCGTTGAATATGACACAATGGACAGAACATGAAGCTTTCTAAACGAACACTGGAACTCAAACTTAACTCTTCCTTTCCTGGTAATATCAGCACTCGATGTTGAAGACTTTTCGTCTCCGGTCATAGTGTTGAGGTAAATGAAATAGTCCTTCGATGTCATTTGCTGCGTACCGCATTCCTCCAGAGGAGCACTCAAGAAAGCATGCGTGTCATTAGAGAAAGAAGCCTTGCATGATGGGTCCTGCAGGTGAAGTGAGCTGATGTCTAAATATGGTCGTAGTATTCTTGATATTGTTATTTCCATGGCATAGTGAGTACATTTCACTACCAATCCTGTTTATTTACAAAATATGTAAGACACAAGTGACAATGGTGCTAAAGAGTAAGACTGCCCTGATCCGAAGAAATGATGAATGGCTAAGCCAACAATGGTAGATGTTTTGAACTCGGGTAATATCAGTCGTTTGTACTCACTCCGAGTGAGTGTGCTAATAGTTTTAAAGGAGCGACGTCCCGGATAACGCATCTTGAATAGTTTCGTCTAAATTTTACAAGTTCGTCAGTCATAATCCATCTCAATTTTCCCCAAATCTTAATCATACTGGGCGGTTCCTGAAAATATCTATAGGTAGGTCATTGGAAATTTCGAGGAGGAGGGGGTTCTCAAAGGCCAAAATTTTGAAGGAAAGTATGAAACTAAACTGGAAATTCCAGAAGGGTGGGGGATTCAAAACAACAAAAACCTTCCTTGGCAGGGGTATATGGATATTTTCTGGAACAACTGACATTTAAACATTTCTCGATTTTAAGGTGATTCTTTTCTTCACAAAACAGCATGTGTACATCATGGGATAAAGAAAGACTGTTGCAGGTTACAAACATTTCATTAACCTGAGCGATAGTCATCTTCAGAGTTAAGTTGAAGGTATGATTAACTCTGAGGCAGGTCTCCTTGCTCTCAGTGGTTCTTTAGTTTGACTACCAGTCGGGTTATGGAAACGTCAATCACCAAAAACATTCCATTTTAAAACTATACTCTCACTCGAATGATCAACATACATGTAACACTAGTATCGTTTTTCCTCTTACCTTTCGGAGTACTGTCTGTACCAGTAACTGGTGGGTGTTTCGTGGTAGTTTGCTCTACTAGCGTTGCTTGTGGAGCAGCAGAGGTCTCCTCTCTTGCTTTGCTTGGTTTGATGTGTTCACTCTCGCTTGCAGGATTCACGTGTTCACTTTGAGAATTTACGTGATCAAGTCGAGTCAAAGAAATTGTTGGTACTACGGGTGTTGTTCGTTTGGCAATTAAAGTGACACTTTGGTAGGATCCTATAGACGCACTAGGTGTAATGCCTTCATTTTTGTATTCAGTAGCTGTTGAGATTTTTTCAACGTCTGTTTCTGGTACAAACGTCTCACTCGGATAAGACCCTGTTGAAGCACTTGGTTTAATGACGTCAGCTATTGATGTCGCATGAACTACCGTTTTAGTTTCCCTCGGCATTGAAGTCTCATTTTGATAGGATCCTATAGAATCACTGGGTTTAATGGATTGCCGCGTTTTATAATCAGCAGCCATTGATGACCCTTTTACTTGTGTTTCTTCTGGTACTAACGTCTCACGTTGATGGGATCCAGCAGAAGCAATGGGGTTAATGGCTTCTGTTTGTCCCGGCGCTAAACTTTTACTTTGATAGGACGCAGTGGAAAGACGTGCTTTAAAGACGCCAGTTTCGTTACTAAATATGGATGTCCCTTTGATGTCCAATGACCCAACAGACGTTAAAACATCCCTTGAAAGTTTTAATTGGCCAATGGGAGGAATACTATTGCTGTCCTCGATCTGAGCGAAATACGTCCCTGATACTTTGAAAGAGCTTGTAGCTCGTTCAAGAGTTTGTTTAGGATACTCCGGGGAACTAGTGACAACAGTGGCAAGTTCCATGTAGCTTGATCTTGTTTGATCTCTAGATGTCGATGCCCCTTTGATGTCCCTTAGTTCAACAGACGTTAAAACATCCCTAGATGGTTTTAATTGGCCAATGGGAGTAATACTATCACTAGTGAGAACAGAGGCGAGTTCCAAGTTGCTTGATTTTAGCGAAGACACAGATGTGTGCATTATAACTTCACTTGAATGCAATACACTTCCCGAGGAAGATGTAGGGGAGATTCTAGACGGGGAAATATCCAGCTGTGTCTGCATTTGCTTCAACGAAGTCCTCTGAGCTGGCTTGTGGCTGACTAAAAGAGGCGTGGAAGTCATAGGGTGCCAAGCTATATCTTCAGACGATTTTGACTTCACAGTTGTTTTGATCTGCAGCGCTTTGCTCCTCGTCAAGCTTTCTTCCATTGCTAACGATTTCACAGAGCTTGTTAGTGACGAAGACGTTCCTTGTGGCAATGCCGCTTCTGAGCTTGTTTTTACTTTAAATAAAAAAAGTTGCCATGAAATTAGATTGATATCAAGAGATCACGCAACAGTGGTCACTTTGCGCGTCAAACATTGGTCGCAATAGTACTATGTTATTCCTGCTATCATTGTCCTTGGGTTAAGGTATGGGGAGCAACGCTCCGGTGTAGTACATGGATTGTCACTGGCGGAGCGGGAGCACCGAACACAGATCGCAAAGGCAGGGAGGGTGGGTCGCGATCTTTGGGCTAAATGTCTAAGACCTCGAAATGTGATATTAATTCAAGAGAACGGTTAATCTAATACCGCTGCACCAATGGGGGAGACCCGTGGGACCACGAGGCTTCTGACTTGCATGGATAATCAAGTACTATTCAAATGACTTTGAATAGTGTATCTCAATATGTCAAAATACCTCCTTGCCAAAACCATAAATTTCTAAAAACAAACGCATTTATTTCTGCCAAACTATCAAACGTTCCTTAGAAGTACTTATACTCGTGCATGGTAAGAAACACATAGCAGAACTTTTGTAGGATTTAAAACCGGCAATAAGTGGGTGTTATTTGCGAATAGCTCGAAAACCCTTACCTGTGGTTGTGCAGACCTGTCCTTGAGCATTAAAACCAATTGGACCCGTATTCTTTTGAGCGCAATCGGTTTTACCTGCTGGACATTCTTCAGAAGCTAAGAAGGAAAGAGTTGTTAAAATGATGACTTAGTATTGCACTGCGCATCCCTTCTGCGCATAATTTAGCGCGTAATTAGCGTGCGCACATTAAAAACATGGCGGCTTTTTCTTTGTGGCAATGCTCGCCAGAGAGGTAAATGATCGTTTTCTCGTAAACGAGCACCGTGACCTATCATTTTCGCATATTTTAAGTTTAGTAATCATCTTTTTCTATACAAGGAGTATAGACCAATTCCTATTGCAGAAAAATTAATAATCACTGGAAACGTGAAAACTACGTGTTTTTGGTTGATTTTGTAAGGAATTATGAGGTATTTTTTGTCGATCGATTATATCTCTTTCGCGGTAACAATAATCTATTCTTTTCATTCTATATTTTGAAACATTACATCGCAATTTTCAAGTAGGAAAAGTTTCAGAAACTTTCTATTGCAACTTTTATTTCGATGGAATTACCTTATATAAAGTCAACACTGAGGCGACAAAAATGGCTAGAACTGGGCGGAAAATTGAGATTGGATTACAAACTATTTCCAGTTCTCCTCACAAGTCTTTCCTTTATATATAAAAATAATAATAAAATAAACTCACTGAGAGCATGGTAAGTTGCATAGAAACCAGGCCAGTTGTTTTTCTTGTAAGAGTCAAACCTCAGCCACATTTTCTCCATATAGGAAACAAATGAAAATAAGGTCTTGCATCCGCAAAATACTTTAACATCTCTGGTGTTGTTTCCACGATACTCGCTTACAGAGATAGCATCGTCCCCACAAGTCCCTGGACGGGAATATCGATGATCTTCAATGCCAATCCATCGAATTGTGAATTGCACACGGTATCCTGGAGGGGCATTGATTGTCCATACACAAGTCTCGTCAGCATCGTAGTTGTTAGGAAAGTTTGGACTGGTTATGACACCTGATAGCCCTCTTAACTCGGTATTAATACCACATAAATCTGGATAGTAACAGAACAAAATGTAATAATTAATATAAATTTAACTAAGATGTGACATAACAAAATTTGTCCCGAAAACCTCTCTACTTGTCTTATAAATTCAGTCAAACAAAGTCCCGATATATGGCTTCGAAACCTATGACTGTCAAGGCAAAATGAAACGGATTAAAATAAAATAAAATAAAATAAAAAGGGACGGAGGAATCTGATTAAGCTATGAAGAACGTTTTTTGTTAAATGTGTATACGATACCTTTGAAACCCTGAAAATAGGCTTTAAAGGGGAAACTTGTTCGTAATCGAGTTGTCAAGCAACAACTCGTTCTTTGTCGTTTTATTTCATGTATTAAGGGTGAGAACGGTCAACCCTGGGTATATCCGTTCGCGTGTTAATTTTTCGACAAGTATATCATTATTCTTCACTTTGATCAAAGCTCTGTTGATCTCATTTATCCAAAACTTGAAACTGAATTAGAAAATATATGAGGATTAGCAAAAGCATCAAAATATATTTCGTAAATGAATATTCACAAGTGATTAATTAAGTTTGCCTGATATTTTTTGTTTATTTGTTTGTTTGTTTGTTGTTTTGTTTTTGTTTTTGTTTTTGTTTTTGTTTTTGTTTTTGTTTTTGTTTTTGTTTTTGTTTTTGTTTTTGTTTGCCCCATATGAAAGATGCGATTTGTTTCCAAGTGCACGTACATTGTGGGATTTTCCCTCAACACACGAGTTACCCTGCATATTTATAGAGAATACAGCTACCTGAACATTAGCTATAAATTCTGCCTAAAACTTGCATCATTTTTAACTATTAAAGGTGTTGGAACTTACTTGGCGGATTTTCTCCATTTGAACAATCAATGTCATCTGTATAGAAATGCAGAGGAAATAATATTTGTGCCAGTTACTATCAGTAAGAGGACAGATTAAAAATTCAGTCTAACAGATGACTAAATAACCATAAGCCTTCATAATTAATTAAGAGATAATGAGAAATTTGGCATTGGTCATTTTTACTTTCATCAGTAATCCGTGTACAACTTTCTTGGTAATCCAAGTTATTTTAATTTCCACTTTGCTTCTTCAGCAACTAAGAACACATGATGCGCTAATCCAGTGACGTAACGGCCTTATCGTCGTCACTCAGGATTACCGGCAAAACTCGACAACACCTTTAACGAAAACTAGAGGATCAAGTTCATTTAAGAACTACTGATGTTACCCTTACCAGGATCTGTCGGCTTATATGTAATTCTCAGCTTGTCATTCTCGCTGAAAACAGCAGACACAGTTTGAAGAAACGCTGAACTCCCGCTAGAGAACAAAGTAAGAGAGCCGCTTGCACACGGGCCATATTTTCCAATCAGAGGACTAAAGGTGCTAGCACCATCACGGATGACCAAAAAGTCATCGGCCCCGTTTAGCGTCAGGACCTCGATCGTAATTGCAAGTCGGAAATTGCCCGCCGCTTGGATTTTCCAGATGCAGGAACTGTCGGTAGAGCCATCCGGGAATATGGGTGTTGATAATACACCCGGGACCTGAGCGTCAATGACAATGTTGGTATTCGATGGAGAACAAGCTGGAACATGAACACATGAACCAAAGTTACGTTTTCAAAATAGTCCTGAAATAATTGTTAGGTTGTATGATTACTAATAATGCTGATGTACAAACAATTTTTGGCTTGTATGCTTCTGTAGATTTCTCTCTCTCTTCTTTTCCCACTTTTTCGCCATTTTCAATTATATTTTTATTTGCCACTTTATCCTCTCCTTTTCCGCCGGAGAGGTTTCATTGATCTTTTTGGGGGAACCCAAAAGTGGAACTTGTATGAGCGATACTTACTGTAAGTCGGAAGCCAATAATATTGTGGCATCTTGCAGAAATTAATTTCTCATATTGTAGGCTTCGTCGAGACTGGGGTGAGGTTATACAGTATTTTTGTGTTATTGATGTATTTTTAAGGTAAGTAATTTTTTTGAAAAGAATGCTCCTTTTTGTCCGGTGACCGAAAAACATAAAATTAACAGGGCTTTGATTTAACTCTAAGAATCAAACCTCATGACAATTGTATGTTTCTAACTTTAAACTCTAGATTTGTAGATGAAACCCTAGCTACAGCGCGAGGAATTGAAATTAACTTCTATAGACCCTGTTTAATGACAATATTCATTAAAACGAAATTGGCACATTTCAGTCAATTTTAATCTTGGGAGTGAAAGGAAAATTGCTTGAAGATTGATTGATTTTCATATTTGACTTATCTAAACGCTTAACATGAGATTTGTAAGTGAAGGTCAGAGTTACCAATGGAAATAACAGAACTGACTTTGTTCTTACGCTTTTGACGACAAAATTGTGATTTTAGCTGATGAGCGAATTTAGCACTATAAACAGGTACAATAGGTGAGCAGGAGTTTGATGCATGGTGAGTTTTATGCCTCAGGTCAAACACCAATTGTTTGTGATCACGGTATGTCTGTTTACATGTAAAATAAATGAAGGATGAAAGGTCGGAAAGCCTTTTTTCCAAACTTGATAAATAAATGCACCGCACTATGAACATGTGGTAGATATGGATCAAACAACACGTGAAAGCGATAAAACGCGGCTCGCCATTCACAACCGACAATAAAAAGGTGTAAATGCATTAGACATTTCAATTGTTGAGTTAAGTAATGCAAATTGTTCAGGAAAAAGAATGCCAATCGTGTAACAGAATAACAAATAACTTGAAAATTACAATCTGTTTCAAAGAATATGTTCGGTTTCTAGTCCAAAGCAGTTTCTTGTTTAAAAAAATAATAATAAGGGTAATACCCACCCGTTAACTCTCACGCCACAATTTTGCATGATGTGATTATACTTTATACATAATTTAGAATTTAGAATTTTTTAGATTTAAATCACGTCAAATACACCTGTATTCTTTATTTGTGTGTTGAAGACGATCATGTAAAAGCAAACGACGAAGTATATTCCATGGCCAATCAGTCAACTTATAAGTATTGGTGTGAATAAATTTCCCGAACACAGGCAAAATCTAAATGAGTCAGACCAAACTGCACGGGCGTTACAACAATTGTTAAACTTCATACATACCTTCAATATTTGCTTCTGCTTCAGTTAAAAATGGCGCCCAAACTGCCCCAACGAGGAGCAACTTTGAAAACAGCAATAAGTTCATTTTGTACTAACAGATCACAGACGCTCGACACCAGCTTCGCCTCGCCGTCTGATGGAAATGCATTTCTCAGCTGATGATAACAGTGTCCGCAGAATTGCTCGCAAAATGGTCCGCCTGCGGTTCTGTTTGATCATAAACGACAATGTAGAATGCTCTAGAGTTTGTTAAACATGGCACACCTGCACTGCGCTCTCTTATTTTCAATCAACCCCGAGATCATTCTGACTCAAACGGTGACCACAAAAAATAAAATTTGAATAACATTGCATATGTTGTGCGATCTTGACAAGTTATGTAGCGTGAACGAATGCTAATGAAAGTGGCTCGGTTTATCAACGAATTAAAGCGCAGAGTAACAAAAGGCCCCATTCGGTGTTACCTATTTGCTTTCTTTTGTGGTAAATGATATTTAATATTGACACTTGCTGCTTGGTTTTGTGTTTTACACAAAGTAGATACTTATAAAATATGCTGATTATGTGGGTTGGTTGCTCAGTGCTACCTTTTCCTCCATTACAGATCACACCTTAAACTAAACGTTTCATGAACTTTTTCAAATAGCCGCATTAAGTCAGTCGCGCCTTTTGTTTTGTTCACTTCACATAACATTTTGACTGCGGATAATTTGGCTCGTCGTACATATGCATTTTTGTGGCTTTGATCATGATTGAGTTGTGTCTGTTTGTCATTTAGCTACACAAGCGGCTCAACAAATACAGACAGAAGCTTTTAGTTTTCATAATTAGTTGTAAATTATACGCACACACAAGAAAGCCTGAGTTTGCATACATTCACACAAGTGTCAATTATCCATTAACGACCTAACTGTTGGCAATGGTGCCAGAATGACTGTTGCTATTCCAGACGATGCAGATGTTATCAGTCAGTTGGAAATAAAGATGTTCTCCGCCTCATGTGAAGGCGGCCATTATCGACCATTAACACCCCAGTCTATGAAATTCTAAACTAGTAAACACCTGAAGCTTGCACGTGGCGAAAGCGGGCAATACGCCATTTAGATGGCGGCATATCCTGAAAGGACAATAGATAAGTGCTTTGTTCTCTGCTTAACAGCTTGACTCTTTATAAACGATAATCCGAGCGTAAAGTAATCTTTAGACTGATATAAACATGCAAATTCCTGTTATTTGATGTCTGTGCGTTTTTTAAATATCCCATAGAAGTAGTAAGGAGAATTTGGTAATAATTTCAAAACTGCCATCAATTTGTAATAACCATGATAAATTTACTCAGAGCACAAAAAAACAACTAGTGGTCAGATGCTTTATTCTCGTGACGTGCATGGCTGACTCTGTATTAATAACTTTAGGAGAAAATATGTGTTGATCTCTGTTGGACTCAGCGGGTGAAGTCTAATATGTTCTGCAGGGTAGATTGTTGAATGTTTGGCAAACAATAAGTTAAGTAAACTCAAACGCCTACACAGAGGAGTTTGCATGGTCTCGCCAGATATCACTGTATGGGTCACATCAACAATCAAACAGAGTAAATAAGCGAAACGTTCAACACTGTTGTGGGAATATTAAGTTTTTCTGGCAGAACTAACTGGGACTGTATATTGGTCGCTAATTACCAAGCCCCTCGCGAAAGTTCTGCTGGTCCTTGTTCTTAAGACAGCGAAACAAACTATAAGCTTACATTATTGGCAGGAAGATTGTTTGTGAGTTGTGTAGACAGTGAGATCAATAGCACTTCACGCATGGGTCATTGTCTGCTAGCTGGCGCATAAAGGCTCAGGATCAGGATGTCGCCCCATGTAAAGGAATCCAAGAGGGTCTTGGATTCCGGATTCCGCACCGTGGATTCCGGATTCCAATGACTGGATTCCGGATTCCATGCCTATGGATTCCGTATTCCAAACGTTCCAAGATTCCGGATTCCAAAGCTCTTAGCTCTGGTTTTCATTCGTACTTCGATAGCAGATTCTGCTATTAAATTACGCAGTCGTCTTTTTGAAAAAAGAACATACTGTACCATTTTGTTTTCAATATATCAGAATGTACATTTTAATATCTAAAACTTGAGTTCCTACTGCGTCGATTAAATTATTTTAAACTTGTTGGCGTACCTGTTGACAAGAGGCGTCTCTGAAGTCCAGTAATCCGCAGTAATCCACAACAATGAAGCTATCTGAAGAAGTATTCTCATTCAAACGATTATAACATTAACAGAACCAAAAGTAGTAGGAATAGAAGGTTGGTGCTTTTGCATATTCAAATTGAAATCACCTGTTAAAATTATTCATTTCTTTCTCTTATTTTCTAGCTACATTCAGGGCCCGCGCAGCCGCAATATTTTGAGTGCGGGCTAATGCGAACGTGTACACATGAACCAACTAGGGGTCCGGGGGCATGGTCCACTGGAAAATTTTTGAATTTACGTCTTCTGAAATTGCTGGAAATGCATCTAAAATTAACAAACGCCGTGAAAATTACTAACTTTCAGCGCTTAAAAAAGCGTTGTTTTTATAAATACATGTACACACAAGATAGTCTCTTGATGTACAATAATGAACATTTATTATCCGGTCTTAAAATTCACTATCAAACCCGGCTTCATATAATGAAATTTACTCAACTGTATTACTAAACCCTAAACCAGGGTCGTGGCCAGAAAGGAAATTAACAAAGACGGTATAGTCATATCTATTCTGTATGATGTTGACAATTAATTCAATTTTAGTTTCGTTCTTTGAGTCCACAAACACTCAAATAACTCCTCGGGCAGCATTTATTTGCTTTTATAAAATTTTGGTCATATAACGCGCGCTCTGATCGGTCAATTCGAGCCCTAAAGTACGTGCCCAAAGTCACGCACGTGCTTTATCGAGTTTCATAATAAAGTACCAATGTAACACGCGTTCTGATTGGTTGATACAACGTGCGCGCGCGTGCTTATGATGTTATGAGAATACAAAGCGCGGAAGCTCACGAATGCTCACGCCATCCGCTAAGTTTGTTTTGAAAATAAATGCAAATTTGTGAGGAAAATAATATATATTTTATCATGAAACAACTAAAGAAACTTGGAGAAGAACTTGGGAAAAACACTCCCCTATCGGCTCTTGTTTCCCCTACACTTCTTTCGTGCTCGCGCCGCTTCCTGTGTGTTTTATAACAGAACAGAGCACATTTGAGGGTCTTTAGGCACTTCTCTCGTGTTCTTAAAAATTCCCGCCATATAACTCAGTAATGCACTTGTACGTAAAGCACATGTGTAAATCATCGCACGTGACAGCTAGAGATCGGCAGAGAGTACGTGAAAATTTCGTAAGGATTGGAATTTCAAGTAATAATTCGACCGAATTCAAAATTGCTGCTCGAAGATTTCTCTCGATGTTAACATCAATCACATGAATTCGCATACCTTTCTGAACATGACTCTAAACAACACTCCGCACAATTATCAAAAAAACTATTACGTACCTTTTTCCCGCTCAGATTTATGCTTTTTTCGATGCTTCCCCATCTTCACAGTGTTAAACAGTTGAAGCAGGGAACACGACTAGCTCGAGTTTCTCGATCGCCAGAATCAACTGAGTTTCTGGACAAAAATTTTTAACGGTTTAGCTTCGATTTTACCTTCAAGCAGGCTCCCCCTCTACCGCTTCCACCACAACCGAATTTATCTATAATTTATTGTATCTTGATAACCATTTTAGGCATTTTACTTCCGACTGACAGGAAAAGCGAAACCCCGCATGGGGCCAAACAACTCCTGCGCGCGAACAGTGTTGACTGTTCTGAGCCAGTGCGCGCACTGCACTTGAAGATATTTCAAGGTCAGGAAGGTCACGATCACAAAGACAATATGTCAATGGTGATCGTCAACATATGATCGAAGCATGCGCGACCGCCGTGTTGACAAATATGATATATAAATGCATGACAATAGACCAGATATCATACATTTTTGGTTGTGGTGGTGGTGGGGGAGGCCGAGGGGAGGAGAGTGAGTTCTGATTTGCTGTAGTATTCCGGATTTGAGAAGAGTTTGGATTCCGGATTCCAGAGACTGGATTCCGGATTCCAGAGACTGGATTCCGGATTCCAAAGGCTGGATTCCGGATACCAAAGGCAAAAATATGCTGGATTCCGGATTCCGGATTCTCTTACATGGGGCGAAGGATGTGTTTGGTTTGCTTTGAACGCCCACTGCCCCACCCTCCCCAAGACAAAAACAAACAAACATAGAAAAAGAAAGAAAGAAATGGGCGATGTGTGAAAGAACAATTCAATTTACTGAGCACGAGATTGCATGGGTTAGGGAAATTAGGGTTGGGACATTTGGATTCGGTCGACATACTTTACTAGATGACACACAACGGTTAACACTTTCAGGATGAAGTTTCCGCACTGACAAAAACATGAAAGAATCACGCACATTGCTGTATGCTAGCTGATAACTCCCAATTCATGTCTTTGTCAGATAGCCTGAGCAAGTTAGAGAGTCTCGTATATATAATGAAACAGAATATGCTTTATTCAGATTATTTGCAGCGAAATGTACATTTTACGTTTTACGTGTTCAGTTGTTGGAACACTGATAAAGGACTATAGGGAATTGTTTAACTGGTTCACGATTTTTGAGTAAATAAGCTGTAACTTTATGTTAGTTCCCATATATTCTGTAAATTACAACTATTCCAAAGTATTAGGGTAACCTAAAAAAAATGATACATACGTTTCATGCAACAGAAACCGGATAAGTTCCAGCCATTGTGGTCCACTAGGCTCGTGAAGATTTTCCTATTTCAAATTATAAACGATCTCCAGATCTTACTATAGTTAGATCTATCTTGTCCCCGTTTAGGTAAAGAGAGGTTACATCAGCGAATAAATCCACTGCATGTGGATTTTTTACCAGCTCATTACTGTTTTATCCAGTGGGGCCTGTAGTTAAGGACTAGACTCATCCCATTGTGGTTTGAAGTCCTGGCCCGATTCTGGCATCTTTTCTGTAGGATCATGACACTAGTTAAACAATCTTATTAGCAGTCAAAATGCGGTACATAGTCTATACATCTGATTAAATAGAACATCAACATACTTTAGCTGTAAATTGATGACTTAGAGATGCTACTAATAAAGCTACTGACTGGCCGGCATGGGTCACATTCCTTACAAGGAGGCTAAGGTTGTTGATCAAACAGCTGGACCGTTAGTTAACAGGCCAGCAAACTATATCCTCATTAGCAGCCAAGAATAGCATACACGGCTTTTAGTATGCTAATGCTACCTCACTAAAATGGCTATTAGCTAATAAGATGTTAAAACAGCTTGTTATATATACTGTAGGTAATAAATCTGAACTATACTATAACGGTTAATTATTGCACCTGTGTATAGTACATGGTTAACAAACTTCCAAAATGGTTGCATTTTCTCTCCTCATCTTATAGTCTTTACTCAATTCAAGTGATGTGTAAAGAGCATGCATTTCCATTACTCCTTATCCTTACAACTGCAAGGTAAATTCTTATATTGCAAGATATCGCGTAAGTGAATTATATTTCAAATGCTCAAACGTCTTTAGAACAACTGAAACGATTTTCCGAACACTTTTTCTGTTAAAGAAGCGACGCTATGTTGTTTCATGTTCATGATCGTCCTTCAGTAGCCCGAGCGAAAGCCATGTTTGAACACACAAAAAAGCTATTCGTTTCCTGCAAAGAGCCAGCATTTCTCACTCGCAGGATATAGTTAGGCGAGCAGGACCGTCCTTTTACATATTACAGTTCAAACGCAAAGCCTTCAATATTCAGTTACAATGAAGGACGAGCCATTTCCAGAGGAATTGCGGCGGCGGCTGATGATGACTACAGCAGCGATGAGCCCGATGGCGACAGCTCCCAACACTCCGACCAGCACTGCCACGATGAGGACCATGCTGCTGACGGACTCTGACTCAGCCTCGCTGTGCTCTTTAGCTGTGGAGAGCAAAGTTCACACACTCAGTAGATATAGCATTTGTAATTTAACAGAGGGATATAAGAATAAGTGATTATTCATAAGTTAGCAACCAATTCCTACGAAATAGCATCAATTAAATTGGTTTAGTCACTCGCCAAGTTTAAATTAAAGATTGTAAACCAGAGCACAGTGTTAAAATAAGGTACCACTTGTGACCACTTGTTGTTTGATTATGGCAATTCAAGTTAGTAAGCCTCAGAAAGTGGTGAAAGTTTATGTGCAAAACAATTTTCAACCATATTCAACCACCTTATTCTCACTTACTTTCGCGAGTATTAAGTTTCGCGGTTTTCGCGATGTAGCATAAAACGTGAAAATAAAGAAGATATTTTTGCAAAATTTTAAAGCCTTTGAGCCCTTTTTCGCTGAAATCGCGAAAATAAAGCCTCGCGAATTACGCGTCTGTCGATTTCGCGAAATTAAGTACACGCGAAAATTAGTGAGAATAAGGTAAACAGCTTTGAACGTGTTTAACTTTTGGTGTGTGTGAACAGGGCAAAATTACTTACAAGACTCATTAGTCATGGTCTTTGGTTTCAAGGGTCCAACGTAGAGATTGGCACTCATGTCCTCTTCTATTGACCTTCTCTTTTTCTTGCTGGGTTGACACCCTCTCGCGCATCGTGTTTCGTCGTCATTTGCAGGACAAACCGTCAACTGGCAGTGGATGTAGACATCATCGTAACTTTCTTTGAAGCTAAAAGCAGCAACGTTGAAGAAATGCTGGGATTTTTGGCCGTATTGGTATTCCAAAGTGTTGTCTCGCGAGCAACTGGAGAAAGAAAACTGACAGTTAAATGAGTTTGTCAATCTCCAAAACTGTGTCTATACCTTCAAAGAGAAGAAACCCCTTATTATGTATCCCCACTGATTAATAACATCGCTGCATGGTACCGTCTCGTATATAAATGGCTCCATGTTATGTCTAGTTCTCATTTTATGATGTCGATTCAGTAAAGTACTATTGTCAAAAGATGAGTTTGACCGAAATTATTCCAAGCAATACTTATTTAAATTTAATACATATGGTTCAACTTACGCGTCTTTGATGATAAGGTGGACAGGAGTGGAATCGAAGCTCGATGATGCTGTCGCCTTGCAGACATCCGGGAACACAACTAAGTCCGAGTAGGCCGACTCCACTCGGAAACCAAAATACATCTTTTGGCCCAGACCAACTTCCTTTGGAAATTCAGTAACTTTTTCACTGTTGCTCGCATTCTTGTACATGTCCATGAAATATGTAAAATTTCCAAACCCGTCTAGAGATACAAACATAGAACAGTGCTATTTACAGGTCTTTAACATATGCTTTTTTGTTCATAAAAGTAGAACCAGTGTCAAATATACATATACTGTAGGACAGTAGGGCACCAAACGCGTTGTTGGTCAACTAAAAATGTCCTCATTAATTACGATGTATCATATAATATATGACGAGTGCATAATGGTTTCAGTGCGCTATGATTGAAAACTAAGTTTGCCAAGTTACCTGCATCTGTTTTGACGAAAGTAGACCTTGGGTTGTACGACACTTTAGATATCTTGGTTTTCTTGCCATACCCGCACTGGAACGGAATAATCTGCATGTGTTCACGGGTTATCGCTTCATCGTTAGATGGCTGACCCGCTTTGAGATAAACTTTGTTTTTGTAGTAAATCTTCTTGCTATCGTCTTCCTGTTCTGTCTTGCATTCCTCAAGTCCAAAAGTGAACTTTACCATGGCATCGTCTTTATAGCCAACACCGCAATCCGCGTCTTCGAGGTGAATGGAAGAGTCGTTGACAAAGAGGCCAGGGAAATCTGAAATCTGCAGAGATACTTCGATGTAGTCAGGTCGGCAAACAACTTGTATTTCTGAAAGTCAAAAGACAGAACGCGTTAAATAAAATGTAATTCTAATAAATAATTAGTTTTTGACAATAATTTTTTTTTTCCTAAGATGTGTTGCCCAGTTTTCATAACATGTATCTGTTTGGTATTTTGGCGACCTTGGGTTGATGGGCGGTTTTAACCTTCCTATATTCATTCTGTCTGTCAGTCATCCGTTCATTCAGTCGAACAGTATATCCGTCATTCATTCAGTCTTCAGCCTGTCTTTCGTTATTTTAATCAGTCAGCTGGTTCTATCCGCCCACTAGAGTAATTTTGCAAGCTAGTTAAAAAAAATTCATAACATTTGGTTACCTGGTCATTTCATAATCCTATCTCCAAAACGACAAGTGAAAACTATTTATTTGATTTTTTAAGTTAAACTAAGTACATCAGTAATCGTATACAGTAAACTCTCTCAAAGCGGACACCACTATAAGGCGAACAACTCTCTAAGGCAGACATGGCTGGCTGGTTTGCTTGTACCGGCCGAATTTAACTTGTTTGTCTGCAACTAAACTCTCTTTATAAGGCGGACACCTCTCTAAGGCGGACAGCTAGGGCTGGTTCCGAGGGTGCCGCGTTAGAGAAAGTTGATGTATACTTCTAACAATATTTTACATATTAACCACTTACTGGCTTTGTAATCCAAGGTTATGTTTGCATCTTTGTTGGCCACGGGAACTGAAAACGAAAACAGCGCACGTAATTTGCTGCGTACCGCATTCCTCCAGAGGAGCACGCAAGAAAGCATGCGTGTCATTAGAGAAAGAAGCATTGCATGATGGGTCCTGCAGGTGAAGTGAGCTGATGTCTAAATATGGTCGTAGTGCTCTTGATATTGTTATCTCCATGGCATAGTGAGTGCATTTCACTACTACTCCTGTATATTTAACACCATATTATGTAAGACATCAGTGAAAATGTTGCTTAAGTCTGCCCTGATCCGAAGAAATGATGAATGGCTAAGCTAACAATGGTATAGATTGTATGAGCACAGGAATATCAGTCGTATGATCATCCGAGTGACAGCTAGTAGTCTGAAAGGAGCTACGTTACGGATTTTTCAGCTTCGTCAGTCGTAATCCATCAGCTGAATTTTCCCTAAATCTTAACCATCCTTGCTGCTTTGTTGCTTATATATTAGACTATTTGTTGTTTTCATCCCTAGTAAACTATTATTTTGATTTTGCTCGATTTCAAGGTAATTCTGTACTTCACACTGAGGAAACTTAATACATCGTGACATAGCTCGTTTAAGAAAAACTTTTGAAGGTTACGGACATTTCATTAACCTGAGCGATAGTCATCTTCAGAATCAAGATGAGGGTATGATTAACTCTGAAGCAGGTCTCCAGACTCTTAGTGGTTCTAGTCCGACTACGGTTCAAAAACGTCAATCAAAATTCTCATAAACAACATCAAAATTCTCATCTCAAGACTTTCACTCTCACCCGAATTTATTTATTAAAATTATCAAACTAAAGTTAACTGAAAAAATAAGTTTTCCTCTTACCTTTCGGAGGACTGTCTATAACAGTAACTGGTGGGTGTTGTGCGGTAGTTTTCTCTTCCGGTGTTGTTTGTGGGCCAGAAGAGGTCTCCTCGCTTGCTTTACTTGGACTGATATGTTTACTCTCACTTGCAGGATTCACGCCGTGTTCACTTTGAGATTTCAAGTGATCAGGTCCAGTCAAATAACTCTTTGGCACTAAAGGAGCTGTTCGTTCGGCCAGTAAAGTGACACTTTGATAGGATCCTATAGAAACGCTTGGTGCAATGCCTTCAGTTTTGTATTCAGTAGCTGTTGATGTATCTCTCACTTCTGTTTCTCCTGGTACAATAGTCTCAATTGGATAAGACCCTGCAAAAGCACTTGGTTTAATGACGTCATCTATCGATGTCGCATGGACTACCGTTTTAGTTTCTCTCAGCACTGAAGTCTCGTTTTGATAGAATCCTGTAGGATCACCCGTTTTAATGGAATTGGATTCGTAATCAGCAACCATCGATGTCCCTTTCACTGTTGTGTCTCTTGGTACATGTACTAACGTCTCACTTTGAAGGGGTCCAGTGGAAGCAATGGGGTTAATGGCTTCGGTTTGTCCTGGCATGGAACTCTTATTCTGATAGAACCCAGTAAAATGACTGGCTTTATTGGCTTCTGTTTTGTCACTAATTGTCGATGTTCCTTTCATTTCCGTTGGTCCAACAGGTGTTAGAACATCCCTTGAAGGTTTTAATTGGCCAATGGGAGGAATACTATTGCTGTCCTCGATCTTAGCGAAATAAGTCCCTGAGACTTTGAAAAAGCTTGTAGCTCGCTCAATTGATTGTTTAGGATACTCCGGGGAACTAGTGACAACAGTGGCAAGTTCCATGTTGCTTGTTGATGTTAGCGATGACACAGTGAGCATTATAACTTCACTTGAATATAGCACACTTTTCGAGGTAGTACTGACGTTTTCTCTAGTTTGTGTCGATGCAGGTGAGGTTGTGCAGACCTGCCCCTGTGCATTAAAACCAATTGGACCAGTGTCCTTTTGGGAGCAATCGGTTTTACCTGCAGGACATTCTTCAGGAGCTAAAAAGAAAATAAATGATGCAAGGCAGGTAAGATATGGACTTGACGATTGCCACACTTTACAAAAATCTCAATTTTGATTTTATCTTCTTTTTCTTTATGTATTTTGATTGTACTGTATTTCTGTATTTTCTCTTTTTGACAAACAGTGTATAATAATAAAAAAATGAAACTGAAACTGAACTGACTGTCAAATTAACTACACAGGCTGTGCCATGCTATTGGACGAAACTTACTCGGTAATTAAATTGATTTTTTTGTGATCTAGAAAGGTAGAAAACACCAAAGAGCTAATAACTAACAAAAAGAGGCTAAAACTGGCTGACAAAATTGAGATTGGATTACAGACTATTCCCCGTTTTCCTCACAAGTAGTAATTGAACTTATTTCCCCTTAGATTTTGTCCCCGAAATATGCACGGAATCGAAATAAATGATTAAAAAGCTGTATGATTTATAAACATAAATATTCCGAAGACAGATTCAAAAGGAAGATTTCTTCCAAACTTAATAGAGCTTTGTAATACCCCCAGGAACGTATACCACGTAAAATGTTATGTTGGGAAATGTTAAATGATACCTCAGTATTGATTGTACTCTCGAAGACAATGGCTCTCAGCCAATGAGCTAGCGTTCGAACAATTTTACAGTTCTTGATAAATGGTGGATAATAGTATCACGATACATTAACACTGATTTCAAAAGCTAGTATACCACTTGAATTCGAACTGCTTTACAATTGTATTAAAAGTTTAAAGATTATGATAAGTGCATAATAATATCCGGTTAGATGGCTGCCTTGTTCCTTTCTGAAAAATAAAAAAAGGAAGACTCACTGAGAGCTTTGTAGGTTGCATAGAAACCAGGCCAGTTGTTTTTCTCGAAAGAGTCAAACCTCAGCCACATCTTCTCCATATAGGAAACAAATGAAAATAAGGTCTTGCATCCGCAAAATACTGCAACATCTCTGGTGTAGTTTCCACGATACTCGCTTACAGATATAGTATCGTCCCCACAAGTCCCTAGACGGGAATATCGATGATCTTCAATGCCAATCCATCGAATTGTGAATTGTACACGGTACCCTGGAGGGGCATTGACTGTCCATACACAAGTCTCGCGAGCATCGTAGTTGTTAGGAAAGCTTGGACTGGTTATGACACCTGATAGCCCTCTTAACTCGGTATTAATACCACATAAATCTGGTCAGAAACAGAATGAAAAATATAATAATTACGATAAACTAAGATGTGACATAACTAAAAATTTGTCCCGAAGCCCTCTCTCGACTTACAAATTCAGTCAAACAACTTGAGCATCCCAATATATGGCGTCGAAATAGACTATGACTGTCAAAGCGAAGTGAAACGGATTGAAAAAAAAAATGTGATAAAAAGGGGGAAGCTAATTAACCTATGAGGAACTTTTTTGTTAAAAGTCTGCGCACAACATTTCAAACCCTGAGAAGAAGTTCTAAAGGGGCGACATGTTCGTTCTCGAGTTGCCAGGCAACACCAGGTTATTTCTCTGTTATTGTAGTAACAGGTCAACCCTGGGTATATCCGTTCGCATGTTTTGCGATCAGTATATAATTATTAAGCTCTCTTGATCTCCGATTTAAAATCCAAAAATTAAAACTGTATTAGGAGATATATGAGGATTAGCATGTGATTAATACTATTTTGCCTCATTTTGTTTTTGCCCCATATAAAATATGCGATTTGTTTCCAAGTGCACGTACACATTGTGGGATTTTTCCTCAGCACATGAGTTACTGCATATTTTACCTAATTGTGTCTAAAACATGCAGCATGATTGAACTATTAAGGGCGTTGAAACTTACTTGGTGGATTTTCTCCATTTGAACAATCAATGTCGTCTGTAGAGAAATTCAGAGAAAATAATACTTTTGCGTTACTATCAGTAAAAAATCAGTCTAACACTGGATGACTAAATAACCATAAGTCTCAATAATTATTAAGAGATAAAGGAAATTTGGTATTCGTCATTTTTTCTTTCATCGGTAATCCGTGTACAAATTTATTGGCAATCCAAAGTAATTTTCACTTTGCTTCTTGAGCTACTATAAGAACGCATGATGCTAATCCAGTGACGTAACGGTCTTCACATGGTCAGCCAGGATACTTTTTACTTTACTTTATTTTTTTTGGAAATAAAGGTCTTTATAAAATAGCTGAGATTTTCCGCGTATGTTTCTCACAGAAACAGGCTGAGAGAACCGTCGCCTTCGGCTCGAGTTCTCTCTACGCCATCTCGGGAGCGAAATGACGTGGCTATGATCTTTATCAGAGTATCAAGACATAGGAACAGAGGTTTTATTCCTTAAATAAAAATGGAAGCTGATGTGGACCTTTAAACTTAATTACAAATAAATAATATATAATAAATAAATAAATACATAATTAGTAAATACTTATACAATTCGAAAGGCTTAAAATTACATGATATTACTGAATATACATTACAAGATTATTTAAAATTATTTAGAATATAAATATATGTATTGTACGACATAGCATTTGAGAGTGCGAATACGCACAAAGACGAGTGCAAATATGAGACCGTATTCAACGGGTCTTAGTCCTCCTGACCGCGCGCTGTGAAAAACATTGTTGAAAGCCTACATTTTAGGAAATGGAAATAATTATGTCGTATAATAAACAATTTATTCAGCGGAAAGTTGTGTAATACGGCTGGGTATTTTTACTCGTCAATGTTTATTTTTTCTAGCCTAAAGGCTCGAAAAAATAAAAACTGACTCCTAAAAATACCCAGCCGTATTACATAACTTTCCGCTGAATAACCTCTATACAGTACTGTGCAAAAGTAATGCAAACGTATTTCGACGACATTCGTTAATTGTTCTCGCGAAATTTCGGCGAAATTTCGCCGCGATTTCGAATCGCTTCAAAACGAAATTCGACGAAATTTCGACGAGATTTCGTTGATGACAACGAAATTTCGTAATCACGAAAATTCGAAGATGCGAAATTTCGCGAATTTTCGAACTAGCGAAAATTCGCGGACTGCGAAATTTCGCGGATTTTCGAACTAGCGAAAATTCGAGGAAGCGAAATTTCGTGGATTTTCGCAGTTGCAAGCGAAATTTCGAACCATTGAAACTCGAACAAGCGAAAAACCAAAGTGGAAATTAGTACATGTAATTACAAAGGGAATGAAGGCTGTTTACACGTAAACTGTTTTATCAACCGACTAACTATTTATTACTATTACTTTTGATCGATCACTTATTTCCAATGACTCAGTATATCACTTACCGAATTGTGTATTGATTAATCGAGTTATTTATTTACTTTTATTTATTACTTGCTGTTAACATTTTAAGTAAATATTTTAAATATTTTAAGTAAATTGTACATAGAGTTTAGCTAGAGTTTATAGTTAACTACACCTCCTAGTATAGCGTAAGCTGTTTTTTTTTTAGGAGTACTTCATTAAAGCATCATTTGCCGCGTGCTCACGAATGACAAGCGGCTGGGCTGGACCTTATCGTGTCTTCGCTCGCTCGTTATGTTTTGTCTTTCGCTCGGTAAAAACAAACATTGTTCAGTATCGTGTCTTTGCTCGCTCGTTATGTTTTGTCTTTCGCTTGATTACAAAAGTGTTTTAATTTGACTCTTCGGACAATAACGACAAACATTGTTTAATCGTGTCTTTCGCTCGCTCGTTATGGTTTGTCTTTCGCTCGAAAACAAACATTATTTTTTCGTGTCTTTCGCTCGCTCGTTATGTTTTGTATAATAATATAATTGTATTATATATTTTTGTAATAAAATATGGAATTTAAAAATATACAAAATCTTCTAAGTTTTTATACCCTGGATCGTACCCTGGGTGCCAGAGGCTTTTCTTGCGATTTAAAAAACAAGTTAATGTAAGCTAAGAACTACTGATGTTACCCTTACCGGGATCTGTCGGCTTATATGCAATTCTCAGTTTGTCATTCACGCTGAAAACGGCTGACACCGTTTGAAGAAACGCTGAACTGCCGCTAGAGAACAAAGTGAGAGAGCCGCTTGCACACGGGCCATATGTGCCAATCAGAGGACTAAAGCTGCTAGCACCATCGCGGATTATCAAATAGTCATCGGCTCCTTTTAGCTTCAGGACCTCGATCGTAATTGCAAGTCGGAAATTGTCCGCCGCTTGGATTTTCCAGATGCAGGAGCTGTCGGTAGAGCCATCTGGGAATATGGGTGATGATATCACACCCGGGACCTGAGCGTCAATGTTAATGTTGTTATTCGATGGAGAACAAGCTGGAACATGAACACAAGTGCCAACGTTACTGTTAGGTTGGAATTATCTACAATACAATGTACGAAAATTACCAAGACCAAGTTTTGACAGGCCGTTTTACCCAAATCTGGTGTTTTCAGCTTAAAATTTCCACTTTTTAAGGAGAAATTCTTCTAAAATCTTTAACTTTTTTCATCCTATATATTTTTCGATTTTTTCAAATCAACTTTGGTGATTTTCTGACATTTTTTAACAATTTATAAATCCAAGATGGCGGATACAAGATGGCGGATTTTTTAAAAGTATGACGTCATTATGGCGTGATATTACGACATATCTAAGGCTCACGAACGAAAAAATGCCCCGGCAGAATAGCATTAACGCTTCATGAGATGTGTAAGTGAAGGTCAGAATTACCAATGAAAGCAGCAGAACTGACGCTTTTCGCGCCAAAATGTGATTTTGCAGATGAGCGATTTTAGCACTACAAACAGTACAACTTGATGCATGGCAAGTTTTATGCCTCAGGTCAAACTCCAATTGTTTGTGAATCTGTAAGTCTGTTTAGATGTGAAATAATTCAAGGATGAAAGATCTGAAAGCCTTTTTTCCAAACTTGATAAATAAATGCACCACACTATCAACATGTGGTAGATATAGATCAAAAAACACGTGAAGGCGATAAAAGGCTAGCCATTCAGAACCGACAATAAAAGGTGTAAATAGACAATCAATTACCGAGTTAAGTAATGTAAATTGTTCAGGAGAAAGAATGAGAATCATGTGGACAGAATAACAAATAAGTTGACAATTACAATCTGTTTCAAACAATATGTTCTGTTTTGAGTCCAAAGCAGTTTCTTGTTAAAAAATAAAATACAAAATAACAGGTAATACCGGTTAACCCTCTGGTCGCAATTTTGCATGATGTGATTATAAAAGTTCACATACAGAATTCAGAATTTTTTTAGATTTATATTACGCCAAACATTTATCTATTTACAAGTGAAAAGCAAACGATAATTTAAAAGCAAACGAAGAAGTATACTCCATGGCCAATTAGTCAAATTCTAAGATTAGTGTGAATAAATTTCACGAACACAGGCAAAATTTAACTTAGTCAAACCAAACTGCACGGCCGTTACAATAATTTGATAAACTTCATACATACCTTCAATATTTGCTTCTGCTTCAGTTAAAAGTGGCGCCCAAACTGCACCAACGAGGAGCCACTTTGAAAACAGCAATAAGTTCATTTTGTACTAACAGATCACAGACGCTCGACGCCAGCTTCGCCTCGCCGTCTGATGGAAATGCATTTCTCAACTGATGATAACAGTGTCCGCAGAATTGCTCGCAAAATGGTCCGCCTGCGGTTCAGTTTGAACGCCAATGTAGAATATTCTAGAGTTTGTTAAACATGGCACACCTGCACTGCGCTCTCTTATTGTCAATCAAACCCGAGATCATTCTGACTCAAACGGTGACCACAAAAAACATTTGAATACTCATACACTGCATATTTTGTGCGATATTGAGAAGTTATGTAGCATGAACGAATTCTAATGAAAGTGGCTGTCTCTGTTATCTTCCCAAAATGTCCGAGTCAATTTATCTACGAATTAAAGCGCAGAGCAATAAAAGACCCCATTCGGTGTTACTTATTTGCTTTCTTTTGTGTTAAATAAGATATTTAATGTAAACACAAAGTAGATACTAATAAAATATGCTAATTATGCGGGTGGGATACTGCCACCTTTTCCTTCATTGAAAACACACATACACACTTAAACTAAACGTTCCATGGACTTGATTCTTGCTTTTTTCAAATAGCCTCATTAAGTGAGCTTTTTAAGTCGATGCATTTGGACCTTTTGCTTTGTCACTTAACATAACATTTTGACTGCAAATAATTTCGCTCATGATACGCATTTTTGTGGCTTTGATCATGATTGAGTTGTGTATGTTTGTCATTTAGCTTCACATGCGGCTCCGTACATACAGACAGAAGCTTCCAGTTTTCTTAATTAGTTGAAAATTATACGCACACACAAGAATGCCTTTAAGTTTGCATACATTCACACAAGTGTCAATTATCCATTAACGATTAACTGTTGGCAATGACTGTTGCTATTCCAGACGATGCAGATGTTACCAGTCAAACAGTTTAAGCCCCAAGGTTGGGAATAAAGATTGTCTCCGTCTCATGTGAAGGCGGCCATTAACACCCCAGTCTATGAAATTCTAAACCAGTAAACACCTGAAGCTTGCACGTGGCGAAAGCGGGCAATACACCATTTTGACGACGGCTTATTCTGAAAGGACAATATAGATAAGTGCTTTGTTTTCTGCTTAACAGCTTGACTCTTTATAAACGGCAATCCGAGCGTAAAGTAAACTTTAACCTCATATGAACATGCACATTCTTATTAGCTTCTGGAAGTAGCTATATTTGGCAATAATTTCAAAATTGTCCATCAATGTATATTAATATAAATTTACTCAATGCACATCACATAACTCGTGGTCAAATGCTTTATTATCGTGACGTAATGGCTGACTCTGTATTGATTATATCTCGAGGAAAAAAGATGCGGGTGAAGTCCATTCTGCAGGATATATTGTTGAATGTTTGGCAAACAATAAGTTAAGTAAACTCGAACTCCTAGTTTGATCTTTGCGGGAGATTTGGCCGGATATCACACAGATGTATCACATCAACAATCAAATAAAGTAAATAGGCTAAACGTTTAACGCTGTTGTTGGAATATTCTAAGTATTTCTCAGATCTGGCCGACCTGAGCTATGGGACTGTATATTGGTCGCTAATTACCAACCCCCTCGCGAAAGCTCTGCTGGTCCTTGTGGGCCCTATTCTGCCTGGCCTGGGGAGGGTGGGGGGGGGGGGGGGGGCAGAAAGTGCCCACGCTATTATTATCAAACTATTATTACTTAAAGAGCGTTCAAGCAAATGAAGCCAAACTTTGTGACTTTTCCTAAAATTTATCTGGGAACAATCTGGTGTATCAATTGTTTGACCACAGCAAACAATTTTGGACAGGTCGTTTTACTGAAATTAGGTGTTTTTCAGCTCAATTTTCATTTTTTTTTTTCTCATTTTCGCTTTTTAACAACAGTTTTAATTAATTCTTCCTAAATCTTGACAGTTTCTGCATCGTTATCTTTTTCTTGATTTTTTTTAAATCAAATTTGAAGATTTTCTGACATTTCCGAAAAATTTTGAAATCCAAGATGGCGGTCCAAGATGGCGGATTTTTTGTACGTATGACTGTATTTTGGCGTGATATGACGTCATAATTGACACTGTCACTAAAATAAACATTTTTGGATGCTTTACACACCATATAAGGTTTCATTTCTTTCTATAGCCCCCCTCCCCCCCCCCCCTAGGCCCAGGCAGTGTTGGGACATTTGGGATCAGAAAATACAAACTATTCACTTGCAGGAGCCCATCACTAGGAGCGAGCAACTGGACTGGATTCGTGTCACAGCGTTTTTACAGACCAGGTTATTTTTAGATTCCTTTTCCCGCAAACTCCTATTCAAACAAGCCAATCAAAAGTTGTGATGTAATGAATGACGTGTCATATTTCTCAACCCCTAGTCAAACAAGCCAATCAAAAGTTGTGATGTAATGAATGACGTGTCATATTTCTCAATTGACAAGGAGATCATATTTTTTCCCGGGAAAAAGGAGTCTAAAAATAACCCGGTCTGCAAAATGCTGTGACATGCATAGACGGAGTATGGGAGATGGACGCTCCTAGTGATGGGCTCCTGTCACTTGTCAATACAGTGAAATACAACAGATAATACTTGTCCTTGAAGGTTTTCTGTTTTTGTCGCAGTTTAGTAATATACATGTAATATACATCTAAGATGACTGTGTGATAACCAAGATGAAGTCTCCGCACTGACAAAGACATGAAAGAGTTACATTGCTGTATATTAGCTGATAACTCTCGGTCATGCATTTGTCGGATAGCCTGAGAAATTAGAGATTGTCGTATATATAATGAAACAGAATATCCTTTATTCAGATTGTTTGCAACGAAACGTACATTTTACATTTTACCGTGAACTCTGTTGTCTGAACACTGATAAATACTGCAGGGAATAGGCAAGGGCACCCAACGGATCGTTTCGGTAGAATGTCTATTCGGAAGGCCTGTAATCGCCTCAGATATTCGGATTATAGTGTGATGAAAATCTGGAGTTTTCTTTACATTCTCGTCCCCAGAGGCCACGATCCTTTTGGTCAGCACCAAGAATCGAGACCTCTGGCCGGTTCCAAAACTAACCGTCAAATCTGACAAATCTGATTGGCTGAGAATACAGAACGAGCACTCTGAGCATGCTAAACAAATTGGGACCGGCCAGAGGTCTCGATTCTTGGTGCTGACCAAAAGGATCGTGGCTTCTGGGGACGAGAATGTTTTATTTAGGGAATATCATCTCGAACTTTCTTAATAAAATTATGGGAAAATTAATGCCTGTTGTTTTCGGAGAGATAAAAATGTCGTTTTGGGTACATAAAAGGTCAGCTAAGATTTTCGGAAAGGCAAAAGCAGCTCAGAAATTCGGGTAATACGATTCAAGCGCTAAAATCTTCTGAAGTCTGAAAGTTCAGCTAACGTGTCCGAACACATACATTTTTCTTAGCGTTTACAAATGCACAAAAAGCACAATTATACGACTGACGTACCGACGCCTACAGGAAACTTTTGTCATTGGGTGCCCCTGAAATAGGTTAACTGTTTCGCAAATACAAGGCTGTAACTTTAATTTATGTTTTAGTGATATTGCAACAAAGTATTAGGGTAACCTGACAAAATGCTGGGGGTGGGGGGTTGAACCTGCGATGGACTAGCATTATCCAGAGAGAGTAGCAATACTCCTAGTCGCTAGCTCGCTTCTTGAAACAGAGACCGGAAAGCTCCGACAGTGGTCCACTAGGCTCATGAAGACTTAACCTATTTCAAATTATAAACAATCTCCAGATCTTACTGGCTAATTAGATTAATCTTGGTCCCGTTGGGTCAAAGAGAGGTAACATCAGAATAGCATACACGCTTTTATTGTGCTTTCTATCCCAGCTAAAAACAGCTTATAGATATACTATAGGTAATAACCTGAACTATACTATAAGTCAATTAGTCCACCTGTGTACATGGTTATATAGCCTCAAACTCCCAAAATGGTAACGTTTTTAATTTTCTGTCCTCATCTTAGTCTTTACAGCTTCAAGTAAAGTGTAAAAATCATGCATTTCAATGTATTACCCCCTTAACCCTACAACTGTAAGTTCAATTGTTATATTGCAAGATATCGCCTACTATTTTAAACCCCAATTAAACGGACACCCCTATTAGGCGGCCAGTTGTCAAAGTACCGAAACTATTGTCAGTATTATACTGTAAATAAATCCTCTATTAAGCGACCGATGCGGGTTCTCTCATTTGTTTTATCCCTGTTAAGCGGCCACAAATAATTAAATATACGTGGTTTGGCCTTGTTTTGAAAAAAACTGATGACAGATAAGGGTCCGAAATAGAAGGTGACGATTGATAAAAACATTCTAACACACGTTTATTATCGTCTTGACGTGATTCCGTTGGCACTAACCTTTTGATTTTCTGCCATTTTGACTGTACTTGGAAAAGGAGAGAAAAATCGAGCAATGATGATCACATTATAATTCATGTGATTATGAATCCATTCACGTAAAATATAGATCGGCGTATTGTAAGTGTTGGAAAACTTCCTAGAAAGCTACATAATACTTCCAAATAAAAATTATAATTAAAATAATTATAAACCAAGATTGTTCTTTTACACATTACAGCTCAAACGAAAACCCATCTACGTCACTCTTCAGCAACAATGAGGGACGCGCCATTTCCAGAGGAATTGCGGCGTCGGCTGATGATGATTACAGCGGCAATGAGCCCGATGGCGACAGTTCCCAACACACCGACCAGCACTCCCACGATAAGGACCATGCTGCTCCCGGAATCTGACTCAGCGTAGCTGTGCTCCTTAGCTGTGGAGGGCAAAGTAGACGTCTTGTCATCAAGTTAGAAGATAGCAAGATTAATCAATAAAAACAAACAGTCTAGCTGCTATGGACATTCCCCGTCATATATGGGAAACCACTGAATTGTGGTCCGACCACACATGAACGTTGCTAATATAACAGGCCTAGCACAGTAAGTTGGAGCCGGCCATGCACGACGCGGAACATTACATTTTATCACCTCCTGCCAAGGCGTGTAAAAAAGGTTGTAAAGTTGGACTATATTGGGAACAGTATTGGGTCTTCACATAATCATTGATTGACGACCATTGGCTCACGATTCTTATCAAAATTCACAAACCCAGTAGAAAAAGCATTACTGATTTAAGACTACCAGTATACAGATAACTAAAGGATACGTTTAGCAATCAATTCCCGGATCCCAATGAAAAAGAGTCAATTGTAAAAATTGTTTCAGTGACAGCAGAGTGGAGTGTTACAATAAGGTTCCACTTGTCGTATCATTATGGAAATTCAAGAAGTGGTGAACGTTTCTATGCAAAACATATTCATTCAACTAAGCAGCTTTAGCGTATTTAAGTTTTGTGAACAGGACATTGAAGAAATTACTTACCAGCCTCCTCAGTCATGATCTTTGGCTTCAAGGGTCCAATGTAGAGATTGGCACTCATGTCCTCTTCTGATCTTCTTTTTCTCTTGCTGGGCTGACACCCTCTGGCGCAGCGTGTTCCGTCGTCATTTGCAGGACAAACCGTCAACTGGCAATGGATGTAGACATCATCGTACCCTTCCGTGAATCGAAAAGCAGCAATGCTGAAGTTATGCTGGGATTTTTGGCCATATTGGTATTCCAAAGTGTTGTCTCTCGAGCAACTGCATGAAGAAAGGACAATCACAGTTAAATGTTTTGTCCATCTCCAAGACTTGGTCCATTACTTCAGAAAGAGACGAAACCCCGTATTATGTATCCCTATACTGATTAATAAAAATTGTTGGTTCCATCTCGTAAATGGCTTTATGATCTCGATTCAGTACATTAATGTCTTTTAAAAGATGCACATGACTCGGAGTTTGACTGACAGAATTCCAAGCAATATTTATTTCAATATAATGCATATGGTTTCAACTCACGCGTCTTCAATGATAAGGTGGACGGGAGTGGAATCGAAGCTCGATGATGCTGTCGCCTTGCAGACGTCTGGGAACACAACCAAGTCCGAGTAGTCCGACTCCACTCGGAAACCAAAATACATCTTCTGGCCCAAACCAACTTCCTTTGGAAATTCAGTAACTCTTTCATTGTTGCTCGCATCCTTGTACATGTCCATGAAATATGTAAAATTGCCAAACCCCTCTATAAATATACAAACAGAATGGTTTAGAACTTTTACTTGCAGGTCGTTAACAGACGCTGTTCTCGTTTTTACAAGTATAAAAAGTGTCAAATATGAGTAGGACACCAAACGCATGGGTGATCATGATCAACTTAAAACATGTGCTCATTTTAGTTCTTCAAAATATTTACCCTGCATCATGGACGAGTGGATAATGATTTTAGTACGCTATGAAAAACTATGAAAACTAAGTTTTCCAAGTTACCTGCATCTGTTTTGACGAAAGTAGACCTTGCGTTGTACGACACTTTAGAGATGTTGATTTTCTTGTCATACCCACACTGGAACGGAATAACTTGCATGTGTCCACGGGTTATCGCTTCATCGTTAGATGGCTGTCCCGCTTTGAGATAAAGTTTGTTTTTGTAGTAAATCTTCTTGCCATCGTCTTCCTGTTCTGTCTTGCAGTCCTCAAGTCCAAATGTGAACTTTACCGTGGCAGCATCTTTATAGCCAGCACCACAAGCTTTGTCTTCGAGGTGAAGGGAAGAGTCGTTGACAATGATGCCTGGGTAATCTGAAATCTGTAGAGATACTTCGACGTAGTCGGGTCGGCAAACAACTTGTATTTCTGAAAGTCAAAAAGACAGAATGTGTAAAAGAAAAAATATTTTCTGCACAACATTTCTCTCTTCCAAGATGTGCTGGCCAATTTTCATTATCTGTTTAGTACTGGGGCTTGGGTTAATAGGCCTTTTAAACTACCTATAAATAATAAAAATTAATTGTTACCCGTAACCTGTAATTACTTAGATCTCCGTCTATCATTCTATCAATCTGTTTTTTAATCATTCATTCATTCATTCAGTCATCCGTTCATTAATTAATTTATTCATTCAGCCAGCTATTCAGTTAGTCAGTCTTTCTTTCTTTCGTCCTCTCTGTGCGTCTGTCTGCTTGTCTCTCTGTCTTTCGTTCTTTTCAGTTATTTTAATTTAATCACTCAGTTCTATCTACCCATTCCAGTCCTTTTTCGTTTTTTGCAAGTTAGTTAAACATTTTCATTACATTTGGTTACTTGGTCTTATCATAATCCTTATCTTTATTTTATTTCCAAGCGAGGTAGACAAAAAGTGAAGACTATTTAATGGAAAATTATTTTGACGTTAAACTAAGGCCCTCCACAGACTAGAGAGATTGTTGTCGACAACTATTTAGTTGTCGATCATAAAACGTGGTCGATAACAAAATAGCCAGTGTGTGAAGCAAGTTATCGATAACTAAGGCCCTTAGTTATCGATAACTAGCTTCACACACAGGCTTTTTTGTTATCGACAACTTTTTATGATCGACAACTAGATAGTTGTCGACAACTATCTTTCTAGTCTGTGGAGGCCCTAAGTAGAGTAAGTTAACCAGGAATAGTATATACATTCCCATTTTGCTATAAATCTTGATATTAAATGAATAACTTCCAAAAACGTTTTACTTATGTGAATATTGAGTAAATTTAATAATTTTAAATCACTTACTGGCTTCGTAATCCAATGTGATGTTTGGAACTGTTTGCTCCAACGCGGAACTGAAAACGAAAACACAGCACCATCAGTAACTAAGGCGGTTAGCTTACAAGTCTCATCGTGAAGAATCAAGGACTTGTTCAGCTGTCTCTAATTCTTATCTCCATATTTTACTTTTTCTATATCCTAAAGCGTATCCATTTTAATCTCATGCAACCCTTATTTTCCCGATATTTATCAATAATTGAATACACGAACAGAATGAGTCCATTGCATGATCTGTTGATTTGCACGTGTGATCGCAGTTGAAAGTTGACATCTGGACTACAGACCTTTGCTGTCATTTTACAAAATTAATTAATTTTAGAAATTTAAAATAGTTTAACGTGTGACGGAGCTCACATTGATATACCACATATAAATTTAATAGCGCGATTAAAGTTTGTCCACCAAATGCTATAACCCCTTCATTACTTTGGTGTTCACGAGTTAAAAATGAAATTAAAGTCTTGGTTAATCGACTTCTGTCGACAGCGGACACCTCAATTATTTGGCTGACACCATGGCGAGTGAATGAGTGTCCAATGATATAGATTCCACACTTACCTGAGGTGGTGCAGACCTGCCCTCCTGCACTGAAACCAATTGGACCAGTGTTCTTTTGAGCGCAATCAGTTTTACCTGCTGGGCATTCTTCAGGAGCTAAGAGGGAAATAAAAAGATGCAAGGCAAGTCAGACATTGACGGGCCTTTTTGATATAATTCCTGACAAAAGCCTTAACTACGAAGCTTAGCCTGTTCCAGGCAGACAAAATGAAGCATAGCCACTTAGAAGTTTACAATAATACATATAACATGCATAATAATATCCGATTAGATTAATTGTTGTAGATATAAAAAATAATAAAAGAGAAATAAAACAAACTCACTGAGAGCTCTGTAGGTTGCATAGAAACCAGGCCAGTTATTTTTCTTGAAAGAGTCAAACCTCACAAACATCCTCTCGTTATAGGAAACAAATGAAAATAATCGTTGGCATCCACAAAGTTTTATAATATCTCTACTGTCTTCGTTTCCACGAGACTCGCTTACAGTGATACTATCATCCCCACAAGTCCCTGCACGGGAATATCGATGATCTTCAATGCCCAGCCATTGAATTGTGAATTGCACACGGTACCCAGGAGGGGCATCGATTGTCCATACACACGTCTCTTTAGCATCGTAGTTGTTAGGAAAGTTTGGACTGGCTATGACACCAGAGAGTCCTTTTAGCCCGGTGTTCGTTCCACATAAATCTGAACAATAACAGAAATAAAATAATTAACATCATTGTATTGTATTGGATTGGATTGGATTGGATTGGATTGGATTGGATTGGATTGCATTGCATTGCATTGGATTGGATTGGATTGGATTGGATTGGATTGCATTGCATTGGATTGGATTGGATTGGATTGGATTGCATTGCATTGGATTGAATTGGATTGGATTGGATTGGATTGGATTGGATTGGATTGGATTGCATTGCATTGCATTGCATTGCATTGGATTGGATTAGATTGGATTGGATTGCATTGGATTGGATTGGATTGGATTGGATTGGATTGGATTGCATTGCATTGGATTGGATTGGATTGGATTGGATTGGATTGCATTGCATTGCATTGCATTGCATTGCATTGCATTGGATTGGATTGGATTGGATTGGATTGGATTGGATTGGATTGGATTGGATTGGATTGGATTGGATTGGATATCTTTTCCTGTCTATAAATGCTGAATTTGTTTTTCTTATCATCAAATAATCGACTACTATCACCTCGGGCCAAACGAGAGAGGTAGTCGTCGACGACTCTCAAGAAAATTTGAGTAAGTTGAAATTCGATGAGAGGGCATGAGAGTGCATGAGAGCTTCTGGCCAACCGAGATGACAACAACAACAAGATGTTTGATCGAATTGCTCCAAATTTGCCGAACCGGATTATATAATGGAAGAAACTTACTTGCTGGATGTCCTCCCTGGTGTGAGCATTCAATGGTGTCTATAAAACAAAGCAAATAAAAGATCTATTGAGCTTTAAATAATGCGGTATAAGCAGTATTGATCATGTGGGGAGAAACAGTACTGAACAAAAAAACGTGAGTCAAGATGAATCAGTAAACAGACGAACGGGTAAATCTTCGATACTTTATTTTGGGGGCTTACTTCGGGAATGAAGGAAAATTAAGGGAAGATATGCAGTATTTGAATAATATATACTGTATGACTGTAGATTCTAGAAAATTAACGTTCTAGAAAATTAACAACTTCATGTAAGGGCCATCAACTTTGACCATACATGCCTCTATTACTCTTACCAGACTCAATCGGTTTATACGTAATTCTTAACTTGTCATTCACGCTGAAAGTAGCCGACACCGTTTGAAGAAACGCTGAGCTCCCGCTAGAGTACAGAGTAAGAGAGCCGTTTGCACACGGGCCATATTTGCCAATCAGAGGACTGAGGGCATCAGCACCATCACGGATGACCAAATAGTCATCGACCCCGTTTAGCTTCAGGACCTCGATCGTAATTGCAAGTCGGAAATTGTCCGCCGCTTGGATTTTCCAGATGCAGGAGCTGTCGGTAGAGCCATCCGGGAATATGGGTGATGATATCACACCCGGGACCTGAGCGTCAATGACAATGTTGGTATTCGACGGAGAACAAGCTGGAACATGAACATGTGTAAACATTTTTAAAATATCTCAACAATTCAAAAGAAGGTTCTAATTCTTATACCATAATTTATTTCCACAAAGGTTCTAATGTTTGAGTTTGTGGATGAAACCCTAGTGTGTGACCATTCAAATAAAAACTGAATAATTTAATAGTTTTCATTTGAATGAACCGCGAAAGTAGTACTACTTAAAAGTAGAGGTCTAGCTGCCTTTTGGGAATGAAAACCCTACAGCTAGTGTGTGACTATTCATATGACAATTGACTTCCATGTGGCAACCGTTGGGTATGACTTTTACTGTGAATTATTTTGTATTCTTTAAATATATAAGTCACATATTTTTAATGTTATTCTTTTACAATTATTGTATTATAATCCAGTGTCTCCAATTAGTTTCAATGAGGCTAAATCAATTGACACTAAAATAAAGATATTACTGACTGACTTGATTTTCATAGTCACTTATTTTCCACCTTTACATGAATGAGGTTCGTAAAAATAAAAAAATACTAGCCAAAACATCAGATAATGAATATGAATGAAATCATATATGTGAACTGCGGAAATGAAATTTTAAGTTATCATCGCAGTTATAGCATAGGAGACGTCTGCACGCAGGCTACGCAGTTATGAATGCAATTTTTGCAATTGCAATATTGAACCCATGACCTCCGCGTTACTAGTGCGATGCTCTGCCAACTGAGCTACGAAGCCACGCATTGGGAGCAGGTATTGACTATGTTGTTATAACATTTGATGTTATTAATAGCTTCTTATGAAATAAACAAGATACTATGCGCGCTCTGATTGGCTCAAAACCATTTACCGTAACTCCATGAAAGCATAGAAAATTGTTTCGTGCTTTTATTTCATAAAAACAACAGAAAACGTTTTCCCTGTGTTGCCATAGAGTTATGCATGGTAACACTCGTGAACGTTTGGAAGAACTCGTTTAGTATATGAGCTATCATATTCCATCTTCCACAACTTATTTTGTCCTCGACTAGTTTTTCTGTGGTAGTGGTCAACACGAAAGCCTTTGCCTACTTTGACCACTACGAACTCTTTTACATAAATTGTATATATTTATTCCAAATTTCCGTAAAGCCAGCAGGCAGGAAACAATCTTCAGGAGGGTCACGACATGTTTTTTAATGCATACATGTTTCGGATGATCCTTCATCCATCTTCAGTACAAGTAACAGAACACGCTAGTGAGTGTGATATAAATATAAGAAAAATACAATGGTATGGAAAATATAGCTAATTACAACGTGGCAATAAATGTAGAACATATAACTAATTACAACTAAACAAGAAATATAGAAAATAAGACTAATTAAGGCGTGACAAAAATAAAGAAAAAAACAGAACAGAGAATATATACTGATAAACAAACAAAACTAAATAGCCAGTGAAAGATTGACATGAAAATTTGCCTATTGATCGAGTGTGGGTTTTTCCCAATGGATATGTAGCGCCTCCTTGATTTTAAGCTGGAAGGAGGTTGAGGCGGTGTCCAGGATGGAAAAAACAATTTTCAGAACAAAAAGCTCGGATAATGCTTTGAGGTGCTGATAAATGTGGGGGAAAAAAACCAACTTGATGTCAAGATTTTTGCAAAACCGCTGAGTAAGACGCCTAATTTTGCGTTGAACCGTGTTGTCAATCTTTCACTGACTATTTAGTTTTGTTTGTTTATCAGTATATATTCTCTGTTCTGTTTTTTTCTTTATTTTTGTCACGCCGTAATTAGTCTTATTTTCTATATTTCTTGTTTAGTTGTAATTAGTTTTATTATATCTCTTATATAGTACGCGCGCTGTGATTGGTCAATTTCACGGGCCGTATTCAGTCTACGGTACGGCCCGCGAAATTTGAGAGTGCTACTGATCGTGACGCCATCTTTGCAAGTTACTTTCGATTAATTTCAAATTCTGCATAATAATGTCTCAAGAAGACGATTTTGAAACCTGCAATCCGGATGAAAGAGCTTTAGAGCGAAGCGAAGAGGATTTTCAAACGCGATTTATCAGTCGGGAACTTTTAGAAGCCGAAAACGTCCAAGATGTGCGAGCCGGCCGGACTCGATTCAGGAACTTGACAGTTTTATCTCTGCCAAAAAGTCCGCAAACTGACTGTGAAGAAGACGAATTCTGAATGGAAAAGGTTTGAAAAGGTCTGTTAAGAGCAGACGAATGGAACATTTAACGTGGAAAACGTAAGTCTTACCTGTTGATGTTTTTGACAAGCTTCTCGGCAAATTTTTCACCAAGTTATTATACGACTTCTGCAGCGAACACTTCTCAGGACTACACAACAAAGCGCCACAAAATGGACGGCAGTATCTATTCTGAGAGGACTTTTGTCCCGTAGTTTCGTTACAATTTTAGTGTTCTCTCGTCCAGTATTTGTAAGAAACACTCGTCAGTATTTTCACTCAGTTTGACGAACACGCTGTAAGTTGATTGCGGTGCTTTCTTCTCAATCGGTGAATCAAATTTATTGTCCTTGTCTGTTTAACGAACTTCAAGAAGTAGTTTAAAAGTAAACTAGAACTGTACCTAGTACCAAATGAAACCCCTTTCCTCGCGGTTGACTTGAAATGTTTTCCTTTTTCCAAAGGAAGAGATATAATAAATATCTTACTAGCCTCGTCTTCTCGTTCCGTACTGTAAGTTACGGATCCTCGTTTTTTTCCCCTTCGATTTATGGCCCAAGCGCTTCGCGCTTCGCGCTTGGGCCATAATTCGAAGGGGAAAAAACTCGGTCCGTAACTTACAGTATGGACCTCGAACTCGGTTAGTAAGAGGTATATATGTTCTACATTTATTGCCACGTTGTAATTAGCTATATTTTCCATACCATTGTACTTTTCTTATATTTATATCACACCCACTAGCGTGTTCTGTTACTTGTACTGAAGATGGATGAAGGATCATCCGAAACATGTATGCATTAAAAAAAGTCGTGACCCTCCTGAAGATATATTTATTCCTCTTTTCTTTTCTTTCTTGTTTATAACTTATATATATATTATTGTAATTCTTTAAAAAATAAGTGCAAATAAAATGAACTTGAACTTGAACTTATCAGTATGATAAACAAGTACAGGCTAGCATGAGTTTCACGCATGACGGGTTTAATTCGGCAAAATTAATACTGTTTACCGAAGAATGAGAGTGTTCTTATTTTTTCAAGTTTCAGAAATAAATACACCGTGTCATGCATGCACATGTGGGTAGATTTGGATCAAACAACACACAAGGTGATAAAAAGCTCGCCATTCACTGATAACCGTCGGCAGAAAGTATACGGCAATAAATTGTTAACGAAAATTGACAGAAAGCCAACCACGTGGCTGAATATCAAATTAAATTCTTTGAAAATTACAATATGTTTCTAAGTGTTTGTTCGGTTTCGAGTCCAGAGAAGTTTCTTATGCAAAAATTAAAATAGAAAATGAAAAGTAGTGCTCGTCAACACGATGCCGCAGTTTTGTATGATGTGATTGCACGTAGTTCATTTGCTAGTCCACCTATTAAGATTCAAAATTGCATAATTTTGTTACATGTTTTGACTAACACTGATATCCGTTTATTTATGCGTTTGAAGATGAACTTGATTTATTCGAAAAAACTACAATCGAACCTCGCTGTTTAAGTACACCCTCCCTCCCCTCTTATACGAACACTTCGCTATACGGACGGTGGTTTTAATTAACTCGCTCGTAAAGCGGATTAAATTTAGAACAAAATATATACTAGAACCTCTTTAAGTAATACGGACACTTTCTTTGATCTCTACGGTGTCTCTATCAACGGGCTTTGATTGTTTAGTCAATGCTACAACTAATAATTATAAGCGGTGAATAAATTCCCCTAATGCAGTTAAACCTCTCCACTACGGCCACTCTGGAGCAAAATTAACTGGCCATTGTAGGGATATTTCAATAAGGGTAAAGTGTGTGCATGGTCGGCGCACGGTCGGTACAGAATTAACTGGCTCTTGTAGAGAGGTGGTCGCTATAGGGAGGTTTCAATAAAGGTAAAAAGTGTATGGTCGGCGCAATTAAGTGGGACTGGTGAAAAATCGTTACCGTTGTAGAGAGGCGGCCGTTATACGGGAGGTGGCCGACTTAGTGAAAGTTTGTACTATTGACTTCAGGGCTCGGTCAATCCGTTGCAATCTGCGCTCATACTTGTACAGGCAAAATCTAACTTCATACATGTACATACCTTCAACATTTGCTTCTACTAGTACTTCGGTTAAAAATGGCCCACAAACTGCACCAACGATGAGCAACTTTGAAAACAGCAACAAATTCATTTTGCGCTTAAACAGATCACCGGCGGTCGACACCAGCTTTGGCACTGCGACTAGTGGAAATACCTATCTCAGCTGGTGACAACGTCCGTCGGTCTGCGGTTATGTTTGATCTTAAACGCAAATGCTGATTATCTTGCCTTTATTGGAAAGGACAATAGATAACTCCTTTGTTAACAGCTGTGAATCTTTATTTTCGGTAATCCAAGCGTAGATAAAGTTTTATAAACCTGATATGGACATGCAAATACTTCTTTTTATGGCCTGACTGTGCATTTAATAAATATCCTACGGAGAAGTTGAACGAAAGTTCTGTTCCACCACCATTTTTTATTTTTTTATTTATACATTGTATTTGTGGCGGGAGAATCAGTTCATTCCTTCAATTTGTAATAAGTTTGATAAGCCTGAAAAATGAAACTTGATAATTAAATTGACTCAGTGTACAAACTGATCAATTTATGCCTGGTGGTCAGTTGCTATCGGCTCATTACCTGTATGGCACACTCAGTATTGATTTGACTTTGATATTTTGCAGCCCAACGACCAAATTTTCCTTTAGGTGTCGGAACGTCGTTTTTACGTTATAATTGTGCTTTTTGTGCAGTTTAATGCCTTATTTTTAAACGCTAAGAAAAAAATGTATCTGTTCGGATACGTTAGCTGAACTTTCAGACTTCAGAAAATTTTAGGGATTGAAATCTTATTCCCTTTCCGAAAATCATAGCTTACCTTTTTTGTACCCAAAACGACATTTCTATCTCTCCGAAAACAACAGGCATTAATTTTCCCATATAAAGAAAGTTCGAGATGACATTTCCCTAAAGAAAACTCAGTCCAGTTTTTCATTATACTTTAACCCGAATATCTGAGGCGGTTATAGGCCTTCCGAACAGATATTCCACCGAAACGATAGGTTGGGTGCCCTGTAGCCAGCGAGTCTCCTCCCCTTCCTTCCTGCGTCACTTTTCCGATGCAGGAAGCCATAAGAGACGTCCGCAGGCCTGCATTGTTTGGTGTTCAAAGAAGTTTTGTGTAAATTCCATGGGAAAATAATGGTTTTACAAAGAGGTCGCAACATTACTCTAGTCCCAGAGGTTTTCTTTCTTCTGATCTCCTAGACCGCCTCTCAAAATAGATTGAATTGAAACGGAGAAGATAAAAGATAAGAAAGACGCAGCTTAAGTTTCTTTAGAAACTAATTGCTTTGACAATAAAACAAATTTGATTCGTATCTGTCGCGAGGATGTTTACAATAGTACGTGCATGTAATCCACCACAATTTTAAGGCATTGAAATTGAGGGGCTTGCACAATTTGAAAACTTAAAACCGTCTCACGCGTATAATTGCCGCATCGATGCTACGTTAAAAGTTGTCTCGTGTAAAGTAGTTCGACGCGCATGGCCGAATTGAGATATGAAACTGAACCTTCTGTCGTATATTGTCGCTAATTACCAAGATCATTAAGCTATGCCGTTTCTTTTCCTCCAAGTTCACATTTGTACACTGATTACAGAGACAGACAGAGGCAGCTAAAAGACATGGGCAAAAGAGGATGAAGGAAGGAAGGAGGGAAGGAAGGAAGGAATCGAAATGAAGGGTAAACGCTATATTGGGTTGGGACATTAATGATTGTGTGCATATTTTACTACTCGCTTGTCAGTATCCGATATGACTGTAGATGATCCAGAAAAATTAATGGTAATACTCCTTTGAGATGAAAGTAATATAAGATGCACTTTGATAACCAATATGGAGTTTCTGCGTTGACAAAGACATAATTTAAGAGTTATCTAAAGCAGACGAGCCTCATACATTTTATAAAAGGAATATACTTTATTCAGATCAATCTTTTGCAGCGAAACGTACATGTTCTTCTCTTTACGTGATAAATGTTTCACAATTGTAGAAAGTTAAGCTGTAACTTTATGTCCAAAATAAGAACTATTCCGAAGCCGGATGAAGAATCTCGAGATCGAGCTTGGCTCCGTTTGGTCAAAGAGGTGATAACTTTAACGGATAAAATTTAACAAAATGTAAGGATAAGGTTACGAAATTGATCAATTTATCCGCTACATAGAGGTTAATCTACTGAATAAAGTTACCCAATGAACAACCTGCGCCTACAGTGAAGGACCAGACTCTTAAATGTGCGGTCACGGCTCTATAGCGATACCGGGTAAACAATCTGATGTTATTACAATTGGAAATGCTATACAAGAAATCTAAATCTGAATAAAGCATTGCCACACACCCAAGCTATAAATAAAAGAAGACTTTGACAGATTCGTAATAGTTATGGCTGAATTACAAAGGTTATATTAGGCCAAGTTCTGACAATTCTTTTATAATAGAATTAAGTGAGCTTGCTACATTTACCTAGTCCATGAACTGGCTGTTAGCTAATATCGATATACTGTAGGCTAACAGTAAGTCTACCTATACCTTAGCAAACTTTTTCAGTCCTCATCTTAGTCTTTAAATACAGCTTAAAGTAATGTAGACAAGCATACATTTCTGTTACCCCTTATCACTACAACAGCAAGTTAAATTGTTATATATTGCAAGATACCGAGTAAACAAGTCATATTTTGCCCAAGCTACTTCAGAACAATTCAAATATTTTTTTCCGAAACGTGAAATACGGTACATGTGTAAGACATCCGCATCCTTTACATTCCCCACATCCCTTCCATTCCAAACCTGGTCTTGGAACTAAGGTATTACGCCGAGACACCAGAAAAAAGACGAGAGGGAACTTATCCACAATGAGACTTACTCGTTGCAAAAATGTTGTAGTCTGCTGAACAACTGGTTTACGTGATTGTAGAACAAGTTGTACCAGAAAACTTCCTGTCCAACAGACTAACGGTGCTTTGTTGTCTTTATCGTGAATTATCGTACTACAGTAGCTTGAGCAAAACGGCATTGTTTACATACAAAAGAAAGCTGATTCGTTTCTTACAAGAGAAACGAGTCGATCAAGCTGTAATGTCTAAAAAATAAGATCCTACGCCAATTATTTGGCTTATGAAAGTTATCTTTAAAAGGTAATGAAATGCTTAGTAAAGGAAATAGACTTGAGCAATGTTTGCATCAAAATTCACACGAATCAGTTAAAGTGAAATGTGAATCAACTAAGGTGTTGGAAGTCGTCTTTGTAGAAAGCAACCATAAAACTCCTAAATAAAAGTTATAAAGACTAAAAAAATATTTAATTCTAAGGTACACTGTTTTATTTTCTTGCAAAATGAAAAAAAATGATTTGAAAATAGAGAGATAGAGTGATCTTTTAGACCATGAAGAATTCGCTACTCATAGGACCAGGATCCAGTTGTTTTACACATTACAGCTCAAACGCAAACCCGTCTAAATTTCTTCAGCAACGATGAGGGACGCGCCCTTTCCAGAGGAATTGCGGCGGCGGCTGATGATGATTACAGCAGCGATGAGCCCGATGGCGACAGCTCCCAACACTCCGACCAGCACTGCCACGATGAGGACCATGCTGTTACCGGACTCTGACTCAACCTCGCTGTGCTCTTTATCTGTGGAGGAAAAAAGGGACGTTTTGTTAGAACATTAGGTAATAAGTGCAGCCGCCCTTTCAACTTGGACCCTCGTGCATGGGGACATCGTGACCAGACCATAAATAAACATTGCATTATTTTTAACCTACAACCAAGATAATGGGCTCTTCTAGTAACAGCAGAGAGGATATGATTATGCCCGACTATCTGCACTATAATCCTCTAGTACACTCTTTTTTTTTTTGATAATAACTTTTTTTATAAGAACGTTGAGGCTGAGATTGACCAACATTTTTAAGAATATGCTAAGAACATAGCCAGGTTGAGCCTTAGCTAAGAACATTTTTATTCTCTTGTTTCTTGCATCGAGCTCTAAATACAATATTCCAGTATCCTTTCAAAAAATTAACAAAATGTAACATTTCAAATATCTCAGTAAATAAGCAGTTCATATCAGCTCAAAATACTTGAATGCTACACTTTTTATAGTAACAACATGAGTTTCTATCACATAAAATGTTAATACCATTTTCATGGTCACGTTCGAATCTTTTTTGTGAAATTCTATACCATGTAACCTAAGAACATGGGGTAAGAACGTTTTCAGGTTGAAATCGCCCCAAAAATAAGAACATTAGGTCTTGGTTCAGCCTCAGCTCGAAAATTAGACGTTCTTATAAAAAAAAGAGTGCAATAGGACAATGAGTTTTGTCCGGTAATCCCGACGAAAACAACATTTTTTCACCTCCTGAGCCAGGTTGTTTAAAGGATGGACAACTTGAACTACGGTGGACAGCGTTATCCCCCCGGGGGGCTCCGCCCAGAGGTCCAACCCCTTACCCTTTCATATACCATTTTTCACAGAAAAGGTACCCCTTTCATATACCTTCCATAGAAAATGGTACCCCTTTCATATACCTTCCATAGAAAATGGTACCCCTTTCATATACCTTCCATAGAAAATGGTACCCCTTTCATATACCTTCCATAGAAATTATGAAAATGGTACCCCTTTCACATACCTACAGTAGAAGCACTGCATCCCTTTTCTATACCCTTGTAATGAACTTAATGAACAATATATATTACCAGAAATCATCAAGCATTACCAGTAGAGATGTTAACCAAACGATAATATCATTTACTCGTGAAATCCCTACCCTTTCATATACTTCAACTCGTGAAATCCCTACCCTTTCACATACCTCGAGCCTAAAAGACCCCTTTCGGGCGGAGCCCCCCCCCCCCCGCGTTATCCATCCTTTGGACAACCAGGCCCTGAAGGATAGGCTCAAGGTTTTTAACTCTCGACTATATGATGATAATCAAACTTCGTAAACTCAGCGGAACATGACTGCTATTAATAGCACTTGTGGTCGAAAGGATGTATAAGTGGATCTCCAACGAAATAGTGTCAATCAAATTGGTTTGGTTTGGTTACTAACCTGGGTAAAAATTAGGCGTAAAATGTGGTTTCATTGTTGAAACTTTCAAGTCAATAAGCCTCATGCAGGAAGAGGTGAACACTTATGTACAAAACCATTTTACATCATATGTACTACATAGTTTTAGTTGAACTAAATAGCTTTTAACGTGTTCAGGTTTTGGTCTGAACAGCAGACAAATTACTTACCAGCCTCATCAGTCATGGTCTTCGGCTTCAAGGGTCCAACGTAGATATTGGCACTCATGTCCTCTTCTGTTGCCCTTCTTTTTCTTTTGCTGGGCTGGCACCCTCTGGCGCAGCGTGTTCCGTCGTCATTTGCAGGGCAAACCGTCAACTTACAATGGATGAAAACATCATCGTACCCTTCCGTGAATCGAAAAGCAGCAATGCTGAAGTTATGCTGGGCTTTTTGGCCATATTGGTATTCCAAAGTGTTGTCTCTCGAGCAACTGGAGAAAGTTAAATCACAGTTAAGAATCTGGTTTATCACAACCGGCTAGACCCATTAAGGTCCAGATAGTCGAGCCAGTTTGGGTATTTATCAAATAAAGGCCCGATAAAACGGTCACAACATTCTCACAACATTTGTTGTGACATGTTGTTACCATGCCCGGTCAAATGGCCACAACAACTTCTCAACATTTCAATTAAGAACAAAAGAAATGTTAGCCTGTTCACAGACGTTTATTTTTTTTTGTAAGATACTGGCGCGCGCGCGCGAGCGCTCCGCGCGACAGGCGAGCGCGAAGCGCGAAGAAAAAAATAGAACGTCTGTGGACATCTTTGGAAAAAAGACGCTTTTTTGGCCACTCCTCCATGTCACCACCTTATCGTTATCACCTCCGCATTCTATATATTAATTAAAATGAACCAATAAACTTCCAGACTTTAATTGCTCGTGTAATTGGCTTAAGTATCATTTTGCATCACATCTGGCATCTGGAAGGATCAAAATACAAAACAACATTCATTCGCGCCCCGATTCGCGCGCGTGCTGGCAAGGCCACGGCTGAAATTTCCAATTCATTCAACTGTATCAATTTGATCGTTCGTTATGCTCTGCAAAGGCGATGCAACGAGAACGACAGTGCTTTCTGCTGTTTGCTGCTCTTTTGCAGATGCAAATAGTTGGTAAATTAAGCTTTTTCCGAAACCTGTCGGAAGAATGGCGACAACATGCTTTTTCCTCGAGCAAGTTGACAATAGCGTCCTTCTGTTCCTTCTTAAGCGACACAATGTTGGGGATATTCTCCACGCACTCGTCAACCAAACATCCATAAAGTAAGTCTTGTTACGGACTGCGAACATTAATGCTCGCAGTCTAGAAGCAACTCAACTCAAAGATGTTCACCTTCGCGATCGATTGTTTATGTGATTTGACTTGTGAAAAGTGTCGCGGCAAACGCCACAAAGTGATGACAACCGCTGCCAAGCGCCTGATTCCCGCTTGACGAGCGGTTGACAGGGCGATGACAATTTAATCGCCTTTTAGCCAATGGGAATTTTCCGTTTCGGAGAAACGGAGAATTCAGTTGCTCCAAAGATGTCCACAGACGTTCTATTTTTTTCTTCAGTATCTTACGAAAAAAAAAAAAACGTCTGCGCGCCAGTATCTTACGAAAAAAAAAAAAACGTCTGTGAACAGGCTAAAGAAATGTTGTCACAACATTGTTGAGAGGGGTAGTCAAACGGTCTCAACATCGGCTCACAACAAATGTTGTGAGAATGTGTGACACATTTTTGTTACCGTTTGATCGGGCCTTGAACCAAAGAATCATTAGTTTTAACTTACGTTTCTTTCTACCATCTCAAAGAGAAGAAAAGTCAGTATTATGTTACCTTGTTAACAACATTATTGGCACCGAGGATATAGTAAATGTTCCAGCGATGGCTATATGTCAAATGTTAACCTATTTCATGACGTCGATTCAGTACAGAGTTGCCTAAAGACATATCGACCGTATCACTTAACAGTCTTGCATGCGACTGACAATCCTGTGACCACCCTCGGGATCCCAGATTCGAATTGGAATTTAGAAGTGTTGGTTTTGAGGAGGGAGGAAAACCGGAGAACTTTTGACGAAAAAACCCTCCGAACGAGAACCCCAAAAACAAACTCAACCACATATGCCGCAGGGTCCGGTTTCAAAACCCGGGCCACATTGGTTGGAGGCGAGCGCTAATACAAACGCGTCATCCCTGCTTCCCATATCTGGCACAATTCCAAGCAGTCACTTTTATATATGCAATTCATATCAACTTACGCGTTTTCAATAATAAGATGGACGGGAGTGGAATCAAAACTCGACGATGCTGTCGCCTTGCACACATCCGGGAACACAAGCAAATCCTTTTGTAGTCAGACTCCACTTTGAAACCAAAATACATCCTCATACCTAGACCAATCTCCTTTGGAAATTCAGTGACTGTTTCAGTATAGCTTTTATCCGCGTACATGTCCATCGAATAGGTAAAGTTGCCAATCCCATCTAGAAATACAAACAGAATGGCGTAGAACGGTTATTTCAGGGCTTTAACAAACAATGTTCATGTTCTTGCAAGTCGAACAAGTGTCAAATATACAACATGTACGTACAGAATAGTTGATCCCAAGAGCTTTCACTTGCAGCCCTTCGACAGACAATAGGACAACGGTGATTAGAAAATGAATTTATATTTTACTTCAGAATCTCGCGAATCTCTAGTTCCATTTAGTTTGCCTATCGGTGTCATACTGGCTATCCTCAGTTGAATACGTAAAGACAACCTTCTAATCTAAAGCGAAACTTAAAAAATTCGCCGATGCGGTTCACGTTCTCCAAAAACCCAGAATTTGGTGATTTCATGTTGTCGAAGGACGGCTAATAAATGTACCAAATCTTAAAACGCACGTGCAGAGTTTTTGTACTGCTCGTTAAACCTTTTTTAGCGACGTTCTCGTGGCCGTTGCCGTCGTGGTTTGCTTAAACTCCCTATTGTTCTTGGCGAATGAATGGAAGAACGATTTGAAATACAGGGATTCGTTTATCGATTCAGTTCGCTTGTAAATATAGCACCTACAATTCCGGCCAACTTTCCTTGAAATTAAACACTTTCGAACACTTGAAAGTTTTATCCTCGCCCCCTTTCCCCCTGTCAATGTTGGTAACAGGCAAAACACACTTTTGTCAACATTGAATAGGGGAGGGGTGGGGAGGAACAAGATGTGTCAAAAACGAAGTGTTTCAACAATTATGGCCGGGATTGTAGGTATATTGAATTGTTGGGAAAGTTTTATTCAGGGTAGCGGTACAAATGTTGCTCGTTCTTTGGGTTCGAATGTCCTTAAGGTTCGCTTTCTCTTGATTGCTCTTTCAACAACACAGCAGGTTTAACAGATTTTCATTTAAACATTGTAAAATACTTTTAAAATATATTCAGTCCAGTTTCTTGGTGTACACTGTGTAAGATATCTTTTATTACCAGTACCACATGTTGTTTTGAGAACTTAAGATAAAGTCTGCACTCGGCCAGCATTTTGCCAGGTTGACCTAATAGTTTGTTGCTACCCATTTATACTCCTGGGTTGACAGAGGCCGGCACTGTATCTTTCCCAAGAACACAACACAAGAGCCCCACTGCTGCTGATGCACTTAATTTTGGAACTTTTGTCTCGACCATTCAAGCTAGACCATGAACAGCCCGAATATCAAACCTGTTTTCCGCGGGGTTTTTTTATGCGATACTATGGAACGCTCGGGATGTTTCGATTACGTTCTTTTATTACTGCGCTTAGAACTGAAGCCGCAGTCGAGATTTATTTCGAACAAGTGTGACATGTGTCAAAAATGCAGTAGAACACGCAAACGGGTTATTGGTCATCTTTAACAATGTTCTCAGGGTTATTAAATCTGACTAGTGCATGGTGTTTTTACGCGATTTGATTAGAAACTAAATGTGTTACAAAGTTTACCTGCATCTGTTAAGACGATAGTAGACTTGGGATCGTAAACAATTTTAGAGATGGTGATTTTCTTGTCATATCCACACTGGAACGGAATAATCTGCATGTGTTCACGGGTTATGGCGCTATCGCCGCCTCTACATTCGCTGTGAAATAAACCTTGTTCCTGTAGTAAATCTTCTTTCCATCGTCTTCCTGTTCTGTCTTGCAGGCCTCAAGTCCAAAAGTGAACTTTACCATGGCATCATCTTTATAACCAGCACCACAAGCTTTGTCTTCGAGGTGAAGGGAAGAGTCGTTGACAATGAGCCTGGGTAATCTGAAATCTGTAGAGATACTTCGATGTAGTCCTTTCGGCAAACAACTTGTATTTCTGAAGTCAAAAGAAAAAAAAACGCGTTAAGGATAATACAGTTGAACATCTCTACAACGGCCACCCTGGGGCGGAATTAACTGGCCGTTGTAGAGAGGTGGCCGTAGCAGGGAGGTTTCAATAAGAGTGAAAGGTATGGATAGACGTACGATTGGGACGAAAATCCTGGCCGTTGTGGAGAGGTGGCCGTTAGTGGAGTTTCGACTGTATTTGTACTGAATTTCGCAGCCAAAATAACTTTTATTATAATTTTTTTTTTCTAAGATGCACTGCCTGATATTGATTCAGTCGGTAAAAGGGCTGCTAATTGGGTTCTCTAAAGTACTGGTTTGTATCTACCTTTCTCGATTGAAATTCACACCCTTTGCTAACTCTTAAGTACTAAATTTGATTTCCATTTCTCAACAGTCCATCCCTTATCAGTACACATGGTCTCCCCAAAAACAAGCTACAGTGAGAAAACTAGTTTTCAAAAGAATTGAGACGAGCAGGTCATGAAGTTTAAGCACAGTAAAGAAAGTCCATCGCTAAATATAATGGCTTGTATGGTTCGGTGGACAATTTAAGTGGACCTCCAGCTATGCAATCTCTCTTAAATTTACTTATTTGTAAAAATACTCCCGATTCCCAATGTTCAATCTTAAGTGGGCAAAAAAGTTGGACTCATAATAAGTTTATTTTAGCATCTTAGTAACTTAGTAACTTTGCAGTATATTAGTTCATTTCAGCATCACTTTGTTGATTTGTTTTTACTTTTCAGCTTAATTTTCCAAACTCTTAGCAGGTTATGCATCATTTTATTCTATTTTATTTTTTTCATTTTTTCAAATCAATTTTGGAGATTTTCTGACGTTTTTGAAAAATCAGGAAAACCAAGATGGCAGATTTTTTTTAAATATAGGACGTCATTTGGCGCGATATGACTCATAAATGACACGTGACTGCCACTTAGATATAAATTCATGGATACATTACATTACATTACACACCTTATCAGTTTCATTTACAGTGTAAACACTTTTGACGATACATAGGGAGAAGGGGGTGCACTTTCTGCCCTCCCATCAGGCCCAAAAACGCCAAAAAAAGCTCAGGTAGAATAGGTTCAAAACTGTATCGCATACAGTGTTTCAGTACAGTATGCAAATTATGCTGTCACGGGAGATATCACACTGTCCGGAATCACACTGTTCACTTGCAATTGATTGTTTATAGTTTTGCTAAGCATCGGCATGAGCGTTTATTGAGAGTAAAATCACTGTGAGAATACGTACGCCTCGTTGGCTCAAGCGCGAATAACAAGCTTGTCCAGCTGTGGGTGTGAGTTAACAATGTAGAAATACCAAACTTATATGTCAAACAAACTGTCTTTGTATAACAATAGGCGTAAAGATATTTGATTTGAATAGGATTTCGAGCATATTTGGTTAATTCTGAATATGTAATGTGCCCGCAAAATTAGCATTGTTCACAGACATACTTGCACTAATTTGCTATCACTTGCACATTCAACATTCCCATGTATTCTTTGATTCTTGCGTGTGAACTATGCCCCAAGCGTTTCTTACTGAAAAAAACTCAATACAATTGTTTAGAGTTTCCATTATCTACACCCCCTGATGGTCAAATCATATAAACATTTCAAAATGCTTTGTAAACTGCACCGTGGGAGGGTTAGTCAAGTACATCAGTTTCTAGCTCCACGTTGTCGGTGCAGTGGTCCATGGAAGAAAGATCAAGTTATTTCGTATAAACCTGATGTAATCCGTGATTTCTAGCAAGAAAGTTAATTCATGTTTTTTATAAATAGACCAAGTTGATAAAAGAGCAATTGTCACGCGAAAAAAGGATTAAAAATCGCACTACAATGCCACACGAGGTAGACAACAAAAGGCGTCCATCAGTACAAAATGTAATGAAAATTGTTATGAAGTCAAAGCAAGTAAGCAAGCAAGACAGGCGAATTTTCAGTCTTTAAGGATCTTGGATTGAGATCCTCTACCTTGTTTGGGTTCGGAAATATACCTTCCCATCTTACTGCGAATCGTGACTTTAAATAAATAACTTCTAACTACGTTTTCTTATGTAAATATTGAGCAGATACACTTACTGGCTTCAGAATCCAAGGTTATGTTTCCACCATCCGCAGAAACTAATAAAAACAAGACATAACATGATCAACAACTGACATGGTAGCCTTGTAAGTCTCATCATGAGCAAGTATTAAGAGAAGAAATCAGGTAATATCAGCAAGCAAAGTATCACGAACAATGTGCAAATTGATTCTCTTATAATTTATTATGTGACAAAGCCCCACCTAATGAGTGCAATGTAGTCTATAAACTCGAGCTTTAGTGGAGGCAACAACTATGATAACTACCGTATTGCAAGACATAAATTACCAATATATAATGAAAAGCGTTTTACAAAGAAGCACTGGTGGGCACAGAATTCTAAACAGTCTAGGCGTCTCACTCACTCCTGTATGTTTAGTCGACCAGGTTTGTCATTGTTCGACGGTGATACTCATGGGATTACGAAATAAGACGGTTTCACGAGAAAATAAACTTTACAAAGCTTCCATTGTGTCTTAATTTAACTTCACTCAGTTTAAAATGAAGAGTGGATTCAAGATACTGAATACCAACTCTCCGAAAAACGCCGGACAGTATGAATAGCTAGCAAGTAAACTAAAGCCAAGATTAGATTCTAAAATACACTTTGACTAAACAAATTTAAAAGACGTAGCATACCTAAGGCAAGGTAAAGCGAGACGCACAATAGAGCGAAGACCTTCATTTCTCTCTCCTGATCAATCAGTAAGATCGTGCTAAAAACACAACGCTCGGTGCCGCCAAAATCACCGCCGACAGACTCAACCAAACCGCGCGCCGTTGGAGTCGCACACCTGGTTATGTAGCATAGCGTGACGAAATACACAATCGTCGTCTCTCGAAAAGGCGGTGAATGCTTTGTTGTTTGCAGGGCACGGCACGCTTCAAGATCTCGACTTATTTAATTTGAACACATTATTACCCAGTAATAGCACGTTTCATGGGTAACTAAAGCGGTGAGAACCTTTATTTGATCGTTATTTTGCATTTTTAAGTAAAAGTTTGATCTACTGTTTGGTTTGCATTGATTGAATGGGAGTGACATTTAGAACTCCGTATTTGCATTTTTTGTTTCTTTATTTTCAGGCCTAGAGGCAAATGTAATTACAAGAAGTGTTTTTTAGCCGTCGAGACTACAAAAGATCCATTTTGCATAAATACTGACAGTAATGATCGAAAGATTGTTTGGTTAATGGAAGTTATGTCTACTAAGCGTGAAACTGCACGCAACGTTATTTTGACAAATAATTGCAACCTGCTGCACTGATCATCAAAGATCGAATACAGAACAAAATCAAATTGGCAGCGAAGAAATATGACATAACTGTAAACGTATTAACGGCGACAGAGATATCAGGTCCATAGATTTTAAGGGCGGGAAAATGTTTAACTTCTTAAATAGTCAGTATTTTCAAGGTCATTCCATGTAGAGATAACTATCATGAAACTATGTAGCTGAAGCTGGGGTAGCTTGCCGTATTTTTGCATGATTCTAAAGCGACGAAGCCCCGAAATAATGAGAGTAGATGGAGAGCATGGGAGGGCGTGGAAGAACGAATTAATCACGAACCAACCTCTCTTACCCATTCCCACTCGTCTTATCGAGCCGCCAGTGCCATTCTTCTGTGCCACCGCGCGATCGCGCGGACAAAGATCGCCAACTAAGCGGATAAGATAATTGTGGCCGAAAACCAGGAAAACGATCCGCTTTTTTGTTATCATTTTGTCATTGCGCGAAGAACCGCCAACTACATGCATGTACGCACGTGAGACAGTTACCCTTTGCCAAGAAAGCAATCGTCTATCAAATGCGACGTAGCACGTCCAACATTTTGAAATCCAAGACTAGGATCGCCTGTTTTCAAGGATATTTGGATTATTTTTCGGAGGTGAGTGAAAGGTGTCGACTATTTTAGAGATTGCTTTAACCCACATTGATTAAATCGCCGGGAAAAAAACGTGTTTGAAATCGTTATTATTTGGTTTTAATGCTACAGAGGAATCATGCCTCATACATGGCCATATCGCGTGTACTGCATTGATTTCTTATTTCTCACTATTACGGCCATTTTCCTGGGCCAAATTAACAAAAGTGCACGTTGTTCTTAAACAAACCCCATTATTGCGGCTAGAGTTTTAGTGGCTGGCTATAAATATACGTGTGTTTGTGACTTTCTTAACTCTTTAACACCCAGGCCAAACTAAGTCAATTTTGATTTTTAATTTACATGCTTCTAACTTTCATGTCTGTGGATGAAACCCAAGTGTGCGAACACTCAAGTGAAACCTAAACTCATGAGTGGTACTTTCATCAAATGAAAGCTACTGCCGGATTGAGCAGTGCTTCGCGTGTGGTCGATCGATTGTTTATTATGTTGTACAGGGTGGTTCTAGCTTTTTAAAAGTCTGTGAATAAAACCCTAGTCTGTGACCATTCAAATGAAAGCTATTGTGCAGTGTGTATGATACTGTTTATATTCTTATATAATGCTGCACAAGGTGGTGCTAACTTTTAAGTCTGTAGATGAAAACCCTAGTGTGTGGCCATTCAAATGTAAGCTATCGGGAAGTACTTTCATGTGGCACTGCCGGTGTATTATTCTGTACAATGTGGTTTAAACGTTAAGTCTGTAGATGAAACCTAGGGTGTGACTAATTCAAATGAGGGCTACTGAGCTAGCAGTTCTTTCATGTGGTGTTTGTTTTTCAACATTTCCTAAAATAAAATTTGTATATTTTCCAAATTTGAACTTGGGCCATTTTGGGAGTGAAAGATTTCACAGGCTATGTTTTTTATCATTATAAGTCATGTACTACACCCTATTCCAAAATGGCTTCTAATTTAAAATTATTTTGTATGCATTTAAATTTGCCTCACTAACCTCGTTCTAGAGTCAAAATTATTTTGAATTATCAACTCAAAAACGAGGTTAGTGAGGCAAATTATTTAAATTTAAATACATACAAAATAATTTTAAATTGACAGCCATTTGGAATAGGGTGTATGATACAATATATAAAACAATGATAAAAGAAAACTAAATGCAATATTTGACATTTACCTGGAGGTTCAGTAGGCTGCTGGTCATCATCCACGATTGTGATCGTCACATCGGACTTTGGTCCCAATGTGGCACTTGGACGACTAGGACCAAGGAGCCGCAAGTGGACCACAAATGATTCCTCGCCTTCAACTTCGCTATCGTCTATAATCATAATCGGAACTGATATCTGACCTTCGCCCGACGTAAATGTAATCTGCCGATTAGATATTCCGATGAAGTCCTGGCCGGCTATGGCTGTCTCATCAGTAGTACTTACGCTAAAAATAAATTAAAACAAAACAAAATTGGTTGAGAGTGAATGCATTTCGATTTTAGGTTATAACCACTGGCTGACTGTCTCAGTTACGTGCAATTCTTCCTATAATGTCTTCCGAATTCGGTCTAAAATGATATGCCATTCCGAAGATTTCCGAAAATGGCCCGAAGAGTCAGAAAAGTCATTACTTTGATATTTTTTAATTAAGATACACATGCCAGTGCTTTTGCTATATTTCGGTCACTCTACACATACCACCAGTTAAATCTGTTTTATTCATTTGAATTTTCAATATCAGAGGACTATAAAAAAAATAGAGGTATATAACTAGTTGTAGACCTCTGTCAATATGATTATTTATGTGAATATAATGTGAAATGAAGTTGATTTGACTGGGCCATTTTGTCAGAGCTACAAGTTTTGAAATCATTCTAATCCCTGTAAAATTGAATGTTTTCCCTCATAAAATAAAAAAGGGAACTTTTAAAGGGACACTGTCCCGGCATATTTGCTCAAAACTGTTATAAATGCATGAAATGGTCCCTAAATCTATGAAATAAGAACTTAATAAACTCTAACTAAATTATAAAAAGCAATTTCTTCAAGAAATTCCATACTGCAACAAAATTTTTGCAAAATTTCAAAGATTCCCAAGCCAAATTTGAAACTTTGAAAAACTGACATCCTGACGTTTTTTCAAAGATCCATATTGCAATCCATTTCCATCCTCGCTGTCGTTTGTCATCCTCACTTCCTAATGGGTTCCTGTCATTTGACGAGTGCTATTCTACAGAATCAAACCATTATTGTTCAACTTCCTATGATCTAGATATGTTTCTGAGCTTCCCCAAATCAAGCTAAAATCAGGACAGTTAAATATCCCATCTCCCTATTGGATGGTTTTCATCAACATTACAGCAACTGTTTTCTTACATGAACAACATCAGAAAATTAACAGGTAAAAGAACTGGCAGAAAGAAACGTTTTGTCCAAATTGTAGCTTTGTAGCGTTTTTCATAACCGAGTTATTGCCAAACTAATTTTCAGAAAATTACAGTATTTAGTATCCGCCGCCATGTTTGTGTCCTTCAGAGGGGCACAAATATGGCCGCCATAAAATTGCACAAGAAATAGAGTAGATTCTACCGTCGATATCATAAGCTTTCACTTCTAATCTGTTTAGCCATCACTTCGAAATTATTATCACACGTTTGAAAATTTAAAAATGATATAAAAACATCCGTTTTTTGTGACAGTTCAGAAACACAGGACATCACATCATCCGAGACATCACAAATTTCAAATAGCTTTATTTCCAAAAGGAATCACTAGATCGATACCAAACTGTGCATAGAGATTAATGTTTTTCCATGTCTAGAAGGTAAAAAAAGAATATAGCTTTGTAGGATTAACAGTTTAGATTTTAGAATTTTGATGACGTCAGATGAAAACAAAGAATTATCTCTTCCCTCGTTACGTCGTTTCTCCCTCCTCCTTATTTTTCTAAGCCACCCCCCCCCCCCCCCCCCTCCCCTCTTTAATACGATCCAGTGTTCGCTTACCTGAGTACCGCAGACTGGGTTGTATTGCCAGTATTCTCTATTACTATTACAACCGGCGAAGCAGACTCAGACACTCTTATTTCCGATACTTGAAATTGGAACACTCCCGGATCTTTGAAAACAAGACAAAACGGTTAGAAATGATGGGTCTCTATTCATTTGATATAGTACTATAACTGGTAGAATATATTAATTGCATATAAACAACTTTTCCTCTCAGTCGTGATTAGCTCCTCTATTCTTATAACTCGTATGCTTGTTGTCAGTTGTCATCAATACCTTCAAAAGCAGTTTCACAAACTTCCAGTTCTCAGTAAGATAGGAAATATTGAATTATTCCAGGTTTCAAATAAACTTTTACAAAGTCGCGTGCTGTCTTATGATCGCGTGTGCAACTCGTGATATTCAACGCACAAGCATAACGAAGCATTAATTGTATGGTAAGTTCAGCTGTTCCAATTCCTAGAACACGAATCTGCGCTGTTTTTAATTGGACTTTTAAAAACTTTTCGTATGTACCTACAGCTATATGTAATTGGGAGTTTATATGTTTATAACAAACACACAGAACACAGCACGTGCCCAATATCATCTTTCGTGCCATCCAGTACGTGTTAAGCAAAGCACGTCGACCTGCAAGCCCCTTTGCCGGAGCATGTTTGTTCGCTGGACAAAATTAAAATCATTAAATTCAACTAGAATAGATGTAGAATAAGTGAAATACTGTTGTAACGGTTCGATAGGGGTGCTGCTAAACTTGGACTCCATTGCATTCGTCTTGGAAATCATGAGGGATGAATTGTTAAGGGCCTACAGGCAGTAATATTCATCAGACTGAATTGATGATAAGAAGCTAACTACTTGTATACTTAAAATAGTTTACCGTCTTGAGCTGTACACATGGGAACAACGAACGCCAGTATAAAGAATTTCGCCATCGCCGAGAGCTTTTCCACTTGCATGATGCCGAGATTCCGTACTCCAGCCAAATAACCAAGAACTAAGGGAAATATTTCTCAAGCTTTCGCGTCGAGAGGCAGCGTGCTCTGCATGATCACACGCACTCAGCCATGAAGACTCCACTGATGAATATAAACAAGTGCTTCTTGAATAATCACAATGTTATTGATCGCTGTCAGTCTTCAAGACAGCTAACTTCATACCAAAGGAGTTAGGAGCAGTCACCGTGAAACCACACCTGATATTTAACTCAGTCCTGCAGGCGGTGTTCGCATTATCGCATACAGCGTTCCAACCTTTAATTTTCCTTGCAACATCTGCTTCGAAATAGGTGTTTATTTGAACCGTTGGGAGAAAGTACTGGGGCACCCAACGACAAAATTTTCCTGTCGGAGTCGGAACGTCGTTTTTACGCTATAATTGTGCTTTTTGTACAGTTTAATGGCTTATTTTTAAACACTAAGAAAAATGTATCTGTTCGGATACGTTAGCTATACTTTCAAACTTCAGAAAATTTTATTAGGGAATGAAATCGTATTACTCGAATTTATGAGCTGAATTTGCCTTTCCGAAAATCCTAGCTGACCTTTTTTTGTACCCAAAACGACATTTTTATCTCTCCGAAAACAAAAGGCATTAATTTTCCCATATTAAGAAAGTTCGAGATGACACCTCCCTAACCAAATATATTTAACAATTATTCGCCGAAGGCGAAGTGAATTTTGGTGAATATTTACCTCGACTTCATCTCGGTAAATATTCACCAATATTCACTGAGCCTGGGGCGAATAATTGTTTTAGTCTAATTTACTAAGGTGAATTTAAAGAATTACAAATTACGAGCTGAAACATGAAAAACAACACAAGCAAGTGCTCGCCATCACTACCGTAGTTACATCGTTTACCAGGTACCTTTGTTTAATATTTGCTGATTTCATGAGCAGCTTTAGTTATCTTCCTGAAATAAGTAGCTTTAGGTCTGAAGAGAAGCAAATTTCTGTCCCTCCATCTAGGCCTTTCCAGATTGTGCTCGGCACTTTTTTAGCGCAATTTGGCTTTGGGAGCACTATTTTGATCAGAGAGCACTTTTTGGCCAAAGAGCATCTTCTGACAACTTTTTTGGTAAACAAGCCAATTTCTAGCTTATTTGAAGCAAATTACTGGATTTTTTGTTTTATATAGCAATTTCAAGTTCCCTTGACTACAAATAATATCTCAACTAGGCTAAAACTGGTGATTTCGACATTTGATTGGGTATCCATTCCTGTGGTACGTCGGTAACTACAAATATTGGGTAGCCTGTGGGCTGTGGAACAACACAAGAGGCCATTACCAGAAATTCGAGTCATCGATCATATTTCATTCTGAGCGGCGTTTAAAAATGGCGGACGAAAATTACAGACGTTTGTATGGGATTAAAAATAAATGTACAAATATCTGAACTATAAGCGAAGATGAAAATCTTCCACCATTCCTAAACGAAAGAAAACAACTTTAAGGTTGCATAAATGTTTTTGGTTACATGATTTTCGAAAGAAAAGTTCGGACAAATTGAGATACAAAATTGTACCCTAAACAGACCTCAAATGTCTCATATCTTCTCAAATTTCTTCAAATATTACTCACCGAAAGCACTATTTTGGAGCTCAAATCTTGTATGAATTCATCTTCCCCCATTCTCGACAGCTTCGTCTAAGGACAAGGCTTCAGAAACTGACCGAAATATCCCATAGATCGATCGGCAAGTTCGGACAAATCAGCAGTTTTGAAAGGCAATATTTAGTTTAATGTCCCAAGCCGCTGCGAAAAACATACTCGTCATAACAACGCGAGGAAGAGAGAAAACGTCGGCCATATCTCCTCTCTCCTTCGTTGTTTTGGTAGCCATTTTGTAAATGTAACCACGCGTTTTTATGTGCAAATTCGCTGTTCATAAGTACAGCAGGCGACTAAATAATCTATGAATTTTAAATCAGGAAAGTTGAAAGTTACGAAATCGGGAGCGAAGCGTGGTTGTATCCTAAATATTCCGCTTTGCAATTCAAATTCAAATCTCACGACATTGCCATAACAGCCGCAACGCTTTGCTTTACTGAATATCTATTGTAGGTTCAAACCATGTCTGATTTATTAAGCGACGGCGAACAGCGAAAACGTTACTAATTCGAAGTTTTAACTTCGAATTTAGCCCTGCAAAAAAATACCGTAGCCGGCAGGAAGTTGACGAATCAGTCTCTCCGCTAGATATAATTTTCCTCTGGGCTTATACTTCCTTTTCCTTATAAAAAACAGTTTCTAAATCCGCAGAAGAAAGGTTATTTAACACGATATAATCTACACGCTCTTTGTACCTTCCCGGTCACGCCATGTTGTGTTGGCAATCCGACACCAACGAGCATGCTTTGTAGATTATGAGCAAAACCGCAGGCATAAAGTATCGCGTGAATGAAATGACTCGAATTTCTGGTAATGCAGCGCTAGAGGACTACATAGAGGCATCTGTGATGGTCAGATACAATAATAACCAGAGAAAGCTCTAAATGAGTTCTTATTAGCTACTAACATTTTTACTACTTTGTCAGCACTATATTGCTTGCACATTGGAAACCATGTTTTCCTGTTTTACATCTTTTGTAATCATTTTCTCTTTAGGAGATTGTTATAGTTAAGTTCTGTTATCAAGTTTGAGGTGGAGATTGATATAGTTAAGTTTTGTTGTCAAGTTTTGTTAGCTTTGATTAAGTAAAAAACAAACATTCAATATTTATTTTTTTATTAATATTTATTTTATTTTATGTTTTCAAAATGAATTTATTCTATTTAACTAGCTAATTGATGGATTAGTTGATTCTTTATATAATCTGTCTTAGGCTTTACTCATTTTCTAGAATGAATTCTAGTAATGTTAGCCAGAAAAGCAGATATGGTATTATATAAATGAACATTGTTTTAGAGTGGTTTCCATAAACCCGTGAAATATTAGTGTTGAAGGTAAAGAGTAGAAGGTAAGAAAACACAAAAGAGAACAAAAGCATTTATAATAGTAAGTTGTTATACGCTAAAGTGTGTTTCACAGGTTTATGGAAACTACTCTAACGCATTTATTTAATAAAAGTATTATTCGTTATTTGTGCAATTATTGACTTGTATTCAATGGAAACTTGCCTTTTAGATGCAAATCTAAATTGGAAAGCATCTTTTCTTTCAAATAATTAAAAATATTCGGTAGCACTTTTTTAATTTTTGGAGCAACTTTTGAGCACTATTTTGATTTTGGAGCACTTTTTAAGCATCTTTTAGGCATTTTTGGGAGCACTTTTTTAGCTTTTTGGGAGCACAATCTGGAAAGGCCTACCTCCATCCGACACAAACACGGACGCCCTGGTTGACCACACCAAAACCTTTGTTTTTGACGAGTTTTGAATACGTTAAAATCATTTCTTGAAAAGGTTTTCCGTCCAAACGTCTCGTCATTTACCTAAATTCCCAATGCTTTGAATATCCCGAACGTGGAGTGATGTCTTTGGAATAGACGAAAATTTCATTCAAAAACGAGTCTCCATCTTTACTTGCCAACACAAGAAACGTGGCTTAGCTTAGCAACCACGCCTTGAAATCCTATATTCACCGCCTCGCGCGGTGAATATAGCATCAGATCTCGAATTTTTCGACCAATCAACTAGTCGGATTCTTTATATTCACCTTAGTAAATTAGACTAAACAGAGGATATTACACCGCGGCGCGAAGATATGAATTTTATTTTCGAGTGGTAAAAACAATATTTTACGAACGATTTTACGAAAATAAAATTCATATCTTCAAGCCACCGCGTAATTTTCTTTTATTATATAGACAAACGACAAAAGCACAAACTTTATCGCGAACTCTTGTATCTCGGTGGCTGGACTTTCCGAATTTCTCTCCTTTCGTCTTCACTTGCAAGGAACTCCTTGAATAATTTTAAGTCATATGAAGTTCCTCAGTGAACGATTTCATGTCGGCTTCAGTGAATTTCACGAATCTATCGCTCGCCATTTTTCAACCGGAGTTTGGCAGTTTTGCACAAAAATCCATGTATGCTTGTCAAAAATGTCAAAACAACAAGATTCATACATATACGTCAAAATTCGTACATATACATCAAGATTGGTATGTATACATCAAGATTTATATATATATATATATACATCAAGATTTGTATATATAAATAAAGATTGGTATATTACATAAGTTCAAATAAATGCATTAAGATAATATACGTACAACGAAGTTGCTATAGAAACAACGAAGTTGCTATAGATACAACGAGATTCGTATATATACATCAAGATTCATAGATTAGTGTACAGTGGTGAAGCATAGAAGCAAACTTCTAACTGATCCAGCTCTTTTAATCGACGTTTCGGCCTTCGGCCTTCTTCAGGAGGAACTAGATATATTTACAATAAAAAATTAAATTAAAAAGCTAAAAAATCTAACAAATTTACAGAGTCGCTTCTATTTATACTAAAGAGAAAAAATGTAAATTAAAATTATGTAATACAATAAAGCATTAAATATGGATTACGTAACAGGTCAATGGGAACTAACGAGAAAGTACAAACAGCAAAAATACAGCAGTATGTAACAAAGATCTTAATTAATAATAATAATAATAATAACATATTATTTATGCAGGATAACCCAGTGTAAAAACACTGGTATCAAAGGGGGTCCTAAATTACGTTACTAAATGTAGACTAAATTGATGTAAACAGCGCCTTAGAACTTTAGGATAATGTGCGCTATATAAGTGTATTATTATTTATTTTTTATTTTATTTACTAATTAACTAAAATGTTCCTAAAAAATCCCTAAAATGTATAAAATGTTAAAAAGCTATTTACATTGCATAAAAATATTAAAAACTATTTACATGACACAATTACGATGTGTACTACAATTTACTAATTACTTATTATAACAAATACGGTTTTTGGATCGGAATTTGCGCCTTTTGTTCAGGCCATGAGGGTTGAGTGTAAAGCTGTCATCACTTGATACATCTTCTCAAACTCAAGCCCGATCATAATAATTCATCAAGTTAAAACAAAGGAAATCATGACCGTGACGGGGTTTTGATATCTGATCGAAACCATAGATTTTTGCGATTATATTTATCTGTTTCCTCCTTAGTTTTAGTTTCGATTGAGACTCTCGATACAGTGTTTGATTACATTTCCAAACCCCTCGAATTTCGTTAAAAATACTCCACTGCGCGTCGTATTTTCAACTCTCTTCTCGGGGTTTGAAAATGTGATCAAAACCCTGTCTCTCTGGTTTGATATACAGAACACAGTAGAACCTCCCTGGGCGACCAACTCCCGTAAGCGACCACTTTTCCAAAATACCAAAATTCCTCCAGGCAAAACACTATATTCGGAGCCCTCGAAAGCAAACACCTCTCGTAAGCGACCGCGACCACTTTTGGGGACGATGGTTTGAAATTTTCTATTGTTTTTAACCTCCAGTAAGCGGCCACTTCACAGTGGACTCGAGAGAGCGGCGGAAATCGAGCCTATGCCCGGTTTGTTTTGTAAAATCTCCAGATTTCCAGTTCATACAGGTTTGTCAGGCTTGCGGCAGGTCTGCTGCGTGGCCTGGTTATTTGATCAAAAACGCAACAGCAGCTCGTACGCACTGAAATTCGAGTAATAAGAATTCATTCCTTAAAAGTTTCTGCTGTGTTAAAGAAGCTACGTCACGGATGGCGCATCTTGAAAAAATTGGCCAAGTTTTTCAAGTTCGTCGTTCGCAATCCTCCATCCTCAACCATCCTTGTTCCTGTTTGGTTTCTTATTACCTCTTCTTGTCAACTGCCAGTAAGTTGATATATAACTGCGAAGATCTCATTCTCTTTCGTTCTTTCCACCGCAGTTCACATATATGAATTCATATATTCATCATCGCTATTCACCTCTTTGGTGTTTTTCTACCTCATTAAACTATTATTTTGAGGCTTTCTTCAATTTGAAGGTGATTTTTCACATAGCAAAAATGGCCTAAAATATCGTGACATAGCTCCTTTAATATTCAGCTAAATAATCCGAACAGTTAAAAAATATTATTTTAACTGAAATATTTAAAAATTGAAGAACCGTAGCCAGGATAAAGCATATTAAAAACTTTAAAAAACGTTCTCTGGCTATATACAATTAAATTATAATATACAATTAAAATACGTAAAATACTACAGCCTTCGATGGATACAAATTGGAAAAAACGTGACTACTAAAATATATGTAAAAATAGGTGAGACTAAAAATAAAAAAGGAAAATAAATAAGTGTAAATGAACTAATCGTTCTTTTGCAAAAGAATAGGGAAAAAAATACATGAACGTACTTAAAAGGGCAACAGAATGTTTCGTTGTATCTATCTCGCCAAGGGAAATTCGTGCTAGTAATATATCGGACACGAACACACGAAAGACAGTGTTTCACCACATTTCCAAACACCGAGAAGAGAGTTGAAAATACGACGCGCAGCGGAGTATTTTTGACGACATTCGATGTGATTGGAAATCAGATGAAACACTGTCTCAAATGTTTGATATATCTTCTCAATCGAAACTAAAATGACTAAGGAGTAAACGGAGAAATAAAATCGTAAAAATATATATGCTAATTAATAATAATAATAATATTTTTAATAATATTTAATATTTATAAAGCGCATTTCTCTATATAATATAATCAAATGCGCGTAACTTAAAAATACCTAAAACAATAACAATAAAACTAAAACTAAACCTTAGAAAACAATAGCTAATCCAACAATTCAAATTATAAAATATAAAATTCAGTTAATCATGAATTAAACAAACAATAATAACGATCTATTAAAAATTCTATAAAAATAAAAATAACTATGTGAATTCTTCTATAAAAATCTTCTAATTCTATTATATTAATTCAATAGATTCTATTTGAACTTGTTTTATATAAATAATTAATCATAATATTAACTAGGCAAAAGCCTCACGTTTAATTAACAGCAAATATCCAAACCACCCTCACGGTTATGATTCCCTTTGATGAGTTTGAGAATTCCTATTCTTTATGTTCGTCAAATGTTAATTGAGGCCTGGTCGGTCCAGGATGTTTCTAACAGCAATTAACCCTTTCACTCACAAGAGTGCTAAGTTCAAAGCTGAAAAATCATGAATTCTATTTTGAAAAATTGTCAAAAACAAACAACAACACTTGATAGTACTGCTCAATAGCTTTCATTTGAATGGTCACACACTAGGATTTCATATATAAACTCAAAAGGCTCAACCACATTTGTTGACTCATGGTTTGGCACTGGAAGTGAAAGGGTTAAATGAAGACACTTCTGATTATCACTGAAACTTAGCAAGAAAAAATAAAGGGAACTTAGCTATGACCAAATTTAATCCGATTTACTTTATATTTCAGCCCGGACTGGAAGACAAGTGTCTCTGTCAACAAGGACTGACTTGCACGCGTACGTTCAATGCAAGTGCAGTTTTTAGATGCCTGGAGATTCCAGCCAGCCCACGTGAGCGAGATGATGAAGTGTAATGTGACCGCCATGGATATGTCTTCTTTTGATTTCATTGTGCTAAAAAGTAATAATTAGCAATTATTATTTGTGTTAAGCCCCGAAAAAACGGTCTCAACATTTGTCGAGAGCCGATGTTGAGGCCGTTTCACACCCCCTGTAATTTGTCTCAACATCTTCTCGACATTTCTTTTGATCTCGAAATGTTGAAGCCGTTTGACACGGCATGGTCTCGACATCTCTTAACATGACTCAACAAATGTTGAGAGAATGTTGAGACCGTTTGATCGGGACTTGATCTGCCGAAGCCGAAGGCTGAGGCGGATAACACAAACCGAGGCCTTGAATTAATAATTTCGCTATCATGCGAAAACCGAATCCAGTAATTATTTTAATACATTTAAAAAACTAAATCATAATTTCGGGCTTAACTTTACAACGAATTGTGGAGCATTTTAATTTGTTTTTCGCTGCCGGCACTAATAAAGCGAAAGATGCGTGGTACACGTGTATGCCGTCAATGGCTGTAGTTATGAAGCGTAATTACATGCATAAATCCTAATGTCTGTAGGTGTTAATATCGCCAAGCATTGAAAATAAAAGTTGGTTTGTGTATTAATGTACGAGATGGAAATTTAATGTTTTATTTTCACTTATTTAGTATTTTTTTCTGAAAAAAATACAAAATAAGTCAAAATAAAGTCAAAATAAAGTCAAAATAAAGTCAAAATAAAGTCAAAATAAAGCCAAAATAAAGCCAAAATAAAGCCAAAGCGTTCACGTTTCGAGTGTCCGCGCTGTAAAGCTTCTTATAGCTCCCTCTTACTTAGCTAAAACTTGGTAGCACAGCTATGATTAGAATAGATTTTCTCTTGATATGGTTTCGTTACGGAACAAATATTTTGTAATACTTGTTGCTCGATTTGTTCCAGCAAACGTAATTCTTTTCCCCAAATTCCGAACTTATTTTGAAATCTCTTTACACTTAATCGAATTATTATGGTTCTTGGCCTCGCCAACCCAAAATCAACCTTTCGCTATTTCTTTCATGGAATTGCATAGTACTTTTCCATCTTAAGGTGGCTCGTAACGGTTTACAGCCCTTGTGCTTTGATGGATCGATGCTACCGCCATATATCAGTTGATGTTACAATGAAGGTATCAAACAAATGCCCAATCATCGGTGAACAAGTTGTGATAATCTTTGTGACATAATAGGTTACCATAGCAACGGTATAACCTGTCAAAACACCCTTAATTTTAGCTTTAAGTGCTAATAACTCAAAAACGAGCCCGGTGACCCCCATTTTTATAATTGATGAATGATCAGCATGTTAAGATACAATTCCTCGGAGGGGATTCAGAGCCAACTTAAATTTTCGAAAAATAGTACCTGGTGACTGATAATAGGGGTCACTATAATCAACATTCTTGAATTCCCCAATTTCAACATATTCTGGTTCTTTGCCTTGATTACTATGTCCCATATTATCATGCACCGCATCATTCTGTGTTCCAACATGTGGGATTGGACCAACACTGCAAAAAAGAAAAGTATATGCATTGAATATTAAGGCAAAGAAGAACATGTTTAGCTTTTGGAAAGGAATGCTTTTTTTATTTTTTACATGTAATAAATGTTAAAAGTAATAAATCGTAAATTAGGCATTATATGAGAATATCTTATAGGTGACATAATTATTTTCAGTCCATGAAGACCATTCTTGAATAACATGTATCATGATCAGTTCCCACAAAATTTCATTACGTAAAACAAATGAACTGAACTGAAAGAAAAGGTAGTTTATTTTAACTCATGCACACCAGATGAAATTGAATAAAGTACTCGTACATGTTTGATGTTGGGATGACACGAATCAAATAAAACTCTAAATCTCGGCTCGACTACTCTGCTGTACACTACTCTTATGTGCTGGGCTGGCTGGCTGGGCTGGGCTGGGCTGGGCTGGGCTGGGCTGGGCTGGGCTGGGCTGGGCTGGGCTGGGCTGGGCTGGGCTGGGCTGGGCTGGGCTGGGCTGGGCTGGGCTGGGCTGGGCTGGGCTGGGCTGGCTGGGCTGGGCTGGGCTGGGCTGGGCTGGGCTGGCTGGGCTGGGCTGGGCTGGGCTGGGCTGGGCTGGGCTGGGCTGGGCTGGCTGGGCTGGGCTGGGCTGGGCTGGGCTGGGCTGGGCTGGGCTGGCTGGGCTGGCTGGGCTGGGCTGGGCTGGGCTGGGCTGGGCTGGGCTGGGCTGGGCTGGGCTGGGCTGGGCTGGGCTGGGCTGGGCTGGGCTGGGCTGGGCTGGGGCTGGGCTGGGCTGGGCTGGGCTGGGCTGGGCTGGGCTGGGCTGGGCTGGGCTGGGCTGGGCTGGGCTGGGCTGGGCTGGGCTGGGCTGGGCTGGGCTGGGCTGGGCTGGGCTGGGCTGGGCTGGGCTGGGCTGGGCTGGGCTGGCTGGGCTGGCTGGGCTGGGCTGGGCTGGGCTGGGCTGGGCTGGGCTGGGCTGGGCTGGGCTGGGCTGGGCTGGGCTGGGCTGGGCTGGGCTGGCTTGGCTGGGCTGGGCTGGGCTGGGCTGGGCTGGGCTGGGCTGGGCTGGGCTGGGCTGGGCTGGGCTGGGCTGGGCTGGGCTGGGCTGGGCTGGGCTGGGCTGGGCTGGGCTGGGCTGGGCTGGGCTGGGCTGGGCTGGGCTGGGCTGGGCTGGGCTGGGCTGGGCTGGGCTGGGCTGGGCTGGGCTGGGCTGGGCTGGGCTGGGCTGGGCTGGGCTGGGCTGGGCTGGGCTGGGCTGGGCTGGGCTGGGCTGGGCTGGGCTGGGCTGGGCTGGGCTGTGCTGTGATGTGCTGTGCTGTGCTGTGGCTGTGCTGTGCTGTGCTGTGCTGTGATGTGCAGTGCTGTGCTGTGCTGTGCTGTGCTGTGCTGTGCTGTGCTGTGCTGTGCTGTGCTGTGCTGTGCTGTGCTGTGCTGTGCTGTGCTGTGCTGTGCTGTGCTGTGCTGTGCTGTGCTGTGCTGTGCTGTGCTGTGCTGTGCTGTGCTGTGCTGTGCTGTGCTGTGCTGTGCTGTGCTGTGCTGTGCTGTGCTGTGCTGTGCTGTGCTTTGCTTTGCTGTGTTGTGATGTGCTGGGCTGGGCTGGGCTGGGCTGGGCTGGGCTGGGCTGGGCTGGCTGGGCTGGGCTGTGTTGCGCTGAGCTGTGCTACTCTACTCTACTATGTATTACTTACACAGTGACATGGTGCTTCCACACATAAAAGATGATGACACCAATCAATACAATGAGTATGATGAGTCCTACTGGAATGGCTATATAAAGAATCTGCTTGGAGTCTTGGTTTCCAGTGTTGGACGGGCTGGGAATTTCTGAGAGGAAATTACCAAATATTAACAAACTAAGTAAATGAACTTGCGTTTGGCAAGTTCGGGATTTGTCATGCTTACATGAATTAGTATTCAAATGAAAAGCAAAGCTGGCAGCTATAAGGTAAGATCTATTTCAAACCGAAATAATAAAACAGTTAAATTTGATTTCTGAACAACAATCAATTATCTAAACCCAATTAAACGGAAATTGAATAGTCAGCCGCCAGCCAGCCAGTCAGTCAGTCATGATCAGTCAGTCAGTCAATCAGTCACTCAGTTAGTCAGTCAGTCAGTCAGCGAGCTAGCCAACCAACCCGAGCCAGCCAGTCAGTCAGTTGAGCCAGCCAGCAGTCGGTCTATGAGTCAGTCAGCTGTGTGCCAGTCAGTCAGCCAGCCAGCCAGCCAGCCAGCCAGCCAGCCAGCCAGCCAGCCAGCCAACCAGCCAGTTAGTCAGTCAATCAGTCAGTCAGTTAGTCAGCCAGCCAGCCAGCCAGTTAGGCAGTCAGCCAGTTAGTCAGTCAGCCAGTCAGCCAGTCAGCCAGCCAGCCAGCCAGTCAGTCAGTCAGTCAGTCAGTCAATTGGTCAGTCAGTCAGTCAGTCAGCCAGCCAGCCAGTCAGTCAGTCATTCAGTTAGTCAGCCATGTTGGTGTTCCAAAAATAATTTGATTTCTTCTATCCCTTCTTTAACGAGCCAGCCAGCCAGTTAGTCAGTCAATCAGTCAGTCAGTTAGTCAGCTAGCCAGCCAGCCAGCCAGCCAGCCAGTTAGGCAGTCAGCCAGTTAGTCAGTCAGCCAGTCAGCCAGTCAGCCAGCCAGCCAGCCAGTCAGTCAGTAAGTCAGTCAGCCAGTCAGCCAGCCAGTCAGTCAGTCAGTCAGTCAGTCATTCAGTTAGTCAGCCATGTTGGTGTTCCAAAAATAATTTTATTTCTTCTATCCCTTCTTTAAATCTCTTAAAATTTCATTGAAATTTAGGTTAAATCCCGCCTTAAATCATTTGTTAAAACAGTATGGGGGTCGTTTTCTTTTTCATTGTGATTATGATCCTAAAGACTATATTATATCCAATGCATTTTACGCAGAGTTGATTTAATATTGGGCTTAATTTAGGAATGCTTTCTCTGAAAATGATACAAAAAGCTCTATTATTTGGAATAATAAAAACATAAGGATAAATGGAAAACCAGTAATGTATAAACATTTTTACAAGAAAAATATTATTTCAATTAATCAATTAGGTTTACTACAGAATAATTTAGAATCCTTAGATGCTATCAGAAAAGAAACGAACATCAATTGCAATTTCTTAGAATGTTTTGGTCTAAGGATGGCCATACCTGCTTTCCTTAGAAATAAGGAAAATGATGTCAGAAATTTTGATAATTTGGGATTTTATCGTAACGATACCTTTTTGATGTTAGCTGGGCTAGAAACAAACACTACTATAATTGGCTTACCGTAAAAGCTCTATTTAGCCCCCCTCTCTATTAATCCCCCCCCCCCTCTCTAATAAGCCCCCCCCCCCTTTGGAAGTCAGATTTTGTAATAAGCCCCCTCTCTCTATTAAGCCCCCTCCCCCCCCCCCCCCCACCCCTTTCCGTCAGGCTTATGTAAATGACTTTTTCAACAATATTTTCTGGCATTTTTGTCACTTTGTATTGAAACGTGGTATTTAATTTCAAGAACTATCATTAAGTTATGGTATAAACGACGTTGTATTCGCAAGACGGTCATACATAACCCATTTCTTGTTCTTTTTTAGCTAGTGGTATAATAGTAAAGTTTTAAAAATTTAATGTGAATTTTCTCGAAATTTTAGGATTTGAAATTAGCCCCCCCCCCCTCTCTATTAAGCTCCCCTCTCTAATAAGCCCCCCCTTCTTGAGGCCTAAAATTAAATAAGCCCCCCGGGGGCTTAATAGAGCTTTTACGGTATTCAGTTGAAAGCTAAATTACAAAATAATGCACAAAAGCTGATTTAATATTAATTGTAACGACTTACAATAGATACCGTAAAAGCTCTATTTAGCCCCCCCCTCTCTATTAAGCCCCCCCTATCTAATAAGCCCCCCTCCCCCCCTTCTAGAGGCCTGAAATTAAATAAGCCCCCCGGGGGCTTAATAGAGCTTTTACGGTATATCTTCTACCAAATAGAGTTTGCATGGAAACGTACCTAAGAGATTTTCAATTTAAGGTACTTAACTACATAACTTGTACAAATATTCTTCTTAAGAAAATAGGAAAAGCTGATTCAGATGTTTGTAATTTTTGTAAATTAATTAGGGAAGATATAGAACATTTGTTATTCTACTGTCAGTCCTCACAAACTTTTTGGAACAATTTTGAGTGTTTCTGGTATGATCATATGAAAGTAATTATAAGTTTATCTTTGAAAGAAATAATAGTGGGTGTTAGTGGTAGTAATAATGATTTTTCGAATTATTGCATTTTAGTTGGAAAATTAGTAATCTATCAATGTAGGAGAAATAGTATGACACCTAACATACAAGTATTTAAAGTTATGTTAAGTAAAAAAAATGTATTACACAGAATTGTATATATATATATATATATATATATATATATATATATATATTGCACAGAAAAATAAGAAAATGAATAGCTTTAATAAGAAATGGAAGTTTAAGCCCTTGTCTTTGTAACTGCGTGTATTTAATTATGATTAGTAGCAGAAGCATCTCGATTATTATTCATACTTGTCCCGGGTTACAGAACAATTTACATAATAATGTTTTGTTGTTAGTGTAGTGTTCGTGTGTCCTGTGTTAGTATGTATGTGTTTAATTTGGACTGCATTGATTTATTGTAATTTACATGGATTTAAAAACAAAGACAGTTAAAAAAAGTCAGTCAGTTAGTTAGTTAGTTAGTTAGTTAGTTAGTTAGTTAGTTAGTTAGTTAGTCATTCAGTCAGCCAGCCAGTTACTCAGTCAGTCAGTCAGCCAGCCAGCCAGCCAGATAGTCAGGCAGTGAGCCATATGGAATTTTAATTTTAAATATAAAAGGTTAAAAAAACTAAAATATAGGATAAACTGTCATAAATTTACAAGCAAAAACATTTTCGGCATAGCCCTACTTCAGTGTTCGTGAAGTGAGCCAGACAGTCAGTCGGTCGATCAGTAAATCAGTCTGTCTGTCTGCCTGTCTGTCTGGCAGTCAGTCAGTCAGTCCGCCAGTTAGTGAGAAAGCCGGCCAGTCTATCAGTCGGTCCGACCGAGTCCGACCAAGTTTCACGAGTTTTATGGCTAAGGGCAAACGCAGAACCAAACACATAATCACTTGCCAGTCACTGGAAATCGCTGGGGTTTTTTTTTCATACAAATTTCTAACAATGAATCAGTCGTTTCATGACATATTGCAGTTGAAGTTTTAACAAACCGTTTCTAATACCTGAGCAGACAAGGTCAGTCCCACTCCAAGTGCCATTGTCTGTACATCTCCTTAGTTGAGAACCAGACCCTATATAGCCATTATTACACGAGAACTGACAGACTGTATCATAATACACAGTTGCATTCCCTGGACATCCAAGTCCTGCTCCATTGGACGGTGCAGGCAACGCTGGACACGTAATCGCTTAAATGTAAAACAGCAAAAAACTAAATGAAATTTACGATTAGAAAGCGATAAACATTTTGACGACTCATATTTGCCTGGCGAATGAATAACTGCAAAATGGAAGGTATTGTGCCATACATAACATCTCCGCTATCATTAAAAGCCGTTTTCCGTATAATCTTATTGTTAAAAATCCCATTCAAGCTTTTAGTTATATATAGTTTACCTTCACATGTAGGTATAGTGCTGTTCCACACACCAGGATTTTGGTTACCAGGGGCAACACACGTGACTGTTGACGAGCCATTCAAACGATAACCAATCGAACAAGAAAAGTTACATTTTGCTCCATAATGATTAGCACAACTGCTCATGCGCAGTGCACCTCCTGAAGCTACCATTAGTGACGTGCAGTTGATAACTGATGGTGAAAAATAACGTAAAATTAATGAACAGTGCAGGCAAACCCAACAGACGATTTTCTGTGGAAAAAGTCTTAAACTCTCGCATAAAGTACATAATTCGTGTGGCATATGTTGATAAATCTAAAGATTTTATAGTACTTATTCGCGTGCCAGATGTTTATTAAATGAAAGATTTTATAGAACACGCATTGGAGCAAACTATGAGGCGTGAATAGTATTCATCAAGCGCGGCGCGCGCAACAATATTCCCGCCAAATGTGGACTCCATCGCCTGCTACACAAGTACAAAGTACGCTTTTCCAAGTTAGTCAAGTTCTCCATCGAATGAAAGTCGCTAGATTCAATATTCTGATTGTACGCGAATTTTGGAAGCTCCTTAAAACGTACGTCCATATCTGAAACAATTCATAAAAAGTTGTACAAGTTATATGTGATGTTATAATATTATTAACGAAAATATTAATATCAGAACACAATGTTATATTCCATTCTGCAAAGTTTTGGGAACACACTTTGGCAAGCAAACTCTTGTCCACTCCAAGTTCAATTTTGCTGACATATTCTTAGTTGAGAACCAGACTCGATATATCCATTATTACACGATAACTGACAGACTGTATCATAATACAACGGCATTCCCTGGACATCCAAGTATTGTTCCATTGGACGGTGCAGGCAACGCTGGACACGTGATCGCTTAAATGTGAAACAGCAAAAAAATAAATGAAATTTACGATTAGAAAGCGATAAAAACTTTGACGACTCAGATTTGCCTGGCGAATGAATAACTGCAAAATGGAAGGTATTGAGTCATATATAACATCTCCGCAATCATTAAAAACCGTTTCCGTATAATATTATTGTTAAAAAATTGCATTCAAGCTTTTATCTATATATAGTTTACCTCCACATGTAGGTATAGTGCTGTTCCACACACCAGGATTTTGGTTACCAGGGGCAACACACGTGACTGTTGACGAGCCATTCAAATGATAACCATTCGAACAAGAAAAGTTACATTTTGCTCCATAATGATTAGCACAGCTGCTCATGCGCAGTGGACCTCCTGAATCTACCATCAGTGATGTGCAGTTGATAACTGATGGTGAAAAATAAAGTAAAATTAAGGGACAGTGCAGGCAAAGCCAACGGGCGATTTTCTGTGGAAAAAGTCTTAGACCCTCGCATAAAGTACATAATTTGTGTGGCATATGTTGATAAATCTAAAGGTTTTATAGTACTTATTCGTGTGGCAGACGTTTATTAAATGAAAGATTTTATAGAAAACGCATTGGAGCAAACTATGAGGCGTGAATATATTATTCATCAAGCGTGGCGCGCGCAACAATATTCCCGCCAAAATTTGACTTACTGAATTACTGGTAGAGTTTTTGGGGGAGGGGATTTCCTGCTGCAGGCCTGTTTTTTTTTAGAACTGTGTAATATGTATACACAGTCTCATCGGTTGTCTATGCAGGATATTTTTTTCTGGTTCATTAATTTGCAATGAATGATTTTTTCAGTTTTGTCTACAACTTTTGCCTTGCAGGAATTTTGTTTTTGTTTTTGGACTTGAAAACAAAATGTGATATTCGACGAAATGAAAAGTGATAATCAACGAAACGAACCTGCTGTAGCTTACGTACATGGACTTGGACTGGGCCAGACGGTGTTGTGCAACTCTTAAACACGGCGGGAAGTCGAAAGCACACAATTTAACCCGCGTGTTGATAGCTAAACACTTGAAAACCAAAAGTGATATTCGACGAAATGAAAAGTGATAATCAACGAAACGAACATGACCAGTCTGAATATATTCCTAAAATCAAATATGACCACCAAACATATTCATTTCGTTTCGTTTCGTTTCGCTTCGTTTCGTTTTGTTGAATATCATAAGCCTCATTGAATAATGATAAGTTTGAAAAAATTATCCGGAAGGACTGCAAGCCACCTTAATTTTCAAACGTGTTTTGTGCAGGGGGGTCTAACTTCCTGTACCTTGTACCCCGGTTCCCACCCTTTCCACTGACGTCAAGTTGTTTACAAACTCTAAAACATGGCCGAAAGTAAGACTGTGCGTAGAATCGTCACTTTCTTCGCTATTCTCCCTAGAAAACTACACGACAAGATTGTCACTCAATCGCTGGACATCGCCAAAAGCAACCTTAACGGGCCAAACCTTCACCAGTATTTTACCCGAAAGCGAAATCTCGACCCAGCAAAGTGAAAAAAAAAGTACTCCTTTCGTGTTATTTTCCGCTGTCTAGGAGTGTTTATTATTAAAAAGTATCATGCATTAGTGACAGTGTGTCCACGGCATCGAGAAACATATGGGTTTGCGGCTGGAGAAGTGGAAAGGTCCGATGTTCTATGCCAAGCGAAATAAGCCCTCGTCAGACAAAGGCGATGGTGGAATAAGCAGCGAAAAACGTTTATTCAAATCGGACGTGAGAACGTGAAACATTTATTTAACACCTATGCACCTATTTTGTTTTTTAAGGTAAGAAAAATCGCCAAAAAATCAAGTTTACATTACAATTTTTTGGACTTGGTATTGTTCAAAATTATGATTTTATTACATAAAAACTGGATGTATTAAACATTTTTAGTGTAAAATTTCTCTTTTCTGGGCAAAATGTAAAAATCAAGTAAAAATCCAAGATGGCCGCTGGCGGCTGGCGGTCGAGTATTTCGATTTCGAACTCAAACAACGTGTTTGTTTATTGAAGGATGAAATAAATAATGAAATGTATAAAGACGGCTTCTCGCCCTCGATTGTTACGGTGCACGATGCACCATGGGACATGTAATAAACATCTCTGTAGTTTTACTCTCAAGATGGCGTCAGTCTCAATGACTTTCTCCCTGCTGCTCGAGGAGCCCAACTTGGTGTCAGAAGAGGTAGCTTAAGATACCTCACGTCTCATCGCCAACACTACGCTACAAACCTAGGAAAGTCTGCGAACTGTAACTCAACCCTGTTACTCATAAACTCGCTCGTGGCCGATCGACTGCGAACGCGAAACACATGGCTGAAAGCAAGCCCCCGAAGCTAACGCTAACCTATGACAAAGCAGCAAGTGTAAGGATCTGGCGCAGGAAATTCAATGCATGGTTCCTACTACAACGAGCTTGGCGAGATACCAGCAAAAGTCCGACGACCCCCGAACACTGGGTTGCTGAAAAAGCACAATGCGAAATTGCAGCATTCTGTCTCGGTCTCCCAGACGACGTGTTAAACATCTTTGACACAACGATCCTTTAGAAACTGACCGAAGCCGAGAAAAACAACCGTGGATCTACCAGCAGCGCCTAGATAGAGGATCACTTTGTGGGGCAAGACGATGTAATGCCTCAGAGGCTTGCCTTTTTCAACTGCACACAAAACCCATCCGAGTCAGTCACAGACTTCGAGACCCGAATCAGAAGTAACAGCCAAAAAGACAAGATATTCGGAGATGACTAATCCATTACAGGAACTCATGCGTGAACGGCTATGCACTGGCGTCTGACGTCCACAACAAGGAATTAAGAGAACTGCTCCTTCGCCATTACAAAGATGATGGGAAAACTCCCTACACATTTGAGGAACAACTTTCTCGAGCAAAATCCTGGGAAGCAGCACACAACACAAATATAGCCATCATGCACTCTGCCAACTCCAAGATGGAAGAACAGATCCATCACTTGACAAACAAGTCAAAATGTGGATGGTGTGGAGGCCCCAGGCACACCCGCAAGGAATGCCCAGCCACCAGGCCAGGCACCTATTGCACTAATTGTTACATGACCGAAAATCACTTTGCAAAGGTATGCAGATCTCCCAAAGACAAATTTAAAGTGGACTTTGAGAAGAGGCAAAGAAAACCTACTAATACCAAGCGTCCACCCACAAGACGTGGAAATGATGTTCATCAGCTTACAGAAGAATCTACTGCATCTGCAGCCTACCCTCCCATAATCAGTCTACAGTAAAATATCAGAAGTTGCTCCACTGAAGCCATCCCATGCCAAGGTATTTCCTTATTCTGGAAACGCCATTCGTCCAGTTGGCAAAGTCAGCCTCGCTTGTGTAGGAGTATCCCATTTTGAAACACTGGAATTCGAAGTAATAGACTCAAAGGACATTCCAGGCAAACCAGCTCTAATCAGTGGTAAAGACAGTGAGCGTCTAGGTTTGATAAGATTTCACAAGAATAGAGTGTTCTCTTCAACAACAACAGCAATCAAACCTAAACAGACCGACATCCACATGACCACTTCAAACCAGTCAGTACTTCAAAAGCCACCTTGCACTGCAGACCTGCAACCAGGCCTCGTCAGAAAGATGAACTGATCTCAGTGTACAAGGATAACTTTGAAGGCCTTGGAACTGTGGGTCAACCTGTTCACCTGACATTGGATCCTAATGTCACACCATGTCATGCAGGTATCCACAGAGTACCAGTAGCCAAACTTGAAAAGGTCAAAGCAAAGCTTGATGACAAGGTGGAATGCGGAAAACTAAAGAAAATAGACCAGCCCACCAGCTGGTGCAGCAACATGACAGTACGAGAGAAGGTCCTCCCTGATGGCAACACCAAAGTGCGACTTTGTCTGGATCCAAGTCAAACATTGAACAAAGCCATTGTCATTCCACACTACCAAATCCCAACCATTCAGGAGATACTGCCAAGTCTGTCAGGCAAGAAATACAAGACTTTCTCTATCTTTGACGCACTAGATGGTTTCACTCAGATAGTCCTCCAGTAATCCAGCTTACACACTGCCATGCACACACCATGGGGCAGGTATCGCTGGCTGCGACTCCCCTATGGCATCAGCAGCGCTCCAGAACAGTTCCAGCTACGAATGCACGAGGCTCTAGAGGGCTTACAAGATATCTACTGCATAGCTGACGATATCCTAGTTGTAGGCCAAGGCGAGACCAGAGAAGAGGTGAACAAAAATCATGACCTGAATGTCTTTGCTCTAATGAATCGCGCACGCGAAAGGAACCTGAAATTCAACCCACATAAGGTCCAGTTTAAACTACCAAAGATTACCTTCATGGGACATGTAATCTCTGAGCAGGGTGTGGAACCAGACCCCAGCAAAATCAGGGCAATAACTGACATTCAGCCCCAGTTGACAAGCAAGGGGTGATGAGATTCTGCGGCATGGTCAACTACTTGAACACATTCTGCCCAAACCTGTCACATGTGATCAAGCCACTCTTTGATCTCACAAAGAAAGATCATGAATTCATCTGGTCTGAGATTCATCAAACAGCCTTCGTTGCCGCAAAGCAGCTCCATCACGAGCCCCATGCTTAGCCTTCTTTGATGACAACAGACCCGTAACTCTCCAAGTGGACGCATCACAAGGAGCCCTTGGAGGTGCCCTTCTTCAACCTTATGACTCCGGCGATCTTCAACCAGTTGCCTACACATCCTGCAAAATGCGCCCAAATGAAGAACTGCGGGCTCAAATCGAAAAAGAATGTCTCGCCATAGTGTCAGCCTGTGACAAATGGGACCTATGGATTTATGGTCGGGAAGTCAACGTACATACAGATCACCAACCTTTAGAAACTATATTTAAGAAACCGCTGCATGCAGCTCCTCGTCGCCTTAGATTTCTCGAACCCTCCATTTCTCGAAAACCCCGATAACTCGGACCTGTTTTCACTGTAATTTTACCCCCGATATTTCGAACTTCCTGATTTCTCAATTTTTCCCAATTTCTGATTTTCCCCAATTTTCGTTTCGCGTGGAGACCCACTGTATGTCCCACTCGTCCCACTGAATATATTATATGCAATATATGCACAATCGTTATGCACCAGACAGCGGATTTACAAAATGTTTAACAGGAAGCGAAGGAGCGAAGGAGTGAAATTAGCCTCCCATAACTACAACTCGGCCATTTTCCGAGTTAAAAATGGAGGCTTTCGAAAACGCTAACGTCATTCATACCACAAACATCGTGCGTGCGCGGCTATTTGTCGAGTCAACCTCGTTCCCAGGGTCTCTCATCCACCGCCCCCAAAGAGCGAGGAGGAGAGACCCTGGTCGGGGCTGGTCACGTGGCTCCCAGATTCTGGGAGATTACAAATATACGACAGGGGGGAGGGGCGGCTAAGTGTGCAAATTATCTATACTGAGCCTAGGGGAGAACGGAAAGTGTTGTAAATCAAAATAACCGCATGTGGATGTGCTTTCCAGTGGTAAACATTTCGCTGCGAAACATTTTCGCCGTTCCGAGACGCCAAAAAGACGATTAACGGACGATTAAAGACTATTGTAGCCTTCAAGACCGCGATCAAGGAAAGCCAGGGTTCTTAGATGTATCGAAATATCGCCATCTGTACAACGCACATTTGATCAAGATCTGCAAAGACGAAGGAGTCGAAAGCGGGTTAATGTTTCGAATCCAGGACAGGAAAGGGATAAAGAAAATCTTTATAGCTTTTATTTATTCGGCGGCGATGTTTTGCTTGACTCTTTATTCTGGTTATTTCACGTTCTCGTGTATTTCGTCGCTACCGGCGGCGTTGCGAAAATGATAAAAGGTGACAAAATGCGGGACAAAATGATCGCCGACAAGTCTCCGCAATCGGTATGAATCTTCAAGAAAATTCAACCCAACTCCAGGTAAATTACGTACTATTGCTTGTTTCTGTTTGTTTTTATTGCACTCGCCTTACCTTCACCTTTTAGGATATATCTTTAGAAAAAGGAAAACTCGACATGTAACGTGCATTCACTTTGTTTATACATATGCGATGTGTACGTGATGTGTTAGATTTCACAGCGCTGGAGTCAGCGACTCGCAAAATATAAGCTTGGTTTATTAAACTTGAATTAAGCCCAGGGTGTCTTAATATTTTTATTTCCTCTTTGTGGAAATGTTCAGATGTCAGTGTAATTTATATAATAATGACGCTTCGACATTGACCTTTCGAGACCTTGCCTGTCGTGGAGCAGCGCTAGCGCGCTGGAAATTCATCGATTTTCCGTAGCCCGTCAGTAATACAGCAACAACATCTCGGCCACAGTAAATTGCCTCTAAACATTGGAGTAACTGCTGCAAACAGCGAACTGAAGACTGCTGTAAAAAACATCGCTTGCCTGTGAACGTTAGCTTCTGGCCTCGCTTTGTTGTTGACAAAAGAAAGCGTGACAAAGATTCGTAATTGTAGGAGCCCTCCCTGGGGTTTGAAAAATGTCAATTAGACACGTGACCAGCCCCAACCAGGGTCTCTCTTCCCTCGCGCCTCTGGGGTGGGGAGATGAGAGACCCTGGGAACGAGGTTGTTTGTCGAGTGTGGAGCTTTCGATGCGTTTTCAGAGCATTTTGAAAATGCATTAGTGTAGACGCCGCGTCGCCGAGTGGCCTAAAAAGATGTTCTGTTAGCTGTATTTGAGCTGCAATTTTGGAGAGGTGGCGGGGAGTCGTACAAAATATATGACTAATCAGGGGTGGGTAATAACTAAATTCACTCATCTAGGAAGGAGGGGGTATCACCGAATATTTTCCTGCATGAACACCATTTTCCACCCACCACCATGCCCCCTATTTTTTATAATTATTGCACAGACCCTAATTAACAGGAATCATTCGATAATAATTATTTTTAGATTGTTATGTTGAGAGTTTCTACCAAGCCTAAATATTAATTTACATCAATACTAGCATTATGAATTTAGGGATAGCCAAAAACTGGTCAAATAAGAATTTTCACTGCTCACAAGCTTATTAGTTATCATTGTGTGCACCTTGTATGTTATGAGCTTACTAATATAACTGAAAGCTTATATATAAAAACAAGTCTATTATTTTAATAGTCGAATATCCTAAATGATGTATAAATGCACTCAAAGAAAAACACTAAAATTTACCATCGTAAACGCACAGACCACTTAGGAAACACATATTATAATATTATTTAAGAAGAAAGTTTTTTGTTAACCCTATTCTGACTGGGGGGGGGGGGCAGAAAGTGCCCGCGCTGACTTCAAATTTATCGTACTTAAAAAGCATTTAAGCAATCATAGCCAAACTTTATGACTTTTCCTAAACATTATCTGGGAACATTTCGGTGTGTCAATTTTTTGATCACGTGACTTGATGTTTCCATGGCAACCAAGTTTTGACAGGCCGTTTTAGCCAAATTTGGTATTTTCTGCTTAAATTTCCGTTTTCATGATATTTTCGCTTTTTACGAAGGGTTTCTTCCAAAATCTTTGCAATCTTTGCATCCTTATATTGTTTTCAATTTTTTTAAATCAAATCTGGTGATTTTCTGACATTTCTGAACAATTTAAAAAATCCAAGATGGCGGATCCAAGATGGCGGACATTTTTAAAGTATGACGTTATTTTGGCGTGATATGATATCATAATTGATTCGTAATTAACACTAAAATAAACATGTTTGAATGCTTTATACACCACATAAGTTTCATTTATATAGCACTAATACGTTTTGAGATACAGATCGTTTTACCCAAATTTTAGCTTAATTTTCAGTTTTCATAAATTTTTGCTTTTTACGATGAAATCCTTCCAAAATCTTTGCCGTTTTGGCATCTTTATATTTTTCTTGATTTTTTCAACACAAATTTTGGAGATTTTCTGACATTTCTGAACAATTTAGAAGTCCAAGATTGAGGATCCAAGATGGCGGATTTTTTTAATGTATGACGTCATTATGGCGTGTATGACGTCATAATTGACACGTGACTGCCACTAAAATAACGATTTTTGGATGCTTTACACACCATCTAAGTTTCCTTTTCATAGCGTCAATACTTTTCGAGATACATAGGGGGGGGGGACACTTTCTGCCCCCCTCCCCCCCCCCTCCCACCCAGGCTCACGAACGAAAAAAAGCCCAGGCAGAATACGGTTAAATGCGGCTAGAGTGTTAGTGGCAGGTTATACATGTGTTATTAGCTTTGTTAACTCTTTAACACCCAAGGCCAAACTAAGTCAATTAATTTACATGCTTCTAACTTTCATACCAGCCTACAGCTGAATGGGCCACCCTGCTTAAATAAAGATTTACTACTACTACTGTCTGTGGTTTGAAACCCAAGTGTGCGACCACTGAAGTGAAACCTAAACTCATGAGTGGTACTTTCATCAAATGAAAGCTACTGATTGAGCAGTGCTTTACATGTGGTCGACTGTGTATTATGTTGTACAAGGTGGTTCTAGCTTTTAAGTCTGTGAATAAAACCCTAGTGTGTGACCATTCAAATGAAAGCTATTGTGCAGCACTTACATACGGTACTGTTTATATAATGCTGCACAATGTGGTGATAACTTTTAAGTCTGCGGTTTAAACCCTAGTGTGTGACCATTCAAATGTAAGCTATCGGGTAGTACTTTCATGTGGCACTGCCGGTGTATTATTCTGTACATAGTTAATAGAGGGAAATGGTTATGAAACCCGGCAAACTTCAAAGGAGCAAACAAAGAGGCCAATATTTATGTTGGAAGGTCCATGACCGTGCACATCTTTTGTTTTGCGCTCATACACTATTCATGAATTACGTAATCGCAACGTTTCTATTGGTTAGTTGCTTGAACACACGTAACCACCTATTGTATTTCCCTCTATTAACTATGTCCTCTGTACAAGGTGGTTTAAACTTTTAAGTCTGTAGATGAAACCAATGTGTGACTAATTCAAATGAGGGCTACTGAGCTAGCAGTTCTTTCATGTGGTGTTTGTTTTTCAACATTTCCTAAAATAAAATTTGTATATTTTCCAAATTTGAACTTGGGCCATTTTGGGAGTGAAAGATTTCACAGGCTAGGTTTTTTTTCATTGTAAGTCATGTAATGATACGATATATAAAACGATAAAAGAAAAGTAGATGCAATATTTCACATTTACCTGGAGATTGGTCATTATCCACGATTATGATCGTCACATTGGACTTTGGTCCCAATGTGGCACTTGGATTACTTGGATCTTGTAGCTCTAAGTGGACCACAAAAGTTTCATTGCCTTCAACTTCATCATCGTCAATAATAGGAGTCGAAACTTCTTTCACACCATCACCTGACGTAAAATTAACCTGCTGATTAGATATTCCAATGTAGTCTTGTCCGGCTGTGGCTGTCCCATCAGCAGTACTTACCCTAAAAATAAAACAAAACAAAATAGCTAAGCCCTGATTGGTTTAGAGTGAATGCATTTCGGGTTTATGTTTATAACCACTGACTGACTGTCTCAGTTACGTGCAATTCTTCCGATAGTGTCTTCCGAAGTCGGTCCTAAGTGATGTAAGAAGGCACGAGGGTGAGGCAATAGATGGAGCTCGTTGATTGGACAGAAAAATACAATGGCAGAAATTTTCTGCCCAATCAGAGACCGTGTATTCAAATGTTTCTGGAAGTAGTGCGATAAGAGTCGCTACCCAGGGGTTATTTCACAGCTACTTCGAACTTTCGCCGCTCCGACTTTTGCTGATTATAAACTTTCTTCGCGCCCGACTAACTTGCACAAAACCTGACAAAATACAATAGGGGGTTATGTGTGTTCAAGCAACTAACAATAGAAACGTTACGATTACGTAATTCATGCATAGTGTATGAGCGCAAAACAAAAGATTTGCACGGTCATGGACCTTCCAACATAAATCTTGGCCTTTTTGTCCAGATGATGCATCTTGAAAAAATTGGCCAAATATTTCAAGGTCGCCGTTCGCAATCTGTCTTAATCTTCTCCATCCTCAACCATCCTTGTTCCTGTTTGGTTTATTATCACCTCGTTGGTATTTTTCTACCGTAGTAAACTAGTATTTTGAGGCTTTCTTCAATTTGAAAGTGATGTTGCACTTCACAAAAATGGCTTTAAATATCGTGACATAACTTCTTTAACTATGTTTAGAGGGACACAAATATGGCCGCCATAAAATTGCACAAGAAGTAGAGTAGATTATACCGTCAATATCATAAGCTTTCACTGCAAATCTGTTTAGCCATCACTTCTACATTATTATCACGTCTGAAAATTTAAAAATTAGATAAAAAATTTCGTTTTTGTGAAAGTTCAGAAACACGTTCATGCGGGACATCACAAATTTCAAATAACATTATTTCCAAAAGGAATTACTGGATCGATACCAAACTTGGCATAGAGATTAATGATTTCCATGTCTAGAAGATATAAAAATAATAGCTTTGTACGATTAACAGTTTAGATTTTACAATTTTGATGACGTCAGATGAAAACAAAGAATTCTCCCTTCCCTCGTTACGTCGTTTCTCCCCCTCGTTATTTTTCTAAGCCACCCCCCCCCCCCCCCCCCCTCTTTAATACGATCCAGTGTTCGCTTACCTGAGTGTCGCAGACTGCGCTGTATTGCCAATATTCTCTATTACTATTACAACCGGCGAAGCAGACTCAGACACCCTTACTTCCGATACTCGAAACTGGAACACTCCCGGACCTTTGAAAACAAGACAAAACGGTTAGAAATGATGGCTCTCTATTCATTTGATATAGTACTATAACTGGTAGAATATATTAATTGCATATAAACAACTTTTCCCTCAGTCGTGATTAGCTCCTCTATTCTTATAAGTAGTATAGCATGCATGCTGTTTTCCTTTTTCTGGTCTAGGTAAATCATTAATATGTGTAAGTGGATAAGTATAGGCGGCGCCTAAATAAATCATTGATATGCAATTAGTGTCTTCCTGCATACGTAATAAAGTCACGCCCCCTTCTCAAGTTAGTTTGATATTTTAGAGGACTTTAAAACAATTTGAGAGCAGTTGTGACCTGCTGGAAGATGGTTCAACTTCTGGTTGATCAGTTGGAGAAAGTGGTAGCTCACGGAAACTTTTTAAGTCTTGTGATAAATATGGTCGCAAATTCAATATCTTGTAAAGAAACTCCATTCCTGGCTACGCCAAAAGAGAGTGGAATTACAAAACAAGGAATATTATCGAGATCCGAAGAAAGAAGACCGAGACAACGATAGTATCAACCGCTGTCGGCCAAAAACGCAGAATAATCGCTATTTTTTAACTTTCGCTTTCCTCGCTCTCTTCGTTGTACCCAAAGCTTTGTTGGGAGAAATCACTATTGTGATTCGGGATCCGCCCGCCCCCCCCCCCCCCCCCCCCCCCCCTCTTCCAGACCCTGATAAAAGAAAACTAAATGCAATATTTGACATTTACCTGGAGGTTGGTCATTATCCACGATTATGATCGTCACATTGGACTTTGGTCCCAATGTGGCACTTGGATTACTTGGATCTTGGAGCTCTAAGTGGACCACAAATGATTCATTGCCTTCAACTTCATCATCGTCAATAATAGGAGTCGAAACTTCTTTCACACCATCACCTGACGTAAAAGTCACCTGCTGATTAGATAATCCAACGTAGTCTTGGTCGGTTGTGGCTGTCCCACCAGCAGTACTTACCCTAAAAATAAAACAAAACAAAATAGCTAAGCTCGGATTGGTTGAGAGTGAATGCATTTCGAGTTTATGTTTATAACCACTGACTGACTGTCTCAGTTACGTGCAATTCTTCCGATAGTGTCTTCCGAAGTCGGTCCTAAGTGATATGCCATTCCGAAGATTCAGAAAAGCCATTACTTTTGATCATTATAAGCAGTTATTACAGATGTCAGCGGTTTTACATGCAAACGAGGCGAAAGGGTCAATCGATTGTTAGCCGTTTGACATGCAAACGAGGCGAAAGGGTCAATCTGGCATTCTATTGGCCCATTAGCCTCATTTGTAGGCTCGATTACCAGCCGCTGTTCGGGAAAATGAGCCAGAACGAAGACCGGACTCGAGAGAGCGGCGGAAATCGAGCCCAACTCCTTTGCATACTTTTTAAAAACAAAATAATATTTGACTGCGGGCTCAACTGTAATAACAGCTATTAAGATACACATGACAGTGCTTTTGCTATATTTCGCCACTCTACACATACCACCAGTTAAATCTGTTTATTCATTTGAATTTTCAATGTCAGAGGACTATTTAAGAGAGCATCTCCAGAAAAATCGAACTTTGACCGGCAAACTTCAAAATTTCAAAATCGCTCAAACTTTGGCTTTTAGTAGTTCATATTGAGTTATTCATCGCTATGTGGTTCGTTTGTGAAATATTTTTTGTTTCGGCAAAAATTGACGAAAATCAATTTCAGGGCTCGATACAAGAAAATTTGGCTTGAAAATTAGCCATTTTTAAGCGAACCGCTTGCCTTAACTTTTAATCCAGAAAACATCCACTTGATATCAGCGTATTCTATGACTTTTCTAGGGTCTATTTATTAATTTCCATAAAGATTGAAAAACTTATGACACTGAGAGAGGCCTGAAAAAAATCCCCCTGTTTCTCTATGGCAATTACTAGCTAGATTGAAAAAAATATTTACCCTACTACCTTTATCACAAATCAAATGAAATTTAGAAATTACACTAAGGAGGAAATGGCCTTTCAACTGATATAATTGTTATGCTGGGGAAATTATATTGCGCTCTGTGAGAGAGCGCTCAAAATGGCCGAAAAATGATATATATGACTAGTAGATTGCGTGACATACCGTGACAGTAGCACATATTTCAGTGCTGCTTTAGTCAAAGAAATGGTAAAATACAAATTCCTGCCTTGGGGATATTAAAAAACACTTTAGTTTGAGAATCTCAGTATTTTTTCGTACATCATTGATGCTTCCCACGATGATGTGACGTAAGAAAATGGTTGATTTCACTGTGTGAATTGTACTTTGGCTTATGAGAAATTCTCTGATATCCACGGTATTTGAACGTAATCTTGTGTAATCTTGTTGTTTTTCTAACATTCATTCTCAGCTAAACACTTCCCCGGTTGGGTGCTAATTTGCATATCACATGTGTTACAAGAGGGTTACCAACTTTAAATGTATAAATGCTAGGGTGGATCTAGGGGGTGGGGTCAAGGGTTTCTGAACCCCCTTTTCCATGATGGTAGATACTTAAAGGATAAACAAATTAAATTGCTTTGCGCGTTTTGACACCTAGCGGGAATTGTATCTATTTCTATATTTGCGCACAAAATGCTCTATGACAAGGCCATGTTAGACTACTCGACTAAACTGAACTGTGGCGCAAGCAAGTGCGCGAAAGTGCAGAAAGTGCGCGTGCCGATTTAAAACCTTTATTACTTAAAGGAAATGTAGCCAAACCTTGCGACTTTTCCTAAAAATTATCTGGGAACATTTTGGTGCGTCAATTTTTGATCACGTGACTTGACATTTCCATAGCAACCAATTTTTAACAGGTCGTTTTATTCAAATTAGGTGTTTTTCATCTAATTTTTTCGGGTTTTATGTGATTTTCGCTTTTTATTAAGAGTGTCTTCCAAAATCTTTACAATTTCTGTATCCTTATATTTTTCTTGATTTTTTTCAAATCAAATTTGGAGATTTTCTGACATTTCCAAAAGATTTTGCAATCCAAGATGGCGGATCCAAGATGGCGGATCCAAGATGGCGGATCCAAGATGGCGGATTTTTTAAACGTATGACGTCAATTTGGCGTGATATGACGTCGTGATTGACACGTGACTGTTACCAAAATAAACATTTTCGGATGCTTTACACACCATATAAGTCTAATTTATTTTGCATAAATACTTATGAAGATACATTGGGGGGGGGGGGGGCACATTCTGCCTCCCCATCTCCCCCAGGCTCATGAACGAAAAACAAAGCCCAGGCAGAATAGTGTTAATTTAGTTGGTACTCAAAGATGTTTCTAAATTTCATTTGATTTGTGATAAAGGTAGTAGGGTAAATAATGTTTTCAATCTAGCTAGTAATTGCCATAGAGAAACAGGGGGATTTTTTTTCAGGCCTCTCTCAGTGTCATAAGTTTTTCAATCTTTATGGAAATTATAAAATAGTACCTGGAATAGTCGTAGAATACGCTGATATCAAGTAGATGTCTTCTGGATTAATAGTTAAGGCAAGCGGTTCGCTTAAAAATGGCTAATTTTCAAGCCAAATTTTCTCGTATGGAGCCCTGAAATTGATTTTCGTCATTTTCTGCCGAAACAATAAAGTATTTGACAAATGAACCACATAGCAATGAATGACTCAATATCGACTACTAACAGCCAAAGTTTGAGCGTTTTTGAGTTTTCACATTTTTGCCGCTATTTTCCGATTTTGTTTGATTCTTGTGGAGACGCTCTCTTAACAATTATTCCATGAGCCCGCGTTGGATATGAGAGGATAAATAGCCAACGAGCGCGTAGCGCGAGTTGGCTATAATCCTCTCATATCCAACAAGGGCGAATGGAATAATTGTTTTATTAAAAACCTCACTAAACTAAACTTCGGTATTACTTTATCAATGGACTGAGTGATTTTTCAGTTCAATCTAAATGAAGCATCATTTGTATGAAAACGGCGGCAAAAAGTCTGGCGCGGTCTGCCAGTTCAGTTTATAGCACAGTGAATGAAAAGAGAGCAAAGCAGAATTTTAATCTTCGCTCTGTGTCTTCTAAAGTTTCGTATATTCTGGGAAATTGTGCAAATGGTTTAGCTTAAAATGGAAAGATCAGAAATAATTGTGGCGCTGAACATTATATTCATTTTACAAGTTGAATGAACAGCTGAACGGATTGTTTACGGCGAGCAAATCGTGTACGACTACAAAATCAATTGTGTTGAAACCAGCGAAACTGAGCCAGTTAAAATCAAGTTCACTGAAGTAAAAAGCAATGGAAAGCGTCGATATCTACATGGATGGAGAGAAAAAGAGTGATCTTCGAAGATACTTTCACTGTGAAGTGGATATTTGATTGTACTTTACCATCACGAACGTTCGACGAACTGTCGTCTGATGCTTCTTCTCCGATATTTAATTGAGATTGTGCTGATTTTAAAAGCTTAGTCCAGCTGGAATTGACAAGCTTCTTCGAAGCACAAGGTAACTACTGAATAGGCTAAGCTTAAACTTGTGTTGTAAACAGGTTTTCATTCATTTTGAACGAATTTGTACAGATTTGTATTGCGGGTTTTCGAATTTTACCGTAAATTGCTTCAGGCTGCGCTTCCTTTAGTGTGCGTTCAGTTGCATTTGTTGTACATTAATTTCAGGCATTTCCCATTAAATGTTTCGTTCAAAACTTTGCTGCATTTTCTATCAGTTCTGTTACTTCGTCTTCAGTCAATTCTGCCGCGAAACAATTTTCTCCGGCGGCCATTGTTCCTTGCGGAGAGGAAAACAAAAATCAGCTCTCTCTCTCGCTGACGCGTTCATGTTTGTCGGAGCTGGTATATCAGCTGTTAGACTGTCTCCGTTTAACCAATCAAAAGGCTAGAAATCTAATATCCGTGGTCCAGTTTTTAATAAATAAAAAAATAGAGGTCTATAACTAGTTGTAGACCTCTGTCAATATATACCTCTTACTAACCGAGTTCGAGGTCCGTACGGTAAGTTACGGACCGAGTTTTTTCCCCTTCGATTTATGGCCCAGGCACGAAGCGCGCGGGCCATAAATCGAAGGGGAAAAAACGAGGATCCGTAACTTACAGTACGGAACGAGAAGACGAGGTTAGTAAGATATTTATTATATCTCTTCCTTTGAAAAAAGGAAAACATTTCAAGTCAACCGCGAGGAAAGGGGTTTCATTTGACTGACACGCATCACAGGCAAAGGACGAGTCGATTGTTCGAGTTCGACGAGTTGTTAACACGATTTGAATCCAAACTTCAAACGTCTTCAAACAATTTCTACCTAGTTATTTTCTGTAAAAGCATGAAAACTAGGTACAGTTCGAGTTTACTTTTAAACTACTTCTTGAAGTTCGTTAAACAGACAAGGACAATAAATTTGATTCACCGATTGAGAAGAAAGCACCGCAATCAACTTACAGCGTGTTCGTCAAACTGAGTGAAAATACGAGTGTTTCTTACAAATACTGGACGAGAGAACACTAAAATTGTAACGAAACTACGGGACAAAAGTCTTCTCAGATACTGCCGTCCATTTTGTGGCGCTTTGTTGTGTCGTCCTGAGAAGTGTTCGCTGCAGAAGTCGCATAATAACTTGGTGAACAATTTGCCGAGAAGCTTGTCAAAAACATCAACAGGTAAGACTTACGTTTTCCACGTTAAATGTTCCATTCGTCTGCTCTTAACAGACCTTTTCAAACCTTTTCCATTCAGAATTCGTCTTCTTCACAGTCAGTTTGCGGACTTTTCGGCAGAGATAAAACTGTCAAGTTCCTGAATCGAGTCCGGCCGGCTCGCACATCTTGGACGTTTTCGGCTTCTAAAAGTTCCCGACTGATCAATCGCGTTTGAAGTTTGGAAGATCCTCTTCGCTTCGCTCTAAAACTCTTTCATCCGGATTGCAGGTTTCAAAATCGTCTTCTTGAGTCATTATTATGCAGAATTTGAAATTAATCGAAAGTAACTTGCAAAGATGGCGTCATGATCAGTAGCACTCTCAAATTTCGCGGGCCGTAGCGTAGAATACGGCCCGTAAAATTGACCAATCACAGCGCGCGTACTATATAAGAGATATAATAATATTATTTATGTGAATATAATGTGAAATGAAGTTGATTTGACGGGGCCATTTTACCGAGTTATTGCCAAACTAAGTTTCAGAAAATTACAGTATTTAGTATGCCGCCGCCATGTTTGTGTCCTTCAGAGCATAGTTAATAGAGGGAAATGGCTATGAAGCCCGGCAAAGTTCTTTGTTATATGTTTTTGTTCGCTATTTTGGGTGAGACCGTGCACTAAACCTGACAAAATACAATAGGTGGTTACGTGTGTTCAAGCAACTAACCAATAGAAACGTTGCGATTACGTAATTCATGCATAGTGTATGAGCGCAAAACAAAAGATGTGCACGGTGATGGACCTTTCAACATAAATCTTGGCCTCTTTGTTTGCTCCTTTAAAGTTTGCCGGGCTTCATAACCATTTCGCTCTATTAAAGGAGCTACGTCACAGATGGTGCATCTTGGAAAAATTGGCCAATTATTTCAAGTTCGCCGTTCGCAATCTGTCTTAATCTTCTCCATCCTCAACCATCCTTGTTCCTGTTTGGTTTATTATCACCTCGTTGTTATTTTTCTACCGTAGTAAACTAGTATTTTGAGGCTTTCTTCAATTTGAAAGTGATGTTGCACTTCACAAAAATGGCTTCAAATATCGTGACATAGCTCCTTTAACTATGTTCAGAGGGACACAAATATGGCCGCCATAAAATTGCACAAGAAGTAGAGTAGATTATACCGTCAATATCATAAGCTTTCACTTCAAATCTGTTTAGCCATCACTTCTAAATTATTATCCCGTCTGAAAATTTAAAAATTATATAAAAAATATCCGGTTTTTTGTGACAGTACAGAAACACGTTCATGCGGGACATCACAAATTTCAAATAACTTTATTTCCAAAAGGAATTACTGGATCGATACCAAACTTTGCATAGAGATTAATGATTTCGATGTCTAGAAGATATAAAAATAATAGCTTTGTAGAATTATCAGTTTAGATTTTAGAATTTTGATGACGTCAGATGAAAACAAAGAATTCTCCCTTCCCTCGTTACGTCGTTTCTCCCCCACCTTATTTTTCTAAGCCACCCTCCCCCCACCCCCCCACCCTCTTTAATACGATCCAGTGTTCGCTTACCTGAGTATCGCAGACTGCGCTGTATTGCCAATATTCTCTATTACTATTACAACCGGCGAAGCAGACTCAGACACTCCTATTTCCGATACTCGAAACTGGAACACTCCCGGACCTTTGAAAACAAGACAAAACGGTTAGAAATTATGGCTCTCTATTCATTTGATATAGTACTATAACTGGTACCATATATTAATTGCATATTAACAACTTTTCCCTCAGTCGTGATTAGCTCCTCTATTCTTATAAGTAGTATAGCATGCATGATGTTTTCCTTTTTCTGGCCTAGGTAAGGCCTAGGTAAATCATTAATATGTATAAGTGGATAGGTATAGGCGGCGCCTAAATAAATCATTGATATGCAATAAGTGTCTTCCTGCATACGTAATAAAGTCACGCCCCCTTCTCAAGTTAGTTTGATATATTAGAGGACTTTAAAACAATTTGAGAGCAGTTGTGACCTGCTGGAAGATGGTTCAACTTCTGGTTGCATGATCAGTTGGAGAAAGTGGTAGCTCACGGAAACTTTTTAAGTCTTGTGATAAATATGGTCGCAAATTCAATATCGTGTAAAGAAACTCCATTCCTGGCTACGCCAAAAGAGAGTGGAATTACAAAACAAGGAATATTATCGAGATCCGAAGAAAGAAGACCGAGACAACGATAGTACCAACCGCTGTCGACCAAAAACGCAGAATAATCGCTATTTTTTTAACTTTCGCTTTCCTCGCTCTCTTCGTTGTACCCAAAGCTTTGTTGGGAGAAATCACTATTGTGATTCGAGATCTGCCCTCCAAACCCACCCCCCCCTCTTGCAGACCCTGATAAAAGAAAACTAAATGCAATATTTGACATTTACCAGGAGGATGGTCATTATCCACGATTATGATCGTCACATTGGACTTTGGTCCCAATGTGGCACTTGGATTACTTGGATCTTGGAGCTCTAAGTGGACCACAAATGATTCATTGCCTTCAACTTCATCATCGTCAATAATTGGAGTCGAAACTTCTTTCACACCATCACCTGACGTAAAAGTAACCTGCTGATTAGATAATCCAACGAAGTCTTGGTTGGTTGTGGCTGTCCCACCAGCAGTACTTACCCTAAAAATAAAACAAAACAAAATAGCTAAGCTCTGATTGGTTGAGAGTGAATGTATTTCGAGTTTATGTTTATAACCACTGACTGACTGTCTCAGTTACGTGCAATTCTTCCGATAGTGTCTTCCGAAGTCGGTCCTAAGTGATATGCCATTCCGAAGATTCAGAAAAGCCATTACTTTTGATCATTATTAGCAGTTATTACAGATGTCAGCGGTTTTACATGCAAACGAGGCGAAAGGGTCAATCGATTGTTAGCCGTTTGACATGCAAACGAGGCGAAAGGGTCAATCTGGCATTCTATTGGCCCATTAGCCTCATTTGTAGGCTCGATTACCAGCCGCTGTTCGGGAAAATGAGCCAGAACGAAGACCGGACTCGAGAGAGCGGCGGAAATCGAGCCTAACTCCTTTGCATACTTTTTATAAACAAAATAATATTTGACTGCGGGCTCAACTGTAATCACATGACAGTGCTTTTGCTATATTTCGGCCACTCTACACATACCACCAGTTAAATCTGTTTTATTCATTTGAATTTTCAATATCAGAGGACTATAAAAAAATAGTGGTCTATAACTAGTTGTAGACCTCTGTCAATATTATTATTTATGTGAATATAATGTGAAATGAAGTTGATTTGACGGGGCCATTTTACCGAGTTATTGCCAAACTAAGTTTCAGAAAATTACAGTATTTAGTATGCCGCCGCCATGTTTGTGTCCTTCAGAGCAAAGTTAATAGAGGGAAATGGTTATGAAGCCCGACAAAGTTCTTTGTTATATGTTTTTGTTCGCTATTTTGGGGGTGACCGTGCACAAAAGCTGACAAAATACAATAGGTGGTTACGTGTGTTCAAGCAACTAGTAACCAATGGAAACGTTGCGATTACGTAATTCATGCATAGTGTATGAGCGCAAAACAAAAGATGTGCACGGTCATGGACCTTCCAACATAAATCTTGGCCTCTTTGTTTGCTCCTTTAAAGTTTGACGGGCTTCATAACCATTTCGCTCTATTAAAGGAGCTACGTCACAGATGGTGCATCTTGGAAAAATTGGCCAATTATTTCAAGTTCGCCGTTCGCAATCCGTCTTAATCTTCTCCATCCTCAACCATCCTTGTTCCTGTTTGGTTTATTATCACCTATTTGGTATTTTTCTACCGTAGTAAACTAGTATTTTGAGGCTTTCTTCAATTTGAAAGTGGTTTTGCACTTCACAAAAATGGCTTTAAATATCGTGACATAGCTCCTTTAACTATGTTCAGAGGGACACAAATATGGCCGCCATAAAATTGCACAAGAAGTAGAGTAGATTCTACCGTCAATATCATAAGCTTTCACTTCAAATCTGTTTAGCCAACACTTCTAAATTATTATCCCGTCTGAAAATTTAAAAATTATATAAAAAATATCCGTTTTTTTGTGACAGTTCAGAAACACGTTCATGCGGGACATCACAAATTTCAAATAACTTTATTTCCAAAAGGAATTACTGGATCGATACCAAACTCTGCATAGAGATTAATGATTTCCATGTCTAGAAGGTATAAAAATAATAGCTTTGTAGAATTAACAGTTTAGATTTTAGAATTTTGATGACGTCAGATGAAAACAAAGAATTATTCCTTCCCTCGTTACGTCGTTTCTCCCCCTCCTTATTATTCTAAGCGACCCTTCCCCCCCCCCCCCCCCCCTCCCTCCTCTTTAATACGATCCAGTGTTCGCTTACCTGAGTATCGCAGACTGCGCTGTATTGCCAATATTCTCTATTACTATTACAACCGGCGAAGCAGACTCAGACACTCCTATTTCCGATACTCGAAACTGGAACACTCCCGGACCTTTGAAAACAAGACAAAACGGTTAGAAATTATGGCTCTCTATTCATTTGATATAGTACTATAACTGGTAGCATATATTAATTGCATATAAACAACTTTTCCCTCAGTCGTGATTAGCTCCTCTATTCTTATAAGTAGTATAGCATGCATGCTGTTTTCCTTTTTCTGGCCTAGGTAAGGCCTAGGTAAATCATTAATATGTATAAGTGGATAGGTATAGGCGGCGCCTAAATAAATCATTGATATGCAATTAGTGTCTTCCTGCATACGTAATAAAGTCACGCCCCCTTCTCAAGTTAGTTTGATATATTAGAGGACTTTAAAACAATTTGAGAGCAGTTGTGACCTGCTGGAAGATGGTTCAACTTCTGGTTGATCAGTTGGAGAGAGCGGTAGCTCACGGAAACTTTTTAAGTCTTGTGATAAATATGGTCGCAAATTCAATATCTTGTAAAGAAACTCCATTCCTGGCTACGCCAAAAGAGAGTGGAATTACAAAACAAGGAATGTTATCGAGATCCGAAGAAAGAAGACCGAGACAACGATAGTACCTACCGCTGTCGACCAAAAACGCAGAATAATCGCTATTTTTTTAACTTTTGCTTTCCTCGCTCTCTTCGTTGTACCCAAAGCTTTGTTGGGAGAAATCACTATTGTGATTCGAGTGCCCTCCCCCCCCCCCCCACCCCCCCCCCCCCCCCCTCTTGCAGACCCTGATAAAAGAAAACTAAATGCAATAGTTGACATTTACCCGGAGGTTGGTCATTATCCACGATTATGATCGTCACATTGGACTTTGGTCCCAATGTGGCACTTGGATTACTTGGATCTTGGAGCTCTAAGTGGACCACAAATGATTCATTGCCTTCAACTTCATCATCGTCAATAATAGGAGTCGAAACTTCTTTCACACCATCACCTGACGTAAAAGTAACCTGCTGATTAGATAATCCAACGTAGTCTTGGTTAGTTGTGGCTGTCCCACCAGCAGTACTTACCCTAAAAATAAAACAAAACAAAATAGCTAAGCTCTGATTGGCTGAGAGTGAATGCATTTCGAGTTTATGTTTATAACCACTGACTGACTGTCTCAGTTACGTGCAATTCTTCCGATAGTGTCTTCCGAAGTCGGTCCTAAGTGATATGCCATTCCGAAGATTCAGAAAAGCCATTACTTTTGATCATTATTAGCAGTTATTACAGATGTCAGCGGTTTTACATGCAAACGAGGCGAAAGGGTCAATCGATTGTTAGCCGTTTGACATGCAAATGAGGCGAAAGGGTCAATCTGGCATTCTATTGGCCCATTAGCCTCATTTGTAGGTTCGATTACCAGCCGCTGTTCGGGAAAATGAGCCAGAACGAAGACCGGACTCGAGAGAGCGGCGGAAATCGAGCCTAACTCCTTTGCATACTTTTTAAAAACAAAATAATATTTGACTGCTGGCTCAACTGTAATCACATGACAGTGCTTTTGCTATATTTCGGCCACTCTACACATACCACCAGTTAAATCTGTTTTATTCATTTGAATTTTCAATATTAGAGGACTATAAAAAAATAGAGGTCTATAAAGAGCATTCAAGCAATCATAACCAAACTTTATGAATTTTCCTAAAAATTATCTGGGAACATTTTGGTGTGTCAATATTTTTATCACGTGACTTGATGTTTCCATGGCAACCAAGTTTTGACAGGCCGTTTTAGCCATATTTGGTATTTTCAGCTTAATTTTCCGTTTTCATGAGATTTCCGCTTTCTACGAATAGTTTCCTTCAAAATCTTTGTAATTGTTGCATCCTTATATTGTTTTCGAAGTTTTCAAATCAAATTTGGTGATTTTCTGACATTTCTGAACAATTTAAAAATCAAAGATGGCGGATCCAAGATGGCGGACATTTTTAAAGTATGACGTTATTTTGGCGTGATAAGATATCACAATTGATTCGTGATTAACACTAAAATAAACATGTTTGAATGTTTATACACCACATAAGTTTCATTTTTATAGCACAAATAACGTTCGAGATACAGATCGTTTTACCCAAATTGGTTGTTTCAGTTAGCTTAATTTTCAGTTTTCTTAAAATTTTTGCTTTTTACGATAACATATTTGCAAAATCTTAGCCCTTTTAGCATATTTATATTTTTATTGATTTTTTCAAAACAAATTTGGAGATTTTCTGATATTTCTGAACAATTTAGAAATCCAAGATTTAAGATCCAAGATGGCGGATTTTTTTAACGTATGACGTCATTATGGCGTGTATGACGTCATAATCGACACGTGACTGCCACTAAAATAAAGCTTTTTGGATGCTTTACACACCATGTAAGTTTAACTTTTCGAGATACATAGGGGGGCACTATCTGCCCCCCCCCCCCCTCCCCCTCCCCCAGGCTCAGGAACGAAAAAAAAGCCCAGGCAGAATAGGGTTAAAGGAGCTACGTCACAGATCGTGCATCTTGAAAAATTGGCCAATTATTTCAAGTTCGCCGTTCGCAATCCGTCTTAATCTTCTCCATCCTCAACCGTCCTTGTTCCTGTTTGGTTTATTATCACCTATTTGGGTTTTTTCTACCGTAGTAAACTAGTATTTTGAGGCTTTCTTCAATTTGAAAGCGATTTTGCACTTCACAAAAATGGCTTTAAATATCGTGACATAGCTCCTTTAACTATGTTCAGAGGGACACAAATATGGCCGCCATAAAATTGCACAAGAAGTAGAGTAGATTCTACCGTCCGGCTTTCACTTCAAATCTGTTTAGCCATCACTTCTAAATTATTATCACGTCTGAAAATTTAAAAATGATATAAAAAATATCCGGTTTTTGTGACAGTTCAGAAACACGTTCATGCGGGACATCACACATTTCAAATAACTTTATTTCCAAAAGGAATTACTGGATCGATACCAAACTTTGCATAGAGATAAATGATCCAGTGTTCGCTTACCTGAGTATCGCAGACTGCGTTGTATTGCCAATATTCTCTATTACTATTACAACCGGCGAAGCAGACTCAGACACTCTTATTTCCGATTCTCGAAACTGGAACACCCCCGGACCTTTGAAAACAAGACAAAACGGTTAGAAATTATGGGTCTCTATTCATTTGATATAGTACTATAACTGGTAGCATATATTAATTGCATATTAACAACTTTTCCCTCAGTCGTGATTAGCTCCTCTATTCTTATAAGTAGTATAGCATGCATGCTGTTTTCCTTTTTCTGGCCTAGGTAAATCATTAATATGTATAAGTGGATAGGTATATAGGCGGCGCCTAAATAAATCATTGATATGCAATTAGTGTCTTCCTGCATACGTAATAAAGTCACGCCCCCTTCTCAAGTTAGTTTGATATTTTAGAGGACTTTAAAACACACCCCAGCTTCTGAAGTTAAATTTCACATCTTAGAGGGCGTTTCAAAACACGCCCCCTTCTCAAGATAATTTTGCTTGGTCAGTCAATAATCCATTCTTCTGTCTCAATACAAGCGCCCTTTCTTCTTGTGATCGCATTCATTTTGAGAAACGTATTAACAACTTCTAGTTTTTATCAAGATGGCTTTTAACAACGTATCCGCTATCGCAGCTGCTCTGATTACTTGCTCATGGAACTGCCTCGAAAAAGCGTGGAACGATTTACAAAGTGAGTCTCAAAAACTTTCCGACCTGTTCCAGGAACTTAAAGGAAAGGTGGAAGCTATCACAGAACGCTTGAAGCGATGGAAGGAACACGCTGGGCTTTTAAGTTGGAATCGAACTATTCATTCATTATCGCTCAGACACACCGATCCACACAGTAGTCGCAATTTGAGAGCAGTTGTGACCTGCTGGAAGATGGTTCATGATCAACTTCTGGTTGATCAGTTGGAGAAAGTGGTAGCTCACGAAAACTTTTAAGTCTTGTGATAAATATGGTCGCAATTTCAAGATCTTGTAAAGAAACTCCATTCCTGGCTACGCCGAAAGAGAGTGGAATTACAAAACAAGGAATATTATCGAGATACGAAGAAAGAAGACCGAGACAACGGTAGTACCAACCGCTGTCGACCAAAAACGCAGAAGAATCGCTTTTGACGAATTGAACCAAGCCTCTAAGATCAAGCGGAAAAGTCTACCGAAACTAGCCATCAAGATTCCCAGGTCAACGACAGACACTTATACTGTGACTCGACCCAAGCTTCAAAGACAATTCGCCAGGACAGGAGATTTGGTTCCTGATACTCCGAAACAACTTGAACAAGATCTCGAAGAATACAACAAGACACTAGCATATTGAATTTGAAATGAAATATCGAGGCGCCTTCAAAAGTACCGACAGCAAGTAACAGCATTATAATCTAACACTCGCTGTAGAACTATGGAGAACTGAACATTTTTCATTCCGTTTGATTTAAGTTACCCAAGAGTGTAATTCTTAAAATAAATAAACATTTATTCTGAAAAAAGCAAAGTTTTATTTTCAATCGTTTACATGTAATGTTGTTTGCAACTGAAGGCCTAAATTTGTATGTCCCTTTAAAGTTAAGATCGAAGCAATTAACTTCTAACTACTAAGTTTTCTTATGTAAATATTGAGTAGATACACTTACTGGCTTCAGAATCCAAGGTCATGTTTCCACCATCCGCACAAAATAATAAAAAGAAAAACATAACATGGTCAACAACTGACATGGTACCCTTGTAAGTCTCATCATGGGCAAGTAAAGCCAAGTATTAAAGGGATGGTTTCATGGCTCGACGCATGTCCATAAATCAAAATACTTTGTTCACCTGTGCACGCTTTATGGCACAAGTCTATTTAATTGCATTGTTTATGAACCAACCGGAAGCGAGGAGTTAACTCGGGTGCGAAATTTGCTTGTGAAAATTTCCACTCTCGTACCCAGTGTCTTCGTTCCCCTTGACCAGCGGTCGGGAAACGATCGACCCTGGAATGTTCCGATTGGAAGTCCGAAAATATTGGACTTCCGGTTGAATTGCGCATGTCTGGCTGCCGAAAACAAACATGGCGTCTCAATCCTTGGTTTTATACCAAATCATTGTGAAATCATTGCACAGGTGACCCTCGGATGTCGATTTTATGGATTGTGGCCACAGACCAACTGTTAATAACTCAATTGTGTTAGTAATATCGCTGATAGCGTACCAGGTAACTAAGTTAAGAGAGAGAGAACGGGTTGATCGATCGTGTGAGATGAAGAACAGAGAGCAGATTTCTGTGAGTTTATCTGAGATCATCTGAGCCACTAGAAAACCTCAACCTTATCAAAGAAGTTCCAACCTATCTTTGCTCACCCAGATCAAGCCCTGGTGAAGAAGCACAAATTATGAAGCTCGTGAAAACGGCAGAATTTCAAGAACGGCTACAGCTATTTGTTTTGGATGAAGCACATCTTGTTGTTGCCTGGTCTGTAAATGTTATGTGGATCTCCATGGAAGCTTTTAGGCGATATTACAGATAGTTTTATAGTTTCTTAATGGTCATACTGTGTAATATATTTCAATAGCTGTATTTTTTGGTGAAATTCTAATAGTTATATTTCTAACTGCAGGTATCAAATAAAGTATGCATGTATGTATGTATGTATGAATGAATGTATGTATGAATATATGTATGTTTATACCTACACTAATTAAGGATTAATTAAAGATTTTAAAACTAAGCATTGACATGCCAGTTCTATCAAATTCTAAATTTTACTTTCATTATAATTTACCTATCAATGTAAATCCTGTAAAGGGAGCGGTCAAGGGGTGGGGCTTGGCCAAAAAGTAAAAATACAAGGCTAGGGAGCTAGGGAGACATATGTTGATCAGTATTATTGTATTTAAAAATCCTCACCTCGAGGGACAAGTAGTTTATTATACATACCTCTTAGTGGCAGATCCGGACCTGTTTATAAGGTGGGAAGGTAGGGGCCCGAACATTTTTCGGGCCATAAAGTGGGGGGGGGGGGGGAGGCCCTTCCCCTGGATCCGCCACTGCCTCTAATGACATGTCAAACTCACAAGCAACCACTATGTGTCAGTAAAAAGTGACTTTAACTTGCTATATTGCTATACACCTCTTTCATAAATGACATTTTTTGTCTGGCAAGGTTTTCAAGGATATTGATGCTATAACATTACCAAGCACTGCAAAATATGTTATCCTGGGAAGTTTGAGTGGTTTTCGTTTAATGGCTACAATTAATGTTATGAATCTTTCAAATTTAAGACGTTTGTATGGGAAATCAAAACCTTGCCTCACAAGCCTTGTTTTCATGTTCGTGCAAAAATTGAAATGCCTATAACTTCTCCACAAAATAGGAATTTGGCCTTAAAGGTACATATATTGACTCATTTTGACATGATCTTTCTTATTGAATTTTTTCTTCAGCTATAGGCATTTCAATTTTCAAAAAGTTGCTGGGTGGCCATTTACGAAAGAGGTGTATGAATCTTAATACAAACACATGATTTGGCTTATTACAAACTCGGTCCCAGTCTCTCTGCAGTCAAAATCAAATGCCTCAACCTGAGCTACATATAAGGTGCTCAATCAAACATCCCAATGAGGGGATGGATCTCGCTGTAAAATCCCCCCCCCCCCCCCCCCCACCTCCTGCACTCCCACCAATGGAATTTACATGTGCAATATTGTAGTTGTTGTTTTACTTTTACTGTACTTTTCAAATTTTCCCGCTTGCCATAACAAGGTTCCTCTCTCTTTGGGGTTTAAATTTGGTGTGTGATCTTTACAAAATAATAATATTTATTGATTATTAATTTGATACATACAAGGAACGTGCTACCATGTTCATTTAGAACATCAAACAGGCAATTTTTCTTTTAAAAATCAACAAAATGTTCTTCTGTGACTAAAGCCTTTAAGGCGGGACTTCACCTAAATTTCAAGGAAATTTTAAGAGGTTTAAAGAAGGAATAGAAGAAAGAAAATAATTTTTGGAACGCAATGTCAATCTACTAATTTTTAACTTCAAGTTCTAATTTTAAAACTACATCAAATTTTACAACTCTTTTGAGAAAAACTATTTCCTCCCAAGTATACCCAAAAATCACTCAAAAATTTACAAAACACTCCATAAAATAGATTCATGGGATGAGCATAGAGTTTTTGGATTGCTTGAAACGTAAACGAGATATTTCCATTTAACCCATGTTAAGTCGCGGAAAAATGGCATTTAAGTTAAGTCTCGCCTTAATTCAACAAATAAAGTTTGAAGTGCCTGAAGCTTTCACTCTTATCAGGAGAGGAATGATCTGTCAGGAATGATCTGTCATTCCCGACAGAAAAATTTCACGATTAAAGAGTTTTACAGCTATTTGCATAATTGTCGCATGCAAATACTCTAAAATCATCAACTGTGGAATAAATCCTACGGGTCAACACTAAATTCCACGGTCGACTGCGTCGGTGTAATCCACTGAAATCTTCTGTGAATTTTGGTCATTCGTCGTTCTGCTACGACTAATTATAATATGTGATTACTGAAGTACATGTGAGTGGGGTTTTTAAAGAGATAACATTGATAAGAAAGCGAAAAAAGTATATTTTGATTTATGGACATGCGCCGAACCGTGAAACCCTCCCTTGAAATTTATTATGTGTCAAAGACCCCACCTAATGAGTGCAATGTAGTCTATAAACTCGAGCTTTAGTGGAGGCAACAAATATGATAACTGCCGTATTGCAAGACATAAATTACCAATATATAATGAAAAGCGTTTTATAACATAGCCATCAAAATCTAAGCTATCTATTTCAACAGCGCAAGCGTGCATGCATGCTATAACTCATCAATATACGCACGGCCGTGCATTCATAACATGACGTGTGCAAATATATCTTTATCGCTGAGAAGAAAATTGTCTCTCTCCCTCTAAATTATTGTTGACTTCACCAGCTTGGTTAAACTTCGGTATTACGTTTTAAAAGTTTTAAATCGACTCAGTGATTTTTCAGTTCCATCTAAATGAAGCATGAATTGTATGAAAACGGCGGCAAACATTTGCGCGGTGTTCCCGGCGTAGCAAGTTGAATGAAAATCGAGCAAGACAAACTTTTCATTGGATTAATCTTCACTCAATCTCTTCTAAAGTTTCATATATTCTAGAAAATTGTGCAAATGGTTTACCTTAAAATGGGAAGATCTGAAATAACTGTGGAGCTGAACATTATATTCATTTTTCAAGTCGAATGGACTGAATGGAGCCAAAGATTTCACTTGTTTACGGCGAGCAAATACGCTTGACGATATTTATTGTGCTGATTCCAGCTGGAATTGACAAGGTAACAATACTGAATAGGCTAAGTTTAAATTTGTGGTGTAAACAATTTGTCATTTTCTGGACTAATTTATTTCGGTTTTCAGATCTTCCCGCAAATTTTTTAGTGCTCGTTTTAATTCATTCTCGTTCATTCGCATTTCACTGATTTCAGTCTACATTTACAGGCTCCCATAAAATATTTAGTTCCAAACTTCGTGCATTATATTTAGTAGACTTCAAGTTTGTTTGATTTAGAAGGGCCGAAGTTTTTAACTTAATGATTTGAGCCGCATCTTTTAACAATTTCACTGTCGAGATCGCGAACAAGCCGCCCTAACAAAATTGTCTGAATTTTGTAATCAATCACAAATAAAACCTGTTTTCACGCGATATTTTGTTGCCCATATGTTATAAAAGAATTGGTTCATGCTTTAGCTGTGCGTATATCGAGTTATCGAGTTATGAAGCTAGAGTTGCTCTCGGCTATCGCCTCGAGCAACTGTTACGCTTCTCTCGTGCTCTCCAAACTTCCAAACGCTAACAATGAACCAATTCTTAATTACAAAGCTGCCATTGTGTCTTAATATAACTTCACTCAGTTTAAAATGTAGAGTTGATTCAAGGTTTCGAGCGCGAGATAAATACAAACTCTCCGAAAAACGCCGGACAGTTAATAGCTAGCAATAAACTAAAGCCAAGGTTAGATCCCAAAATATACTTCACTAAACAAATTTAAAAGTAAGTAGCATACCTAAGGCAAGGTAAAGGGAGACGCACAATAGAGCGAAGACCTTCATTTCTCTCTCCTGATCAATCAGTAAGATCGTGCTAAAAACACAACGCTCGGTGCCGCCAATTAATCACCGCCGACCGACTCAACCAAACCGCGCGCCGTTGGAGTCGCACACCTGGTTATGTAGCATAGCGCCCGGGGGGGTACTCCCGGGGACGTGCCGCTGGACAGGGTATGGTTTTTGGCCTCTCTGCCCTGAACAGGGTATATAATTTCATGCGAGTCTGTACTAAACAGGGTCTGAACCTGTCCTAAACAGGGTATGGTTGCACGATTGTCGTCATAAAAATATGGTTTATACAGAGAGATCAAAGACGTTTGCCGCGTAAACGAGATTCGCTAAATTGCAACCTAAACAGGGTCCTAAAATAGAGGGTGTTGACCTACACAGGGTAGGTATTTTAGGGGTTTTTACTGTTTTTTTTGCCCTAACCCTCAGCGGCACCCCTATACCCAAACATGGGTCAAGTACGCCCCCCCCCCCCCCCCCCGGGGCATAGCGTGACGAAATACACAATCGTCGTCTCTCGAAAAGGCGGTGAATGCTTTGTTGTTTGCAGGGCAGAACGAAGTGAATTCACGCTTTAAGATCTCGACTTATTTAATTTGAACACACTATTACCCAGTAATAGCACGTTTCATGGGTAACTAAAGCGGGGAGAACCTTTATTTGATCGTTATTTTTCATTTTTAAGTAAAAGTTTGATCCACTGTTTGGTTTACATTGATTGAATGGGAGTGACATTGCATTTTTTGTTTATTTATTTTCAGGCCTAGAGGCAAATGCAATTATAAGAAGTGTTTTTTAGCCGTCGAGACTACAAAAGATCCATTTTGCATAAATACTGACAGTAATGATCGAAACCGGGTTAATGGAAGTTATGTCTACTAAGCGTGAAAGCACGCAACGTTATTATGACGTAAGGCTTTGTTCGTTATATCGACTCTGTATAGTATTTTATTTTCCGTTGATTGCAGATCACGGTACAAGAGGTGGAGCAACAATAAGAGATATATAAATATTCACATGTTTTCTTTTTTACTTGTAAGGTCTATGTCTTGTATTAGGGATATTACTGCAAACCGGGAACAGTGGTAGCTGGGATGTCAAAAGGAATATATGATCACCCGCTTGTTTGGGTCACTACATTTATAATTTATAACAAAACAAAAAGACAAAGCTTTACCGGTTTGGGAGGCTAGGATCACGAATTGACCAAATACCTATTGTCTCCGTCTCTTGTCGCAGGCGGACGGATATATCAATTGCAATTATAAAGATCATGAAATATTGATCAGATTTAGCTTGAGTCACTTACTGCTTAGGAACGAAACAAAATCAACTTTTAAAAAATCAACTTTGCCTAACTGAACAATTATATTTTACAACTGATTTATGATTTATTTTTTTTGCCTTGTAGACTTTACAAAACTAAATTTATATTCCGGATTTTTTACAGCAAAGTATGATTCCATCATCATAATTAATGATCCAGCAGAGTTTTGTTTGGCTTTCGGCAAGTATTTTTTACAGGTAACAGGTAACGGGTAACGGGTAACAGGTAACGGGTAACAGGTAACGGGTAACAGGTAACGGGTAACAGGTAATGGGTAACAGGTAACAGGTAACAGGTAACAGGTAACAGGTAACAGGTAATTAACAGGTAACAGGTAACAGGTAACAGGTAATTAACAGGTAACAGGTAACAGGTAACGGGTAACGGGTAACGGGTAACAGGTAACAGGTAATGGGTAACAGGTAACAAGTAATGGGTAACAGGTCACAGGTAACAGGTAACAGGTAACAGGTAACAGGTAACAGGTAACAGGTAATGGGTAACAGGTAACAGGTAACGGGTAACAGGTAACGGGTAACGGGTAACAGGCAACAGGTAATGGGTGACAGGTAACGGGTAACAGGTAACAGGTGATGGGTAACAGGTAACGGGTAACAGGTAACGGGTAACAGGTAACGGATAACGGATAACAGGTAACGGGTAACGGGTAACAGGTAACGGGTAACGGGTAACAGGTAATGGGTAACAGGTGACAGGTAACGGGTAACAGGTAACAGGTAACAGGTGATGGGTAACAGGTAACGGGTAATGGGTAACAGGTAACGGGTAACAGGTAACGGGTAACAGGTAATGGGTAACAAGTAACGGGTAATGGGTAACAGGTAACGGGTAACAGGTAACGGGTAACAGGTAACAGGTAATGGGTAACAGGTAACAGGTAACGGGTAACAGGTAACGGGTAACAGGTAATATATAATGAAAAGCGTTTTATAACATAGCCATCAAAATCTACGCTATCTATTTCAACAGCGCAAGCGTGCATGCATACTCGTCAATATACGCACGGCCGTGCATGCATAACATGACGTGTGCCAATGTCTTTATCGCTGAGAAAAGATCCATTTTGCATAAATACTGACAGTAATGATCGAAAGATTGTTTGGTTAATGGAAGCTATGTCTACTAAGCGTGAAAGCACGCAACGTTATTTTGACAAATAATTGCAACCTGCTGCATTGATCATCAAAGATCGAATACAGAACAAAATCAAATTGGCAGCGAAGAAATATGACATAACTGACAGAGATCTCAGGTCCATAGATTTGAAGGGCGGGAAAATGTTTATTATAACTTCTTTTAATAGTCAGTATTTTCAAGGTTATTCCATGTAGAGATAACTATCATGAAACTACTGTAGCTGAAGCTGGGGTAGCTTGCCGTCTTTTTGCATTATTCGAAAGCGACGAAGCCACGAAATAATGAGAGTGGATGGAGAGCATGGGAGGGCGTGGAAGAACGAATAGCGCTGCGCGCCATTACTATAAATAGATCACGTCACCTTAGACCCCCCACATGACTCAGACAAACATTGCAGTTAGGCTAAAAGTTTTGTATGAACGCAACGTATTCTAGACAAGAAAAAAAGTCCAAAAAGACAATATTTGTGGCCTAGAATTTTGATAGGCTTGAATAATGGTAGATACCAAACACTGTTGTTGTAGGTAGTGTAAAAAAGATTCAAGGCATCCAGAAAATGGCCTAAAATTGATAAATTATTCGAAGATCTGGCAATGACATCTGGGGTACTTACCATTTAACCAAAAATCCCGGTAATTTCGGTTGGAAAGCAAATGGAACAGTAATTTTCCGGAAAATCCATTCGGAAATTGTGGAGTACGTTTTGAGGCAGTCCTTTTATTCCGGTTGGAACGGAACATCGGAAATTTCCGTTCCATTTGAAAGTTTCTTCCGTTTCCAGGCTCCCTTCGCGCGGTTTTAGTTGTATCAACATGGCGTCAGTACGAAGTATACGAGTGTGGCGTTTGTTTCTTCAACTCAGATGGACCACATAAACGCCAGCACTTGTTTTTCAGGAGAAATAGGATGCCTGCTTCCTGCATTCCTTGTAGGAAACCTTCCTTCCCTACACAAGATGGAAAATATACGACTTTGAAGCTCACTCGTGGAAACTATAAACTTGTGCGATCGCGATCAAAACTCACTTGGGTATGTGGGAACTATGATCTCATATCTTTGAATTTTGTTTAAATTTCTTGGCATAATAGAGCTTACGGCACCAATGACCATCATCTTGTCTTCTTCTTAGTCAAGAGATTTTAGATTTCGACCCTAAAGTCCCCAGTTACAAACATTAAGCTAAGTTCGCCATATTGACTGAAAGAACGGAAATAGAATATTGTAATGGTAAGCGCCAGCTCTTCCGGTTGGTCGGTGAGTTTGGAAAATGTCTTACCATTATGCAACGGTCACCCCAACCGGTTTTTTCTTACAAATGGTAAGCACCCCTTGATTCCCGCTCAGTCGGGCGCTGAGGAAAACTATTCAGGATGCCGTGAAATTTTAGCGGCAGATAGCGACTTGCCATGAGAATACAGAGAAACGTATTTCGAAGAATACTGTGTTCGCTTCATTCAGGTCCTGGAAAGAAGGTCGATTCCCAGAAATTTCCGAATTTGACGGCACAAGCAAAGTGATCTGCTCCGACAAATGATAGAAGCCCGGTAGAAGATAGAGGGCGAAAATATTATGCTATTGTTGCCTTCCCAATGGTATAATCTGATATGCCATTACAGTTTGGAGGACTTGGATTTTAATAAAGCCGTTTGTCATCCCCATAAATATAACAGACTGCAGCTATAGTCTTCTTATATCGCAGCTTTATTTGTGTTAAATTGACCTCTTTGTCCGGGCCATAGCCTGTGTAGTCTCCTACGCAGCCGTTATTTGTGTCGTCACACAACGCTTCTCCCCACTAACGGCTGCTCAAACCTGGACCACATTCCTTTGCAGATTTAAGCCAATCACAGTTGCAGTGCCATTTTCGGAACTCGTTCGCGCCAAAATACACCAATCATAGATTGTGTCTTATCATGACCTTAGCGTCGGAAACGTCAAACGCACGCTAGTATGCCGCCTTTTGAATTTGACGCACAGACATCAAAATAAAACACGGTAGCTGGCGGTCTTGTTGGCGCGCGAAGGCAAAATATTGTTTTCCCTGGCATGATAGCTTAGTTCAGTAATATGGTTCAGCTCTGTTGTGATGCCACGATGAACCTCTTAGGACTGTGTGAATCTCCTGAATTTCTCGTACATTATCAGAATTAAATCGGGTGCAATAAATGTAGGGAATTTCGTATTAAACATCACATTTTAGTGCTCTGTTTGACAAACCTTTGTTTTTAACCAACGTTTTAGCTCTTCTAAGTCACATATTTTAGGTTTTCTCTCGAATTCTGAGTCAGGCAGACCTAACGATCGCTAAATATGGCACTGAAGTGCTCGCCAACCCCATTTTGCCATACATTGATCTTACGGAAATCGGTTTCGTTGTCTGAGTCACACCGTGTGTCAAAATGTTTTGACGTCATTAGCGCGCAGCGCTATTAATCACTATTACCCATTCCCACTCGTCTTATCGAGCCGCCAGTGCCATTCTTCTGTGCCCAACCGCGTGACAAAGATAGCCAGCTAAGTGGGATAAGATCATTGTGGCCGAAACCAGGAAAACGATCCGCTTTTTTGTTATCATTTTGTCATTGCGCGAAGAACCGCCAACTACATGCATGTACGCACGTGAGACAGTTACCCTTTGCCAAGAAAGCGATCGTCTATCAAATGGGACGTAGCACGTCCAACATTTTGAAATCCAAGACTAGGATCGCCTGTTTTCAAGGATATTTGGATTATTTTTCGGAGGTGAGTGAAAGGTGTCGATTTGTTGTTGCTTCAACCCACATTGATTAAATCGCCGGGGTGCTGCTAAACTTGGACTCCATTGCATTCGTCTTTGAAAATCAGGAATGAATTGCTAAGCGTCAGCAGGCATTAATATTCATGCATCAGACTGAATTCATGATAAGAAGCTAACTACTTGTATACTTAAAACAGTTTACCGTCTTGAGCTGTACACATGGGAACAACGAACGCCAGTACAGTATAAAGAATTTCGCCATCGCCGAGAGCTTTTCCATGCTTTGCATGGCATACTATTCGCGACAGTCCCTTTCACGCTTGCTTAATAAGAGATGGAGATATGCGACTGCGCTTGAGTGAGTTGGAAGTGCAAAGGGATAGGGCAAGGGAGGGAGGAGAAATGAAAAGCACGGTTGCATAGGAGGCAAGCGCGAAAGGAAGAGATAACAAGTTACGGCTGCCAACAGCCGAAGTATTCTTACGCGAACTGGGCCGAAATGAGATGCAGAGCTCTTATTTATACTCGCGCTCTAAGGGACTGGCGCGAATAGCATACTATTCGCGACAATCCCTTTCACGCTCGCTTAATAAGAGATGGAGATATGCGACCGCGCCCAGAAGTTAAACGTTAACATGGCCTAATACCAAAAGTCTCCATAAGCTGGTTACAGAAATTTAACACAAATCTATCAGCAAAATTTTCACTGTGTGCGATTTTGTTTAAAAAGTGCTGTCCACTTAAGCGCTAAGCGTGAAATACACCCAAAACATCTTCCGGTTTCTCTTAAAGTTTGTTGGCTGCCTGTGTTTATAAATTGTTGGCTTGTTGACTGCCTGTGTTTATAATTTGTTGGCTGCCTGTGTTTATAAATTTTTGGCTGCCTCTGTTTATATATTTGTTGACCGCCTGTGTTTATATATTTGTTGACTGCCTGTGTTTATAATTTGTTGGCTACCTGTGTTTATAAATTGTTGGCTGCCTGGGTTTATAATTTGTTGGCTGCCTGTGTTTATAATTGTTGGTTTGTTCACTGATGCCTGTGTTTATATATCTGTTGGCTGCCTGTGTTTATAATTTGTTGGCTGCCTGTGTTTATATATTTGTTGGCTGCCTGTGTTTATATATTTGTTGACTGCCTGTGTTTATAATTTGTTGGCTACCTGTGTTTATAAATTGTTGGCTGCCTGTGTTTATAATTTGTTGACTGCCTGTGTTTATATATTTGTTGGCTGACTGTGTTTATATATTTGTTGACTGCCTGTGTTTATATATTTGTTGACTGCCTGTGTTTATATATTTGTTGGCTGCCTGTGTTTATAATTGTTGGTTTGTTGGCTGCCTGTGTTTATAATTGTTGGTTTGTCGGCTGCCTGTGTCTATATATTTATTGGCTTGTTGACTGTCTGTGTTTATAATTAAGCGGTCAGTATGCTATTCCCCGAGGGTGACCGCTTAATACAGGTTTGACTGTAGTATAGTTATTGAAAGTGGAAGAAATATATATAATGATGAATAAAAATATAGTAATGTGTATATATTTGGTATCCGCATTGTTGCTCTATGATTTCCTTTTGGCCTTTACAGGGACGAGCCGCCCAATAGGTTATGGTTTTTAGGGTTTTTTGTCTTGGACGGGGTATCAATTTTATCACTTTCTGTCTTAAACGGGGTATCTTTACATATGGTTAATCTTTACATGGCCTAATGTCTTGAACAGTCAGGATAAGCATATATATATGGTTAATTTATAAAAACCTAACCACAAGCCAAATTTGTACCATTTTTTGTTGGCGTAATTACAATGTAGACCAAACAGCTCAGTGACTCCATAAGCTGTAAATAGATTTGTAATCACTATTCTGTTCTTGTCTTAAACAGGGTATGATTTTGAGTTAAATGTTTTAGATGGGGTCTCAAAATCGGAATTCTATCTTAATACAGGGAGGAAAATCAGAGATTTGTGTATTGAACAGGCTCAGGGTTTAAGTGGAGTTGCCCGGCCGCACCTCCCTACCCGAACGTCTGTCGAGTACCCCCCGGAGGGGTTTTAGCCCACACTGTCATTATATTGTCCATCTTGTGATGGCTGTCAAGCGCACCCATGTTGTAATGGCAGTCAATAACTTTCCCAAGGCTTTCAAAACTCCCTTGTTTACTTCATATCACTTCTGGATCTCAGACTTTTGAGAAGCAAATAAGGATAACTCATTCCGCTGGAACATTAGCTCCACAGTCTAACACTTTCAGTCCATCCAGATTTTGCATTGTTTGACTCTTTTTTATTGTCCTTTCTGTAATACAGTTCAAAGAAAAGGCTTTTTCAAAACATCTGTCAAACCTATATTTGTTTCTATTTTAGTCCTAGCATGTGTTGTTGTACCTTTGGAAAGTAGTGAACATAATTTGTTGGTGTACTGTTGAGCTACCCTTGTGTAAAAATGGTTGAATTACACCACCCAGGCCTTTTCTTCATTATGGTGATTAGATCAAAAAGGTGTTTTAGAATCTTTTTAGTTATTGACATAACAGGCAAAGCGCACACATTTTCTTTTGCACCATATGCTATAAAAGATTTGAGATCTCAAATAATACTTAATAATACATCCTTTGGTAAGTTGGTCATATTTATATGTAATTGGCCCATCTTGAATATGAGAATTCAGGGAGCTCCGCTGTTAGGTTAAGCCTATCTATATATATTACAGGTAGTGAGGTAGACCTCAAGGAACACATCTGTAGAGGACATCGAGTCGACATTTTCCTAAAGTGTGTGTTTTCGAGGTCACAATTCGTCACGAATGCCTTCCATGGATTCGAAGTTGCTGTTAAGACACCTCAATTTTTGTATTTATCTCAGTAAAATTTGGTCCACGGTTCAACATGACCAGCATATTTTAGGAAATCGATGAAAATAAGTTTAATTACGCACAACAACAGTCAAGAGACAACTTTATTTGGTTTAATTTTTTCATTTTGTACAACTGAAAGTGATTCTCGTCCGCCTTTAATGCCTTTCAAAGTATAAAGATTGCCATTATGTTGTTGTCTGTTCAAAATAGGCCACTAAATATATCTTATTGACCAAGCGCGAGGGCCGTACTGGGAGAATATCGGCCCGAGGTCTTGACAGTACGGATCGAGGGCAGCGAGGTCCGTACAGAAAAGACCGAGGGCCGATATTCTCCCAGTACGGTCCCGAGCAAGCTTGGTTAATAAGAGATTTATTACACGACTGAAAAATGTTCAGTAGAGAAAATCCCATGATCACGAGCAGGAGCGACACCGTAAACTTCAAGCGCTCAATTCTTATTGAGAGCCGACGTAGCTTTTAGTCTGACTTTCCCAAAAAAGAGAGGAAAGAAAGATAGAAAAAAAAGGGAAAAAGTAAGCCATAAAACTACAAGAAAGCCTTCAAAAGCTGTTTCCATCTTTTATTTAGCCAATCAAATCACTTGCAAGTAGTCAAACCAGACAACCACTGTCAAAACTGTCAGACAAACAAATGACAAGTGCTTTGTTTTTCATTCATGGCCATGTAGTTGCGTCGCTCGGTGCTGTTCGAATGTTAAAAAAAAGCCCGACATGACTCAACCAAAAGCATGACTCAACAGTTATATACGCCATTATAATAATGGCGTAAAATCTACATTCTAGATTAAAATCGCTGGCGTAAAATCTACATTCTAGATTAAAATCGCTGGCGTAAAATCTATACATTCTAGATTAAAACAAGAGACTATGATCATAGTCTCTTGATTAAAATCGCTGGCGTAAAAATTTGCATTCTAGATGAAAATCGCTGGCGTAAAATTTACATTCTGGATTAAAATCGCTTGATATATAAAACAACTCACATGAACGCGCAAGGGCGAGTCAGAATGTTTAGAAAAACTAATCTTCATCGTCGCTTTCAATGATAAACCTTAACTTCGTGGTCGCTTTGTTGTTGGCTCTTGGACAATAGTAACCGGACATGATTTGAAACGTGCATCCTGTTATGGAGGAAATATTCGCGCCGGCGAAGACTGCTTGAGGATTTGAACTTGAAGAAGAGCTTACGGAGGACAGCACGTTGGAAACCGAACTTGGTCTGTGCAGTGAAGTAACTTCAGAAGAACCATGGGTAATACTAGCGCTGTTTGGCTCACTTCTGCTTCCCCTGAGGGTATCGGACATTTGGCGCTGATGGCTCAAGGATGCAGATTTGTACGCGCCTAAACTCTGGATATCCTTGCGCCCGCTTAGCTGCATAACGTAGTTTTCAGGAAAATTTGCTTCAAGCAACCTCCCAATGCGGCTTTTTCTTACTGAGTGGTTTGACAGCTTTTTTGTAGTAGACGTAAGACCAACAGCGGAGCAAGCCTCGGACATGAATTGTCCCAGCTGATTTTGTGTTTCTGCTTCACTGCCAGGTAAAACGGAACTTCTGGTTTCTTCATCTCCTCGGGCCTATGTTCTTTGAACGCTTTGTAAAACTTAACGGGACACGGTCATCACCGGTGGCGAAGAGTTTCGGAGCGAACGGTATTTTGTGGCCAGTTTCAGTATTCCCTTGGCGTGTTTTGGATCCTCTTTCTGTCCGCCAAACGAGGAGTTCTCGGCCTGTTTCTGGATCTGTTTCTAGCCGAGGACGTCTCCCCAGCGAAGCTTCCTCGACTCATCTCTCGCTCGAAAACCGAAATGTAATGAAAGAAACCACCAAAGGGTTCTTTGCAAAACAACCGGGTCATGGTCTCCAAATTGTCCGCTTTCAAAGAGTTTCTTCTGTTCTTCTTCTGTCAGTTCTCTTGTTGCGTTTGGTTTGTTGCCAAAACCGCTCTGGACAAGACTTTTCCTTTTAGCGGCAAGGACCTGACGAGAACGGGAAAATTCTTCATCTTCAAATATGTTAAAAGAATGATAGCTTCTTCTCAGCAAAGTAACGTTGAAAGCTCCGTTAAAAACTTGTTAAAGAAGTTGGTTCGTACTCGCCGCCGTCGGCTTTTCTGTCGATTTCGCCAACAGTTTGTCAAGCTCTTTTGCCGTTAAAAGTTCCGGTTCTTTTGGTTCGTTTACTGTAGCTGAGCTCTGTAGCTAGAGCTCTTATGTCGGACTCGGGTTTTGTTATTGTGTTTGTTGACTTCTGCGCCGTAATAAATTCTTCCAGTTCGTTGTTCGCTGTCGTTCGTGACAGCTTCATATTCATCACGGTTACATTTTGGGACACCTTGCTGTTCATGGCTGCTTTTAAATTCATATGTTGTGGTTTTTGTTGAAGTACTTGTCTCATTTGAGATGTCTTTGAATATTCCAAAGTCAAATGCAAAGCAAGGAAACTCTTGCGGAAAATTGTCTTCAGTTCGCCATCTTGAATTTTCTGAATAAAAAAAATTGCGCGGGAACTCGCGCGGGATCTTTCGAGAAATTACCCGGTCTGTACTTAGAAAATATCGGACCGGCAAAGAAAAATTATGATTGGCTGATATTAGTTATCGGCCCTCTCAACTATCTTAGTCGTGTATTTAATTGTAATTGTGGCCAAAGTTAATTTCTCTCCAATATTTTTGGTATATATAGTCGAGGGTCCACAATAGGGTTCCCAGATCACACCTTCCCGCCTATTTTTTCTCGTTAATCCCGCCATCCCGCCCTTCTTTTCGTCGAAAATCGTCGAGATCCCGCCCAAAATTTTAAACACGTCTCTGTGTTATTATTAAAATAAACTTCACATAAAAGACTTAAACCCCGTCCAGACTTAGGCCCAATCTCGTCCCGCGAGCCCGCGATCCTTTAGAAGGATCCAAAATAATCGTGGGCTCTGGGGACGAGGTTGACTTTGGCCCCATCCACATGTACCCCTTTTCATTACGCTCAGTTTTCGAAACGCTCCGTTTTCATCGAAAACGCATCAAAAGCTCCTCATCCACACCATCGTTTTCGTTGCGTTTTCCCCGTCCATACAAATACGCTTGAAAACCCGCAATACCGTGTCAAAAATCGCCAGAATACCGAAACCACGCAGGTATGGTGGAATAGAAGTCTGTGATAATATTTCAATTCTTCCATTGCGAAAACTGTGAGCTTCAAGGAACAGATTATAATGTCTAAGGACCGTGATTATCAGTGAATATATTTTAAAGCCAAAAGGAGGTTTAATATTTTGTTTATTATCCTTCAAATATTTTCTATATATACTTGCGTTTTATCTTGACTGACAAACAAATTTCAATCGAGTTTCCGTTGACCCACAAATATTAGCATTTGCTAACTTTTGCTAACAAATTGCTTGCTCGTGAATACATTTCCCCAGAAATAGTTTTTGAGACAAGGCTGTTTCTGACCATTTCCATAATTGCTTGATCCCTACGTGGACTGGCTCCGAAACCTCTTTAATAATTTTCTGACCCGCAACGAATATTTCTTTGAAAATCGCTGAGCCTTGAACAAGCCATTTAACAGCTGGAAGTTTCTAGAAGCCCAGAAGATTGTTTACGTGCAGTTGTCCTCGTAATAACATCTCTTTCAAGAGTAGTTTCTCATTTTGTTCCTGTTATGTGGATGTACATCTATCTTTTTATTTCGGGAGTGCAAAATCGCGTGCAACATTTTGTAAATTTGAGATCTCATTGTTGATGTGGCAGACAGTTCGATTAAGTTTGATGTTCTTGGCTTCTGCGATAATATTCAGAAACAATTGTTTTGTTTGAGAGAAATTAACAGACCGTAATTTGAAAGCGTTCCAAATCTATTGTACAAAACCCCTCTATTTTTAGTAAGGCAGTCTCGTCTGAGTTAACACTGAAGTACTTTAGTTTGTTTGCTTGAGCTCGCACTCCGTTATCATCTCGATCTACACTGATCTCTGAGTAAGTTTCTTGAAGTTATACTCGTTTTAGTGATCGCATTGCCTTTCTTAATCTTGTCTTCTAGGTTTTGATTAGTTCGTTGATAAATTTAAAACAGGCTACACCCCCTTTGCTATTCATTAATTGAAACCCGACACAGCTATACACAAAGGATCCATTTGTATCAGTCTGCCTTGTGCGCTTGATCAATTCATGCAGTCGGCGTAAAAATTGAAATCCCGTATCCCGCTACTTTTCCCCTTGCGATTCTCGCATCCCGACCCCTTAAAAACACGAAATCCCGCTCCCGCTCGTAATTGAAATTCCCGCTTCCCGCTCCTGTTTTTAGCTCGCATCCCGAATATCGCCACAAACGTAAGCCAAATCCCGCATCCCGCCAAACCTACTGGGGACCCTCGTAGTCGTTATGAAACCTTTTCCTATCGTTCTTTTACGTGTTGGCTGCTGCTAGCTCCTTTGGTATACAATATGAACACAAAATACGTCTTCGGTGCAAACTATAACTGAACACACAACAATACTGAAAATTGAATACAGTCGAACCTCCGCGTTAGTAGCCTGCGTAGCAGGCGTTGAGTAAAATAGAGCGCGAGTTTTTAGGCGCGCGCGAGAAAATCGTTTACGAGAGTTCAGACCACAGGGGTCTACATTTTGAGTCATAGCCTGTAGTAGTTTCAGAAGCTTTTAGAGTGACTGCCTGTTGGGATCGAGAATGGTCCGTCAACGACCCATTTGGCGAATCGCTGATATTTTGCCCAAAGATACCCTTTGGTGAACTATTTTCAAAAATCATATTTAAAAGTTCCAGCGATTTTTTAATTTTCAGAAAATCGCGAAAATTTGAAAGTGCGGTCAAAGTGCAGTTTTTCGCTTCATCAAACGCCCAAAATAAGGTCAAGGACGAAGCACCACCGAAGCCTTAAAATAAATCCAATTGACGCCAAACTTCACACAAAGTCGGAACAACTATTCCTATGCATTGTTCACTTGTAATAATTTTCAAGTACGTTGATATTGTAATTTTTCAAGCCATTTTAAAAACATCTCCGAAGACCGCTAAAAATGGCGGCAGAATATCGTTAATGTTTAATACCACAAAAATGCCCCTGGTACCTCATTTTTCGATAATTTTATTTTACAGCCCTAACATATCATTATGGAACATTTACCATGCCAAGTTTCAGGGTCGAACTCGAAACGCTTCCCTTCGAAAAAATCGAAAATCTATGTAATGTGTTCGGGCCAAATGACGCACGATTTAGAGACGATTGAGGTTAATGAACTTCAAGTGGGCCATAAAATTCTAAAATTAATTTCAATCTTGGCAATTTGTAGCGTGAAGCTGGCAAAAATATCCAATAGCATGTAGCAAACGCATTCAGAGGCTTTAAAAGATATTGAAAGTCAAATTTGAGATAGAAATCCCTCTAATTTTACCAACGGTTTATAGTATTCGCAATGTACAGTAGTTACAATAAGTAAACAAACGATTGTTCGTCGATCGGTCTCTCGAGAGGTCAGGATGTCAAGAACAGTTCAAAGGTTCGGCAATGTATTACTGGAGCGAATATCTAGCAGAAGACCAAAATGTCAGTGTTGTAGTCTGGTAGTAATTTCAAAACAAATTGTGTCTAAATAATATTGAAAAACAAGAAGCAAAACTATCCGACCCCAAACAAATACACATCATTTAGCGCTATAAATTATTGTGCAAAGTATACCCAAAGAAACATACCCAAAAGCCATACGTCCACCTCAGTGCTACATCATATTAGCTGAAACAATTCCAAGCTGCTTTCTGTTATAAACATCAGGGAAAATCTGAATCCATTTTCTGGCGGCATATTCAGTACCATCGGCAGTGCGTGTGTTGTTGACATTTGAGCCTCAAAAAATGTCACGCAACTCAACACCTGAATTAGCTATCAGGCCAACTTTACTTTACAACGTTTTGATACTACTTCATTGAAAAACTCTGACAATATATTAGCACTATAATTATCTGAATTGTAATGAATTTTGGTGGATTAATTTTTTTGCGGGAAATCGGTCTTTGTGGGATCTGTTTTTGCAAATTATGAGAGTGGGGAGAGGTGGATAATTTTGACAGGAATATTTTTTTTCCGAACTATTTATAAACAACTATGTAAAGATCTTGCAACATTGCATTCCTGGCCATTCCCGAGATGGATTGTGCATTATTTTCCATTCTTCTCCGAATAGCAATACGGGATTTTTATTAACAACCTCCCCCTCCCCTCCCCCCTTCTTCTCTCTCAAAAATTACAATGAGATATGTTTGCTAAGTATGAAAAGGCGCAAAATACTGAAAGTTCTCTATAATTTACTTTCGGCACGTGCACTTGCTAGTAATGTCCTTTAGAAGTGCCAAGTATGGAGCCTTTTTACGCACGGGTGGGAGAGCTATATCTACACTCTATCTAGGCCCAGGGTGCACACGCGTTGCAACATCGGTAGCTTGAGTAACGTAAACGTATCATCCAGCGCCATTGCACACACGTCGTGCTGATCGTACACGAGAGGATGCTGGAGCTGGATTGTTTTTTACAGCCTCCTTTGTCTGACTAAAATTAGTCTCCTCCTGCGATGCCTGGACATCCATCTCATCAGGGTCCCTTTGGCGCACTGCAGCACTTTCGCGAGAGAAGAAGGAGGCGACCTGCGAGGCGGCGAGAAATTCGGATGCTTGAAAAAGACGTACACTATAAGTGACACGGGCTCGTCACATTTCCCGCGCAACAATCTCGGCGTGCCGAAAGTAAATTATAGAGAACTTTCAGTATTTTGCGCCTTTTCATACTTAGCAAACATATCTCATTGTAATTTTATTTGACGGTTTTTACTTCAAAATTAACTTAGTTCACTATGGTGGTTATTTGCAGTAGCAACGACAAACGTTTGAGGATGTCAAAACTGTAGTGATGTGGCTTGTTTCCTTTCAGCTTGTTTTTTATGGCTTCAATTTCCAGGCCCGAGCAAGCCGCGCGGAGCAAGCCGATTTTCAATCGATCGAAAAAAGCCGCGAGCGAGAGAAAACTGCGACAGTTACTTGGCTTTTGTAAAAATCAAAACCCTCTAAATGGTGAAAAGCTGGCATTTAACAGAATAATCATTGCTTTACAAAATACATACTCGCTAAAGCAAAAATATAAATGATCATACGGCTCGCGTATATCGATGCATGGGAGTACTATAGGTGACAATAATTGCTTACCATTGACTGACTTCTTCAGTGCTATCTAAGCGGTCCTTTGTGCTTTCTTTTCGACTCTTCGTTCGCTTTGACCTCCTTTTCGCATTTAGTTGTCCATTCCAGGTGACCGGGCAGTTCATCCAAGAAGATATCTTACTCATTGCTGCTTGAAGTATCGATTGCGAATCTATTTAGGGGTGACGAATGGTAAAATCGAGACTTGCCGAGACGCCGAGACCCTGGTTTAAAAATCCGAGCCCGAGACTTAGCGCTCCAAAAATCCGAGCCCGAGACGCAGTGATCCAAAACTCCAAGAAAATAGAGTATAAAAGGAGCTGCATTTGCGAGATTCAAAATTCGAGACTCCGAGACCGTCCTATTTCTGGCGAGCCCGAGATTCCGAGACGCTTTTTTTAAGCGCCGATATTCCGAGACTCGGCTTAAATTTGCCGAGATTTATTATTTTTGATAGACCATTCGCCACCCCTCTATTTGTTTACATCTGGTTTGACAAGTATTAGTGATAAGACTAACCAAGATTCCACTCTTTCTTTGCCGTCAAGTCTAGCTTGAATTGCTTCCTCTAGCTTCTTGTCTTCTTCTTCTTCCTCCTTTTCGTATTTCTTCAGCCATTCCTCGTCCACATACGGTTCGTCGGCATAAGCGAAAGCCATCCCATCTGTGTGCTTCGATCATCACGGGAAGCTTGCGACCCGTGCATCTTCCACTTCGATCCCAACATTTTTGTGTCATAGTCTTCCGAATTGTAACTAGACTCCGAATTTGAGTCACTAGATGACATATCTAGCTTGAGTTAAAATTCTGTGGCTTTCGAAAATAAAACGGCTCGGAAATAACGAAAAGAATATCTACGCTCGAAGGATTCCCAGTCAAATGCTTGTAAACATGATAAATCACACTCCTGCTTTGACGTCACATTGCTCGACCCAGGACTCCCATTTGCGCGGTGGTGAACATGGAAAGCCTGACTTTAAACAACTGTAGAAACGCGGGGATTTTATCAATCACGATAATTTTTTCGCAGACGTGATCGGGGCAATAGATAGATTTTAAAGAGAGGGGGGTTAGTTGCACTTTAACGTTGTGACATGTTGTAACCATGCCCGGTCAAATGGCCACAACAACCTCTCAACATTTCAAGAACAAAATAAATACGGTGTCACAACATCAGTGTTGAGAGGGGTGGTCAAACGGTCTCAACATCGGCTAGCTCACAACAAATGTTATGAGAATGTTGTGACAAATGTTGTGACCGTTTTATCGGGCCTTTACGAGAGGTTCCTTTGGTAGAGATTTGATGACGAAATTTTGGTATTTTCGGAAAAGTGGTACGTCACTTACAGAGGTGGTTCGGCTACAACCTCGATTCCAGGCTCTCTCTCCTTTTCCTCCCTTGTCGTTCAACGACAAGGGAGGAAAAGGAGAGAGAGCCTGGAATCGAGGTTGGTTCGGCTGTATATTTGTATGCCCAAGGGATATGTTGATTCTTTACGAAGTTTTCCGAAATTGTGAATATTTTAAACTTTTAGACAGCTTTATTACAATAAAAATTGGCAATGTTGCAAAACTAATTTTGCAAAAATTTGTCGACAAGAGCTTAGACTATTAGCCTGAGATCAGGCTCGTAACGAAAATCGGCGAGCAAAGCTAGCCGAGCGCGGCCTGGGGCTATGAACTAAGATCACTGAAACACGTGCGAGTCCCACATGCAGGGGCGTCATCGGTGGGTCTGTTCACTGATAGATCCACGGCAAGGAACCAATCAGAACTCGCTTGGTCTTGTGGTTATTGTATAAAAGTAGAGGAATGCACAGCTGTGGCGTTTAATATTTCTTTTATAACATATCTGGTTAACTGCAAATAATATTTGCTGGGTATTTGTCATGACCTATTATTGACTGTGCAAAGCCTGGACAGGAGCTCGGGGGCAGGAATATCCCGGATCGGCGGGAAAGTTCGCTCGACTCCTCAAACATCTCAACAATACATTTCTGTCGTTAGCTCGACGAGAAATAGACTGCGAGCAGTCTGTATTTTTCGCAGACGTCCGTGAGGCGAACGCGCAAGAGAATAGCGAGCGTAGCGCGCCGCGAGTAGCCTGGGCGCGAGAGGAAGTCTAGACGAGAAACTATTGTCATTTAGCAGTCCGGGAGTATACCAGTTCTGGAAGAAAGTGTGACGTCATATTTCTTTTGTTCTACCGAAAATGCGCAAAAATCGCCAAAAATAATCGAGAAAAATTGAGCTTTTTCAAAAAGCTCCTTACCAGCCTCTACACGCAATATCCGGGAACTTTGAGTGGCGAATCTTGGAGAAACAAGATGGATGCGTGTTGTAGTGTGTTTTTGCGAGTAGATGAAGGTTTGATAGCGCTTATTTTATCAACCAAAGTTGGAGGATCGAAGAGAACGCCGCCATGTTGACGGGTATCAAATGTAAGTACATGTATTTGTGTTTTATTTTCTCTACCTTGGCGAATTTTCCAGAGTAAGAGAATAATTTTCCTCGACTGTGCTGTTGATAAGTGTTGTTTTTGGAAAGTTTCGTCGCTGGTAACCACGTAGGAAAAATGGTAACACTTTTTAAAGTTGACTTCTCGGAGGTTTCCCGTTCCTTCAGTGTCTTGTGACATATGTGTTTCTTCTTGCGTCACTTTGAGCTCGCCAGGAACTCTCTGTTCGCTCAATTTAGCGTTTTAATAGAGGAATTCAGGCCAGTGAGCACATGTGAAGGTGAAATTTGTAAATCAGTGAGAGTCATTTGTCAATCGTTGTATTTAAAAGCTTACTGGTGATTATGGCTCACCTCGCAAGTTTACTTCCTAAATATTTATGTTCTGTATTTACTGAAAGCAGTATTAAAATACAGAAATATTAATGGCGATTCGTTTGGAAATTCTCAAGAACTGTTGCTGCATATGATGTAGACATATTAAATCTTGAGGGAAAACACAAAACCACATAGACATTTCCAGCAACTCAAATATAAGCACAGCTGTGCATTGTGTACCCCTCATGCCTCTGAATATATGGTTTTGTTGCTATTTTCCCAAGTTCTTTGGTCCAGGCTGTTCATCAACAAATTCAGTGTGTATGTTATGAGTGTGTTTTTCAGGGTAATCACTCGATATAAATAAATATTGGAAACCAATTGACTGGGAAGGTGGCAAAAGACCGGTATAGATGGCGTAGGATAGTTGCGGGCGAAGAGGATGAATGATGAATGAATTGACTGGATCAATAATACTGCTATCAATAAATTGTTGCTGACAATCGAAATCACAGAAAAAAATTATAGTCATTTGGCAGAAATCTATAGCCTTACAAAAACACGTGAAACCCTTGCATATTGTGAGGATATTTGTCGAATGATTCTTATATAGACAAATAATAAATAATAAATTATTTGAGTCATTCAAATATACTCACAATTGTGTCAATGCTTTTATCAGTGTTACTCGGTTACTCGGGGAAAGACCGAAAAGTAATAACTTCCAATGACAATCGACGGCAATATTGATATCAGTTGAGCTCACAACTCTTTCTTTATTGATTCTTATTGATTGCCGATACCAATCAATATCAAGCAAAGATTGATCTTGACTGCTATTGATTATTATCAATTTATTGAATGACTACGCCTGGGTCTATTTCATTGTGTGTGACCTGTCAAATTCAAATCAATTCAAATAGGCTGTGAAATTCTCATCATGATGGTAAATTTATATAGGAACTTTTCAGCAGTATATTGAATATTTTTGTCTGATAATTTAGTAAATCTCCAGGTTCATAGAGATGACTCAGAGTTTTTAACTATCTCCAGCTCTGCTCTACATTTTTTTAAACAAACAATTTATTAATAATATTGTTTATATTGTTTCTAGGTGGAGAGAGGAATGAAGAAAAGGATAAGGGCAACTTTGAAAACAAATAAAACTATTTTATCACCTGAAACATTTTGAATGATTTCTCCACTCACATATTTATTTATTTCACAGATAACAATAATTTATTGATATCAGCAATATAGCCATAGAGGAAACAAATAGCAACTATGAAAATTGATTGAAGAATTCTCTAGCCTCTCCTTTCAAAGTCATAGCCCTCATTATTACACTCAGTTCATTTGTCCCAGGGAGACCCAAAACTGTAACTCATTCTAAAGTACAGAGGTCTGTCCTTTAGTATTCATATTCACAAGGGGTGACTTTAAAATTTTGGATAAAATCCTCACAAACCCCGAATGTTTTGGGACAGACTATTATATATATCCTGAGGAAACAGATGTTCTGCTGGCCTTCCACTTGACAGAGAGATCCGAGCAACAATTCAGGAAATTCCATACAGTTGACAATATTATTTTGTCTGAATTGCAACCCATGGAGGAGTACACTAGCTTTAATTAATTTGGAGGTGTTTATTATTTTTAAGAAATTATACATGAGCAGAAAGAAAGGAAAAGAACACAACTCTAGGTATAAAAATAAAGCTATTCCTTCCACGCGTTATAAACTACTTATATGTAGCAACCGTCGTCAAATTCAAGCTATTGAAGTTGAAAATAGCGATGTACTACAAGCTTCGCTACGACCTTCCATCGACCTTTACGATCTCACTCGATGAGCTGCTATTAACATGACAAACAAAGTATATTTCACTCCGCGTTATTTTCACGATTCATCTCCTCCATTAGAATCTTGGTTGTGATGTTTTCAAGATAAATTTCGCACGGAATACTAGGAAAGTAAAATCATATCGATCGTATACACTTCCTCGCGCTTGTCCGCCATCTTGAATATTTGGCTTCGAAATGTGATCCAATGTTTTGATCGGTGACGTTTCGTGACGCAGAACAATTGATTTCGTTTCTTCCAGAACTGGTATACTCCCGGACTGTTTAGTTTTGGCATCGTTTAAAGTCTAATATTTTTATATGGTAGGAGACGCGGTGACCTTCTCTTGATCAGGAGCGGTTCGTGTTCTAGCACTGGCCGGGTTCATTGTGTAGGACAATATACTTTTTAAAGTCACTCAGATCACTCTCACATTGAAGGCTCTCTCGGCCCGGTTGTTCAAAGCACGATTAAGCTAATCATGGATTACCGTGAATTTTGATTTCAGTTTTGTAACTTCTCAGTGAGATTTTCTGTTTATATGTTTTGCTCTTCAGTTTTGACTTTGACTAATGTCAAACTCCACAAAACATTGTTCGGTACCAGCGAATTATCACGGCAACCTGACAGAAATGCTGTTCTTAATCTGGATTAACTACATATACAATTGGGAGATTAGTTTATAATAAGCACACAGCATGTGTTCCATAGCTGCTTAGAGATTTTAAAATGCCACTTAAAATGCTTTATAAACCACGCAGCACACTAATCTCCTTTGATATTCAGTATACCGAGCGTACGTGACTGTTTGCTGGATGAAAGGGATTACCTTGTTAATTACCACGTGTAATGCAATACGCTTGGTGTAGACTAGTTGAAGTGAAAGACTGTTAAAGTTTTGCTACCGAACTTATAGTTTTAATATTCTTTTTGAAAACCTGGACGTATAGATTTTTTTTTTAATCTCAGTTCTGTAGGCGACCGACTATATTCATTATTAATGTAGTTATGGCCAAAGTTAATTACTCTCAAATAAAGCTTTTTAGAAATTGCGGATTTGTTGTTACATGCGGTCTTAGATAAGGATTAATTTCATTTTAACTTGTTAGTTTTTTAGCATTAGGATTATTTATTGTAAAGCGCTGTTACCTAAATTATCATTATGAAATATTTTTGGTATATATAGTTGTTATAGGCATATAACTGAAACCATTTCCTACCATTGTTGGTTTGGATTAAAATTCAATTCACACGGTAGCGGCCGCCTCGGCTCCTTTGGGAGCTGTCTTTGAAGACTGACAGCGAGTCAATAACATTATTATTCATAAAGTTGTCTGTTATAGATAATTGTTTTTCACTTAGTCATTTCCAGTCGAACGTTCATCAGGGCGTCTGCTCGTGGTTCGTGCAAAACTGACGCTGTTTCTCAACTCACACAGTTCTCCCAGTTCTTAGTGGTCACTTGATTCAAATTAAGTTTCAACATGCACGTGAAAGAGCTGTCGTCGATGGCAAAGTTCTTAATCCTGGCGTCCTTTGTCCACCTGTGTACTGGTCAAGGTGGGTGAATCGTTTACTTAGTGAGATTTCGATGAGTTTCATATCATTAATAATGAATAGTCACCTACAGAAGACTTAAAAATCCCGTACGTTCCGATTTTCAAAAGGAGTACAGTTAAAACTACAAGTTCGGTAGAAAAACTTTAACAGTCTCTCACTTCGAGTAGTCTACGGCAAGCGCATTGCACAAAACGTGGTAATTAATGAGGTAATTACTTTCAAGTTCTTCCAGCAAACAGTCGCTTACGCTCGGTGAAAGGAAAGTACTGTGCCGCGTGCTTCACTTTACATAACAGCATTAAACGTGGCATTTCAAAATGTCTAAACAGCTATGGAACACATGATGTGGGTTTATTATAAACTAGTTTCGCAATTGCATATGCAATCAGTCCAGATTAAGGAACACTATGTGGATTATCAACTCGAAGTTGATAAATGTAAAGTAACCGCCGTAGCGAATTTCTAGAAGCTGACGTTTCGAGCGTTAGCCCTTCGTCGGAGCAAAAGAGTTAAGAGTTGGTAAAAGTAAATTAACCGCCGTAGCGAATTTCTAGAAGCTGACGTTTCGAGCGCTAGCCCTGCGTCGGAGCAAAAGAATGTTAAGAATATACTGATGCAATTAGTCCAGATTAAGAACAGCATGTTTAATTATGTAATGGCGCGGACTTGTGTCCTTGTAGACTAGAGGTTGGGAGGCTGAGAGTTAAGCGCAGCCAGTGTCCTCGCGTTGTATTAGAGTGGTTTCCAACTGTGCGACGAAATTTATCAGGAATTGCTTTGATTTTAATTTGCTTTCCAACGCTCTATGGTTTAAATATTCATGCCACTAAAACAATCAGATGCAAATTCAAAACCAATTGCGGCTAAGTGGTCCCACGCGTTTTCCCGCGCTTGGAGCCGGTAAATCTGTATTTGCTTGCAGTGTTTTTTAATAATTTCGGTGTGATGTTTAAGTCTGCTGTTAGACTGCAAAACAGTCTCTATTTTTCTCGAGATATTGTGCGCGACGCGCGAATTGAGAGGCGCGAAACGCCGATAATCCACGCGCGAGGCTCATAAGAGGCGAGAAAAGCCTCTCTCCGCAATCCCACTCGTAATTTTCACGCTCGTTCCAGATCCTTTTCGGGCCACGTTCAGCCCGACTCTTGCGCTAAAATACGGACTGTTTTGCAGTCTAGTCTGCTGTGGTTGGTCTTTGTAATTGGTTTCATTCTAACTGAGAACAGCGATCAGCATCTAATTTCTCCTCACAGTATCAAGACAATGAGTAAGGAGAACAAAGGAACTGATCACAACTGAGCGCAATCCATACATTATCCCAGCTAACATAATAGAGCGTTCGTATAATCACGACCATGAAACGAAATGGGTGTGCAGCTCGAACTATGAGCCTGAGTATTTAATGCCGTCCTTAAAAAGTTACATTGTTCAAACATAATCCTACAGCTTCATAAGGTACATAAGTGAAATGCTACTCAGACTACAAGCCTGTGCGCCGCCAGATACGAAAACCTCAAAACCCAGTGGGACAAAATGGGAACGTACTCCCCGACCAAATGCAGGCGCACCAACCTTTGGGGGTTAAAGGTAAATTACAAAGATAACAATCGTGTAATAAAATAAAACTGAAAAGTTCGAGAGCTGAGATGAATACATTACAACCATCAACCCTTATATACGTTACAACAATAGAGTCAATTAACGCCATAACGACTCACGTGCGTTCATACCAATAGGAAAATGTTTACATTCTCTGTCACTGCCACTTGCAGTTTAGCTCCGCCGAATGTAAATATATTTGTTTCTATTTTATAGTGTCGTGAAACCAAAACGAAGGCAATTAGAGCGGTTTTCATTTGAGTGTCGTAAAACCAAAACCAAAACCATGATTGGTTTTGGTTTAGCATCTGATTGGTTGAGTAGGTGGCGCGAGTTTTTTAAACCAATCACAGAACGTAGTAAAGCAAAACCAATTTCGGATTACTTTCGATACTCAATTGAAAATCGCTCTAAAATGGCCAATCACAACAAACAAAACCAACACCAATGAAAACTCAAAGCACACAAGTAACCGGCGCCAAACGCGGGAAAACGCGAGTGACCAAGTCGCGATTGGTTTTGGCTTTGCATCTGATTGGTAAAGAAAGTGACGCGAGTTTTTTAAATCAATCATAGAGCATAGTAAAGAAAAACCAAAGTAATTCAGCAATTACTTTCGACACCCAATTGAAAACAGCTCCAAGAAGTGAATATACCCCATGATAAAGATAATTTCTAGAATGTGTCTTTTTCTTTCAAAGCTGGAGTGTTTCAACTTCGAGCAGCAGAATTGAGAGTGTCTGAGTCTTCGCAGAATGCAATCGTCGTAGTAGAGAACACTGGCAATCTAGCGGAATCTGGAGCCGTCAGGTAATCGTGTACAAAATATAACGCTATTTTATTTTTTTTACTGCGCCTTTCAATAACACGCGAGCTCTGAAACTCAAAACTCAACAAATTATTTCGTTTTTTACTGCCGTCAATCATAACTTACGATGACAACCGACGTACCCTGAAGGGACTGGGCCTGGTTGTTCAAAGGACGATTAAGCTAATCCAGGATTAGCGCGTATTTTGATTTCAGTTTGGCAATTTTTCAGTGAGGGTTTCTGTTTATATTTTTTGTCTTTCTGTTTTGACTTTGACTAATCTCAAAGTTTACAAAACATTAGCAGAGAAAAACACTTTTATACAAGAGAAATTAAAAGCTTGATTAACTTTTAATCCTGGATTAGCGTTAATCAGCTTTCGAACAACCGGGTCTGACCAGAAAATTAATGAGTTCGAGTTAGAAGTTCGAGTTAGCACTTCGGTTAGCCTAAATAGCACCCCGGTCAGCCTAAGTTAGTTTAGGTAGCTTGTGGTTAGCCTTTATATTGGGGTTTATAGGGATTTTAACTCTACCTCAACTCAAACTCGAGTTCTAATTCGAACTCGAACTCATGAATTATTCAAGCTCTACCCTGAAAAACAACAGAAACAATGAAAAATGATCGAAATACACCAATGACAACCAAAATTCGCGACCTTTTGAACCCGTTGAAGTGAACTACTGTTTTCTCAGACGTCCTCTATGATTGACGTCAGCGAAAACGCAACTGTTGATTGAGCAGAGTTCGCATGTTATTGAAAGGCGCAGTAAAGGGGAAAAGGCTCAAATTTAAGTTTGTTTTTGAATACGCTAAACTTCCGAGCCTTTGAAACGTCTGGCATGAACCACGAATTATTTTAATGTTGAGATATGTGGGAGGTGTTGGTACATGTACATGCGACAGTCAAGATGTTTTAAAGTATAAAGATGTTCACGGGGCTGGGTGGAGGGATGCGAGGGGCGTGCGCGTCTTTAGTGGGATGGGGAGAGGGGGTAATGGTTAATTAGTCATCCTTTGGACTACTCAGTGACACTTTAACTGAACATATACAAGGCAATTGTTGATAACAGGCAGTCAGTGGGTATAACTATTACCAAGAAATGTACTCGCTCTCAACCAATCAGAGTTCGAGTTGAGCGGTTTTGTCACTAACAAAATAAAATCCGCCAGAAACCCCGGGGGGGAAGGTACTCCCTATAATGGACTATACAGGGAGGCTCCGCCCGAAAGGGGTACCTTTTTCAGGCTGGAGGTATATAAAAGGGTAGTGATTTCACGAGTTGAAATCTAGAAAAGAGTATGGAAAACTGTCATTTAGGTGTTTAAAATGGCCTTTCAAAATATCTCGAACAGACTCACCTAATGGCTGGTTCATCTAATTATTTTAATGGGTTACTCAGGTGAAAAGTACAGACAAGTGATGTAGTGTTTCTATTGTAGGTATGTTAAAGGGGTACCATTTTCTATGGAAAGCAAGGGTTAGCTTTTCTGACAAAAACGGTACATAAAAGGATAAGGGTTTTGGACCTCGTGGCGGAGCCTCTCCGAATGAAACTTTGTTGAGTACCCCCCCCCCCCCCGAGACCAGCAACTCATTCAGTTCGTCATTTTTTTAGAATAACTACTGTTGACGGGACAGCCAAAGCCGGAGAAGACTACACCGCGTTAACTGATCAACGACATGAATTTCCGTTTGGCGTATCGAGAATCGAAGTTTCGATTCCTATGATACTTAATCCTGAAATTGAAGGCGAGGAATCATTCGTGGTGAATATGCGGCTCGATGGTCCTTCAAGTCCAAGCCAGGCGTTAGGAGCTAGAACAACAATGACGGTCACAATCATAGATCACATTCCGGAAAAGAAAGTGCAGGGTCTGTAGCTTGTAGCTGTTGCATTTGGTTTTACAGTGGAACCCCAATTTCTCGAACCCTCGATTTCCCAAAAACCCCGATAACTCGAACCAAAAGTTGTTTCCCTTAGACTTGTTTCACTGTAATTTTACCCCCGATATTAGCTGATATTTCGAACTTCCCGATTTCTCGAACCAATTTTCGTTTCCCGTGGAGGTTCAAGAAATTGAAGTTCCACTGTATATATATCGTGTCACATGACTTATAAATGAAGTAGCATTTGCAATTTCACGCATTAACCCTATTCAGACCGGGCTGTTACTATCTTTCCTTAATATATCTTGGTGACAAGTGTACCGTGTGTTTGTTGATTGTGTTTTTGTCTATTTTCTACAGGCAGCAAAGGTGGAAACATAACTGTGGATTCCGAATCCAGTAAGTGATTAGGTCATAAATATACTCGGTATTTATTAAAGTAAAAATTAGTTAGAAATTATATTATAGACACAAATCTTAACAAGACAAACACAATCCTAGATCTTTAAATGAAATTTAAATGAAATCATTTACGCTGCTGGGTTTCACTTCTTATCATTAGATAAGGTTTTCTTTTGTGGGGGAGAGGACGGATTTATGGATGGGTGGGTGGATAGATGGATGAATGGATGGATGGGTGAGTAGGTGGATGGATGGATGGATGGATGGATGGATGAATGGATGGATGGGTGAGTAGGTGGATGGATGGATGGATGGATGGATAGATAAATGAATGGATGGATGGATGGATGGATGGACGGACGGATGGATGGATGGATGGATGGATGGATGGATGGATGGATGGATGGATGGATGGATGGATGGATGGATGGATGGATGGATGGATGGATGGATGGATGGATGGATGGATGGATGGGTGAGTAGGTGGGTGGATTCGTGGGTGCGTTGGTGGGATAGATAAATGAATGGATGGATGGATGAATTGATTCGCTTTCTTCTTGTGAAATAGTACAATGTAAAAGAGACTGATAGTCTAAATATTCATCGCCTTTGAGCCCTACAGATAATAGAAATTAGGCAGACTACCATAAAATGACTTTTTTATCGGTCATCTTTTTCATACATTTTTCTTTTGCCTTTCAGAAATACAAATTGTTTGCCAATCTGACTACATCGAAGTATCTCTGAAGTTTTCAGATTTCCCAGGCCTCGTTGTCGACTCTTCCCTTCACCTCGAAGACACGGCTTGCGGTGTTGGTTATAAAGACGATACCATGGTAAAGTTCACTTTTGGACTTGAGGCCTGCAAGACAGAACAGGAAGACGATGGCAAGAAGATTTACTACAGGAACACGGTTTATCTCAATACCACCGGTCAGCCATCTGACGATGACGCGATAACCCGTGAACACTTGAAAGTTATTCCGTTCCAGTGTGGGTATAACAAGAAAGCCACCATCTCCAAAGTGTCGTACAACCCTAGGTCTACTCTTTTCACAACAGATGCAGGTAACTTTACAAACTTAGTTTTCAGTCAGAGCATAGTTAATAGAGGGAAATGGTTATGAAGCCCGGCAAACTTCAAAGGAGCAAACAAAGAGGCCAAGTTTTATGTTGGAACGTCCATGACCGTGCACATCTTTTGTTTTGAGCTCATACACTATGCATGAATTACGTAATCGCAACGTTTCTATTGGTTAGTTGCTTGAACACACGTAACCACTTATTGTATTTTGTCAGGTTTTGTGCACGGTCAACCCCCAAAATAGCGAACAAAAACATATAACAAAGAACTTTGCAGGGCTTCATAACCATTTCCCTCTATTAACTATGGTCAGAGCATGCAAAAAATACTATGCACTCCGCGAATAGAGTCTGGTAAAGATTTACGCTGAACGCTCTGGCCAAGAAGAACTGAAGATGGCCTATGTCAGGTCAATTCAAAGTCATGATGATTATGTTAGAGAATAATATTGAGAACATTGTTTAAACAGTCCATTTATTTAATTTGTAAAGTAGTTCAAACTATGGACAATTGGCGAAAACAACGCGGAATATCGGTTATAAATTTGGAATGGTGCTGGTCTTTGAGCATTGGGATCATATTAACCCTATTCAGACCGGGCGTTTTTGGTCTTTTCAGACCAGGGGTGGGGCGAATCCCCCCTCGTTTACTCCAAGAGTATTAAAGCTACGACAATGAAACTTGGAAGGTATATAGTACGTCTATAATTGTTTTCTTTTGATGTACGCAACACGAAATGATGACATCATATGACGTGGAAATACGTCATGATTTCCGAACAGTCGCCATCTTGGATTTCTTGATGTTTTCGGCAAATACGTCTGAAAACCACCAAAAATGACTCAAAAGTAATCAAAACCAATAAAATTAAATGCTAAAAAATGATCTAAAGAAGTAAAAATTTGCAAGAAAGTTATTATTTTCATTAGAAAACAGGATAAACATGCCTATCAAAATATGTTTACCATGGTAACAGCAAATTCTGCGAACAATGGCATGTCATACCAAATTGTTCAAGAAATGCAAGAAATGAAACAATATAAAAAATGAAGTGGTAGTTTTCGTACTTCTACTGGTTATCAGCATTAAATATCTGTAAGTTCTAATCCATTCTGTTTGTCTTTAATTTGTAGAGGGTTTTGGTAACTTTACATACTTCATGGACATGTACGAGGATAAAAGCAACAGTAAGGCAGTTACTGAATTTCCAAAGGAAGTTGGTTTGGGCGAGAAGATGTATTTTGGTTTCCGAGTGGAATCTGGCGACTCTAAATTGATTGTGTTCCCGGAAGTCTGCAAGGCCACATCATCATCGAGTTTTGATTCCACTCCCGACCACCTTATCATTGAAAACGCGTAAGTTAAAACTAGGCATTCGTCACTGAGATCTGACTGTGTGGGGAAAAGGGAGGGAGCTAACTCCGTTTCCGTAATCAGCCGGGTTTTTTACGGGTAAAAACCCCAACCTAGAAAGCCAGGGGCTTTCATTTGCAAGGTCTCTCACCCTTGACCAATGCGGCATGGTTTAACCTACCAGGGGCAAAAACCCCACCGGCATAGCTCTTGGGACATTCAAGACATACAAGCTTCACCAGCACGAAAATATGTGGCTACCTGATTCTTTTCCACGCGAAGTTCTGTTATATCAATATTGAACTCATGATTATGATAATTCTGATTATTATAAAACTTTCAACTGTGATTTTCCTTTATCCATGCAGTTGCTCGCGAGACAACACTTTGGAATACCAATATGGCCAAAAATCCCAGCATTTCTTCAACGTTGCCGCTTTTCGCTTCAAAGCAGGGTTCGATGACGTGTACATGCACTGCAAGGTGACGGTTTGCCGTGAAAATGACGACGGGTCACGATGCGCCAAAGGATGTGAGCCCAGCAAGAGGAAAAGGAGGTCAACAGAAGAGGACATGAGTGCTAATCTCTACATTGGACCCTTGAAGCCAAAGGCCATGACTAACGAGCCTGGTGAGTAATTTTCCCGATGCCTTGCCCCTATGTTGGAGCTTTTTCAGGGTTCCTGCCTGCCAGGCCTTCTGGACATCTGCCCCACTTTGGGTGGCGAACTGTTGGCTGTATAATTTATTTTTATTTTTAAATACTCAGTAATATTAATTCAATAAAAAAACCGTTGGAATAAAACTATCAATGCAAAACGTATCCTCAGTTGTGTTTGCAATTTGAGCATTTGCAAAGAAGCCAGAAAACACTCAGGGCTTCTGATGGGATTTGAACCCATGACCCCACGTTACCAGTTAGATGCTCTACCAACTGAGCTATGAAGCCACAACTAGTCAATTGGTTGGGGTTTTCCTGGGAAGCCCCCTTTTTATAGTGACCTTTCGTGTAAATTTAAACTTTATAAAACGTTCTTTTTAATTTGCTCTCCACAGTTGAAGAGCACAGCTACCGTGAGTCAGAGTCCGACAGCAGCATGGTCCTCATCGTGGCAGTGCTGGTCGGAGTGTTGGGAGCTGTCGCAATCGGGCTCATCGCTGCTGTAATCATCATCAGCCGCCGCCGCAATTCCTCTGGAAAGGGCGCGTCCCTCATCGTTGCTGAAGAAATTTAGACGGGTTTGCGTTTGAGCTGTAATGTGTAATAGAACTGGATCCTGCTCACAGAATTTCGGAATGCTTGACTGTCTCAAAAAAATCTCCATTCAGATCTTAAAATTGTAATTGTTCATCCTGTAATTGTTTTTTTTATTGTTAACGCACTGTAAGTTTGTTTGTGGGTTTTATGTCTACTACGAAAAAGATTCACAACCCCTTTGTCGATTCACATTTTATTTCAACTGATTCATGTGAATGGGAGCATTGCTCAATTTTTCTTTCCTTTAACAGAGGCGTGTTAACTTTTGTAAACCTTATCCGTAAGTGGCGCATAATTTTTATGACATTACAGCTTGATCGACTCGTTTCTCTTGGTAGGAAACGAAAATAAAATAAACCCATCTCATCTCCAAACAAACTTGTGTCTTTAATATTCATATTGCAACGAGATATCTCTCCATATACCTAACTTTATGAGCAACATTGTGGTATAACCGCATACGTCCATCAAGAGGGCACAGGAAGAGGAAGTTAAATACAGCCGAAGTTCCCATAAGCGGGTCCAAGCACTGCTTTTGCTCAGGCTATTGCAGTACGATCATTCACGATGCAACATACATATAGCATAAATGGTTAAATCCGTGTTCCAGCTCAAGAACACGTCACTGAACCGCCTGTTCCTCGGACTACAATGATTTATTATCCTTTTGCTACGATGAAGTTTCATTATGGATTACACTTTTTTCCCCACTTTTCTTTTTTGACTCGGTGATTTGTGCGCATGCGTAAAAAAGTCCAGTTTACACTGATATGGCAAAGGCCCGGCTAAAGCAAGCGCTGCGATCACCATTTTAAGCCTGGCTTTTTTCGCGCCAAAAACCAATCGTTTTCAAATCTACACGGTTACCCCGTTTACACGACACTCGTAAGCGTATCGTTTTGAAAACGCTCCACTTTGGACAGCGTTTTCAAAAGTACACGGTTACACATCGTTTCCGTGCAAACGGAAGGTGTAACCGTATAGAAAACAATACGGTTACAAATGAAACCACGCTCGTGTCAGTAAACGGGGCCTCAGTCTCCTGTTACTTCCCGCCTTAAAGTCACGGAAAATGAGACTCTGCTAGCAGTGGAGTATTGGTAGAAAGCTATCGCATTTAGTTCGCTTTAGTATGTCTTAGCCAATTTCGGCAGTTGAACACTTGAAAGCCCCTACCGTTTTTCAGGGGGGAGATTATTCGAAAGAAGATCAGATATTCCTGACAAGGGATAAAATCGCTCTTGTTCACGGGATGATATAAAGCGGTCTGTGTAAAACGACATGTTGACACCAAATTCGTGTTTTTTGCAATTGAGTTTCTCGAACCAATCCAATTTCCAAATATTTTCGCTATAAAAGCTACCCAATCTTCCCGCTACCGCTTTCACCGAGTCACCATAGGCTTCCCATGATTTTTGCAATTGGTGTCTCGGTGTGTGGTGGCTTTCGGTGGTGGCAATATTGGTGGCTCGGCCCCATTTCCCCTCCCTCGGGACTACTTGCAGTCTTTTGTAGCTTCGGCTACAATATTTTCGTGTATACATGTTCCTCTAATTATATTACATTACACGAGAAGACAGCTGTTATGGACCATCTCCGGACATATCGATCTTGGAATAGTATAAGTTATCCCATCTCTTTTAAAAAAAAACACTTCTCACAGATGTGTGGCTATTAGAAATGTACTTCGTCGTGAAACAAATTATCGCGTAAAATTCGTGAAAATTTAATAATCTGGTGTCGAGGCCAGGTGCAACTGTTTGCTTTTCAACCATTACAAAAATATATGTAGAGGTTCAGAATGGAATAGGCTAAAACCTTTTTATCATTTTATCATAAGTAAACTTAGATGACCCCCGGCCGGGAATACTTCAGCTTTCCGCATGCTTGAGGCGTATTAAACTTATACCCATATATATAATTTCAGTTCACTTGTAACCTTGAGTGGGTGTGCAAGGATGAATGCTCTACCAATTTAACAAAGAAAATATGAAGATCCAGCGCGCGCGGTGTTGTTTAGAGCTGTTTAGGACCATATGGCTTCCAATAAGCTCAATATTACGATTTCTGGTATATATAGTCGTTGTAGTCGTAACTGAAACCATTTTTTTTTACCGTTCTTTGCTTGAATTACAAATTCAAGATAAATATGTCATTGTGCTTTCATGGTACGTACGTGACTGCTCCTAGCTCCTTTGGCATAAAAAGAAAGGGGGGCTGTCCTTGGAGACTGACGGCGATCAATAGCATTATCATTCATGGTTTGTTTGCTATAGATAATTACTTTTCACTCTGTCAGCTTATCGAACGTTCACTGACCGGCTGTGTGCACGAGGTTATGCAAAACTAGTTCTCCTAGTTCTCGGTTACTTGGCTCCAATTAAGTTTCAACATGCACGTGAACAAGCTATCGTCCACGGCGAAATTCTTACTTCTGGCGTCCTTTGTCTATCTGTGTGAAGGTGGGTGAACCGTTTAATTCAGTACTTTTTGAGCTGTCAAAGAGTTTCATATCATTAGTGAATATAATCGGCTACAGAAGGTTAGAAAATTCCGCATGTCCCGGTTTTCAAAAGGAATAAAATTAATACTAAGTTCGGTAGCAAAACTTTAACAGTCTTTCACTTCAACTACACTACAACGAGCTATATACACAACACGTGGTAATTAACGAGGTAATTACTTTCATCCAGCAAACGGCACGTACACTCGGTATAGTGTGCTGCGTGCTTCACTTTACAAGCATAACGGCATAAAAGTTGCATTTTAAAATCTCTAAACAGCTATGCTGTGTCTTTATTATAATATATTAGTCTCCAAATCAATATACTTGTCTCCCAACTTTTGCATAAGTGATTAGTCCAGATTAAGAATATATATGCAATTAGTCGAGATTAGAACAGCATGTTTAATTATATAATGGCGCGGACTTGTGGACTAGAGGTTGGGAGGTTGAGAGTTGAAGCGCAGCCAGTGTCTTCCCGTTGTATTAGAGCAGTTTTCAACTGCGTGAAACTGCGTGTCGAGAGTAATTAGGAATTGCTTTGGTTTAGTTTGACTACGCTCGGTAATAAGTTTAAAACATGTGTTGCACCTTGAGAAATATATTATTCTGTCAGTGACACAAGCTACTCGGAAAAAAATTCCGAGTTCCCCCTAACAGGAGTCGAACCTTTTTTTTTTCGAGTAGCTTGTGTCACTGACAGAATAATATCTTTCTCATATTTCTTCCAAGCTTAAAATATACCATCATTTCTTTCCATTTGTTGCACCTTAAAATTTACAGGTTATAGAGCAGGCAGAAAGAAACGTTACGTCCAAATTATAGCTTTGTAGCGTTTTTCATAACCGAGTTATTACGAAAATAATTTTCAGAAAATACAGTATGCAGCCGTCATGTTGGTGTCCTTCTTTGGGACACAAATATGGCAGCCATAAAAACGCACAAGAAATTGAGTATATTCTACCATCAATTATCATTAGCTTTCACTTCAAAGATCTTCAGATATCACTTCTCAATTAATTTTAAAATTTAAAAATGACATAAAAATACCCGTTTTAGTGGCAGTTCAGACAGAACACGTTCATCCGGGACATCACAAATTCCAAAATGCTTTATTTTCTAAACGAAGTACTGAATCGATACCAACATTTGCATAGAGATTAATGTTTTGTATATCTAGAATATGTGAAAAGAAGAGGGTTTTAGGATTAACAGTTTAGATTTTAGAATTTTGATGACATCAGATGAAAACCACCAATTGACACGATGTTCATGATATGTTTTCTTACTGATGAGACTTGCAAGTATACCGTGTGTTTGTTGACTGTGTTTTTGTTTGTTCTCTGCAGGTAACAATGGTGGAAATATAACTGTGGATTCCGAAACCAGTACGTGATTTTAATACGTAAATCTAATCAGTATTTACATATTAAGTAAAAAAAAAAGAAGTTAGAAATAATTTATTTAAAGATCAGTATTTGCGAGGGTATATACAAATCCTAACAAGAAGAACGCAATCCTAGACCTTCAAATTAAATGTTTCCTGTCTCATTTACGATACTGGGATTGATTTTATAACAATTTCGCTAGACATTGGATATAAGGCTTCCTTTTGTGGGTGAGCGTATGGATCCATGGATGGGTGAGTGGATGGGATGGATGGATGGATGGATGGATGGATGAATGGATGGATTGCGCTTTCTTCTTGTGCAATATAAAAGCGTTGGAAAACAAACAGGCAGCTTGTCTAACTATTCATTGGCTTTGAGACTCTTACACATAATAGAACATAGTCAACACATTTAAAACAAAAATATGTTTCCCTTGTAAAAAGCTTTAAAAAGGAATAATTTAGCGGTCATCTCCTAAATGCGTTTTTCTTTTGCATTTCAGAAATACAAGTTGTTTGCCGATCTGACTACATCGAAGTATCTCTGAAGTTTTCAGATTTCCCAGGCCTCGTTGTCGACTCTTCCCTTCACCTCGAAGACACGGCTTGCGGTGTTGGTTATAAAGACGATACCTTGGTAAAGTTCACTTTTGGACTTGAGGCCTGCAAGACAGAACAGGAAGACGATGGCAAGAAGATTTACTACAGAAACACGGTTCATCTCAATACCACCGGACAGCCATCTGACGATGACGCGATAACCCGTGAACACTTGAAGGTTATTCCGTTCCAGTGTGGGTATGACAAGAAAGCCACCATCTCTAAAGTGTCGTATAGTCCAAGGTCTACTAACGTCACAACAGATGCAGGTAACTTGGCAAACTTTAGAACGCGCTAAAAGTACTATGCACTCAATCATCTGGTTTACTTGAATAGAGTCTTAGAGCCCTATGCTCCTGGCCAATAAGGAATGGAGATTGGTCTATGTCAGGTCATAGTTAATAGAGCGAAATGGTTATGAAGCACGGCAAAGTTCTTTGTTATATATTTTTGTTCGCTTTTTTGGCCTTAACCGTGCACAAAACCTGACAAAATTCAATAGGCGTTTACGTGTCTTCAAGCAACTAACCAATATAAACGCTTCAGTTACGTAATTCAACCATCGCAAAACAAAAGATTGTTCACGGTCGTGGACCTTCCAACATAAATCTTGCCATCTCTGTTTGCTCCTTTGAAGTTTGCTGGGCTTCATAACCATTTCCCTCTATTATCTATGGTCAGGTTTTATAGTGTTTATGTTCGAGAATAGCATTGAGAACATTCCATTTGCGTAATATGTAAAGTAGACCAAACAATGGACTGTTAGTCTTGGCGCCAAACGTAATGTAGGTTGGAAATTTGGAATGTTGATGGTCTTTAAGGAATAAGATGGAATAAAAGTTCCAAAACAAGAGTGGATCATCTATAATAAGAAGGATTCCCCATACATGGATCTCTTCCAATGATGACTTTTTGAAATCTAGCTGTTTTGAGCCCATAGCGGAGCTCCTTTAGTTTAAGAACACCACCTGGTTGGTCCGTTCCATTGATGTCATGTCGGAGTCTCCATCACAAGAAAATAAAAATAACTTCCACTACTTTCCGCCAAACTAATATCATGGGGCACGGGAATACTTCTCTTAGATCATCCTCCTTTGTAAAATTAATACCAACCATGATTTGTAAAGAACATGTGATCGAATGTGATACTGGTTACCATCTCTTGCTTCAATGAAACTAGCTATAGGCTTTTAAAATAGGTTGTAAAAGGTTATTTCATGTTGCATGAAATGCTTATTTTATATGTTAATTGATCAATTTTCCACAGCAATCATGAGTACTTTTAGAGGCAATTCGTGACGCTAAAGTCAGTGAAATAAAACTTTCTCATAAAATCAATAAATGAAACAATCATAAATGAAACAATCATTAGAGATTTTCAAGTTCTAATCCATCCTGCTTGTTTTTGTAGAGGGTTTTGGTAACTTTACATACTTCATGGACATGTACGAGGATGCAAGCAACAGTAAGGCAGTAACTGAATTTCCAAAGGCAGTTGGTCTGGGCGAAAAGATGTATTTTGGTTTCCGAGTGGAATCTGGCGACTCTAAATTGATTGTGTTCCCGGAAGTCTGCAAGGCCACATCATCATCGAGTTTTGATTCTACTCCCGACCACCTTATCATTGAAAACGCGTAAGTTTCGAGTTTTGATTCTACTCCCGACCACCTTATCATTGAAAACGCGTAAGTTAAAACTACTGAGGCATTCGTCATATCTGACTGTGTGGGGAAAAGGGGCGGGAACTAACTCTGAGGTATTTTTTCGTTTCCGTAATCAGCCGCTTTTTTACAGGGTAAAAAAAACCATCCATGGAGAGCCAGGGGCTGTCATTTGCAAGGCCTCACACCCTTGACCAATCCGGCATAGTTTAACCTACCAGGGCCAAAACACCCGCCAGCATAACTCTTGGGATCATCAAGACACACAAGCTTTACCACCACGACAAGGGGACAATCCCCTAGTGAAGTAACTACTAGAAGGCATTAAATTTCAATAAATATGTGGCTACCTGATACTTTTCCACAATAAATTAATATTATATCAATAACTAACTTACGATTCTGATAAGCAAATCGTATAAACCATTCAACTGTGATTTTCCTTTCTCCATGCAGTTGCTCGCGAGACAACACTTTGGAATACCAATATGGCCAAAAATCCCAGCATTTCTTCAACGTTGCCGCTTTTCGCTTCAAAGAAGGGTTCGATGACGTGTACATGCACTGCAAGGTGACGGTTTGCCGTTCAAATGACGACGGATCACAATGCGCCAAAGGATGTGAGCCCAGCAAGAGAAAAAGAAGGTCAATGGAAGAGGACATGAGTGTCAATCTCTACGTTGGACCCTTGAAGCCAAAGGCCATGACTAACGAGCCTGGTAAGTAATTTGTCCGATACCTCGTTCGCTTGTTTAGGGTTCCTGCCAGGCTATAGCGACCATGGCAATCCCCTGCCCCATTTTTGCCCATATCCCACGAACAAGGCGTTGTAATGAGGGGATAGACTTTGGGAAACGAAAAACTATTGCAACGGCAACGACCAAACATTGTTCAAGCTTAATTATAAACTAGAAATACGACACTCGCAGGTCCTCGCGAAGCTTGGGGGAGTGACAATTGTGGGGGGTTGTGAAGGGTTATAAATAATAATTTGTCAGGAGTGGATTACTTGAAGTTGGTCATTAATTGAACTGTACATATTGACAAATGTGAAGAGATTGTGTTTGCAATTTGTAAGCAATTAAAAAGAAGCCTGAAAACAATAAAGGGGGTCAATGGAATTTGAACCCCTGACCTTCACTGAAGCAGTACGATGCTCTAGGAGCATGGTTAATTGCTTGGACCAGGGGGGAGGCTAGCAGCGAGGCCTGGGACCTAGTATATATGATTGCACATTTAAGAAATTTGGCCGAGCGAGACTAAGTACTGGTTTGTTTAAAATAAACATGGCCGACGATGGCGGACATGACGTGCGTTTGTGTTCGTTCAGAAATATTTTGGCGATTCCACGTTCAAACATCTATGGGAACGATTCGGTCGCTGTTTAACTGAACTTTGGTCATTGTGGGACACCATGGATGAAAATTCCACAGCAAACTCCCGTAGAGGTACGTTTCTCGAATGATTGACAGATTTCTTTACTTGTGCGATCATGTATAGCGGAAAAGCGGCAAGATCAAAGGGCGCTGCCTGCCCCCCCTGGCTTGGACCTTCCCTGGAAGCCCCCTTTTAAAGCGAGTTTTCGTGTAAAACAAAAATAAAGTTTATAACATGTCATTTTGCTCTCCACAGCTGAAGAGCACAGCTACGGTCAATCAGAGTCCGATAACAGCATGATCCTAATCGTGGGAGTGCTGGTCGGAGTGTTGGGAGTTGTCGCCATCGGGCTCATCGCCGCTGTAATCATCATCAGCCGACGCCGCAATTCCTCTGGAAAGGGCGCGTCCCTCATTGTCGCTGAAGAAATGTAGACGGGTTTGCGTTTGAGCTGTAATGTGTAAAAAAAAACTTGATTCTGCACACAGAATTTTGATCCTCCTAGTGGGGAATCCTTGAGTGTCTCAAACTCTCAATTCAGTTCTTAAATTTGTCTTTGTTCATCTTGTAAGAACTATTTTACAGTAGATTTTTTGGCCATTGTTAACGCACTGTAATTTTTTAATTGTTTATTTTATGCCTACTACGAAGAAGATTCTCAACCCCTAAGTACATTTTATGATTTATGTGAATTATAATGAGAGCATTGCTCAATTTTTCTTTACTTTACGAAGCATCTCATTACCTAACATTACTTAACTTTCGTAAAGCCAATCTGTAAGTGGCGTAGGATTTTATTTTTTTATGACATTACAGCTTGATCGACTCGTTTCTCTTGGTAGGGAACGAATTAGCTTTCTTTTGTGTGTAAACAATGCCTTTGCTCAGGCTACTTTTGTACGATCATTCACGATACAACATAACATAAATACCAGTCCAAAATGTTCTAGCTCAAGAACACGTCACTGAACCACCTGTCCCTCAGACTACAATGATTTATTATCCTTTTGCAACATTCTTATTTTTTCTTTGTATCTTGGCGTAATTTATCGTCGGTGTCTCGATCAGATAAGGAATGAAGAGGGTATGGGGAATGCGAAAGAGAGGTACTGGTGAACAAATAAGAACAACAATACGGATGTCTTAGCTTGCAGACGTGCCTTATTTCGTTTTGGAAAGTTTTTGAGTTGTTCTAAAGTAGCTTGAGCAAAATAGAATTCATTTACGAGTTTGCTCTGTGTATTTGCATGTGTTGGTGTGGGTGTGTGGTGTTTGCCCGGGGAGGAGTTACTCGACCCAAGTTTGAGTAGGAGTGTGCCGCCCAGGCTGTCAAACCCTGATCCTGTTTATGAAAAAAATGTCGCTCTTCCCATTCCCTTTTTATGACATGAATTAAAAAAAGACAAACTGTAGGTGTTTATTTGAGCATTTGATTCCTGACAATGATCTGTTGTCGACATTGATATCGTTTTTGTCGGACGCAAGGTTGGACGGCAGCCGGGCTGCAGAAAATGTTGGGGAAAATATTTCCTGGAACTGAAGGGCGCCCATGTACCTTGTCTAAGACAGCGTCGAGTCAAATTCCCATTCCCTGTTTATGAATCTAGGTCAAAAACCCATACCCTATTGGGCGGCACATCCCCGTATAGGCTATATATGGAGTGCCCCCCCCCCCCCCCCCTCCTCCCCACCCACCCACTCCGAGGTTGTGTTTCAAGCCCTAAGCTTATTTAATTAATCGTACCATTTAATGAACCTTTATTTTATTTTATTTATCTACATAATATTTTAATTGGCTGCCTGGATCCGCTATGGTTATTCCAGGCAGACATTACTCTACTTAACTTCCATTTATTTATTGTTTTTCTTTCATCTCGTTTTGTAATCTTGACTACAAATAAAGGTTGTTGTTGTTGTTATTATTGTTACGCGGTATCTTGCAATGTAACATTTTAACCTGCTTGAAAATGCACGCTTTTTCTACATCACTTAAATCCGAATAAAACTAGGATGAGAACATCACCGAATCATTTTCTTTCCAGAATGACATTCAACTAGTAATTACCATTTCCAGCGTTTTTATAATTAGTATTATTTGTTAGGATGTTGTTGATTCTATGGGAAATTACTTATCTTATTAGAATGCACCCCTGCTAAAACTCGAATATGACCCAATCGATAATATTGATTTATATAATCATATTAACTTTAATGGAAGACTGAAAACCTTGAAAACCTTCAGGTTGAAGTACGAGTACGAGAAGAGTACGGCTTTTCAAACCTAGTGCGCGTGCTCAAAATCATCACGTGTCGCGCTAATCTCGTTCCCCGTACTTCCTCCGTCTCTTGATTAGCGACGCGACAGGGAGCGAGGAGCCCTGGGAACGAGATTGTTTTGAAAAAGTAGAAAGTCGTACCTGACGTCCCCCTCTATTATGGACCATCTTTGGATATAATTATATCGATATTCAAATAGTAAAGTTGTCCCAATTCATTCAACCCTTCAAAATTGTCCCAGCCTAAACTGGCTATTATCTGCCTGTGACAACACATTTTCGCGTAAAAATCTTGAAAACTTTTAAATCGATATCCGGCGTAGAGAGGCTTGTCAGCCGAGGACACGCAGGTGTAAATGTATAAATTCAACCAATGAAAATGCATGTAGAGGTTTAGAAGGGAGTAATATGATTGTAGTAGCCTAAGAGATATCTAAGTACACTATAAGCTGCTTGAGGGTTGGCAATATAAAATGTTATGCAAATGATCACGCGATCTCTTCTGTTTACCTCTGTTTAGTGCTTCCGCTACACGCGGCTTCCGCTCTTGGAAATTTAGCCTATTTTTTTCAAGTTCATTTTTGGCTTGGTCCGCCTCAATCTTCCCCAGTCTTAATCCTAATTTATAGACTGTGAAAAGTCCCTTTATTATTTGCCGCCATCTAGGATTATTTGGCGAGCGAAATCTGGGGAGAGTACAATCTCGAGTGTTTTCAACCTGATATTAGGTAATTTTGTAAATCTTAAAAAAAAGAATAAATAAATATATGTTGCTCATTTAAATAGTGTAATATATAAGCAACATCAGGCATAAGACACTTCACTTCACTTCACTCGTGAAGAAAATCGGCGTGATGCGTTACAAAGAATAAATTGTTTATTATACGACATAATTATTTTGCTAAAACATAGGCTTTCAACAGTGTTTTCCGTAGCGCGCGGTCAGGGGGACTAAGACCCGTGTAATACGGTCTTATATTTGCACTCGTCTTGGTGCGTATTCGCACTCTAAAATGCTATGTCGTATAATAATTGTATTTATTACGACTAAAAGCTTGCACTGATGTAATTTGCATATGGCCACATGGCTCACCGCAAGACCCTGTCACGCTTTCTCTGTTGTTGTTCGTCATTTTCGCTATTCAGGGTAATTCTGTTATTGTGAAATGGTTGTAACTTCCGAGCAGAGTTCTGATCTGTTTATTTCTACACCTGTCAATCAAAATTTTAAAAATACCCGCCGCCAAAATTCCCGTGAAACCCGAACAAGGCAGCGATGACATCATTCTAATAGCTGATGCAACTTGAATTTGAACAAGGTAATAGTTTAGTTCAATTCAGTATAAAGCTGGCTACCACTGAAACCGAAATTGTTTCACATAAAACTCTTGCCATTTATACTGCATCAGGAGTTCAGACGGTCGACAAAATGGAGTTAACTCACGAAGGACATCATTATAAGTCGATCGTGCTAACAGCAATGGATCAAGCGGACTTGGCTTCCAATGAAAAATTTAGCGATTGTGACAGATACATACTTGATTGTCGAACTCTCAAAACAGAGGATATTTTAACCGATTTACCGTCATTCTCCCAGCTAGTTCAACACTCGAAAGTGTCTCACGTTTGGATAAACTGCCGCTCTGGAAAATTTCTCGAGATCAAGGAACGGCTTGGCAAACTATTGAAGGAAAATGGTGAAGTGTCGTCGCAAAATAATCACGCAATTTTAAAGCTGTCCACACAAGGTCAATCGGTGCCTGTCTCTGATGCATTGAAAACTGGTATTGATGTCCTGAATTTCGGCAAAAATCTTCTCGACATTCATCGTTTGTTGGAGGCTCATCCCGGACTTCTACACGGAAAAGTTCATCTGAACAATTCACTAAAGAGGAAACGGCAAGATGACAATGACAATGTCCCCGTTGATTCTGCCGTGGAAATGGGGTCCGCATACAACGATAAACGTCGACCCGGCAGAAAGGTCTTTAAAGCGTTGCAACGATTGACTGACGAATCAAATGATAATGGAAGCGAGTGTTACATGTGCAATTCCAAAAGTTGCTTTGATTGTCTTTGCGATGAGTGTCAACGTGTGAATGGCGAGATGAAGAAAGCATCATGTGATTTGAAAGGAAGGTACGCTATCGTCACTGGAGGCCGAATCAAGATCGGTTACGAAGTTGCTGTCCGCTTGCTAAGAGATGGGTGTTTTGTTATCGTGACAACTCGTTTTCCTGCCAATGCTCTGGAACGATACAGCAAAGAGAACGATTTTAATGTTTGGAAACACAGACTGAAAATCGCTCGACTTGATCTCCAGGATATGCGGTCCATCGAAGAGTTCCTTAGGTATGTCCACCAGAACATCCCTCATTTGGACATTTTAATCAATAATGCTGCACAAACAATCTTTCGGCCATTTCAATATTATACATCACTGATCTCCGACGAGATGAAGCACCTGCCAGACTTGGCAAAAGATGCGAACAATGTGATTGTCAACAAGAACCAAGCATTAGATCAATTCCATTCCAGGATTTCAACTCCATGTCTATCTCTTCCGTGGGAAATGAATTCAAGTGATTTTCCAGAAGGAAAACGGGACGAACATGGAGAGCAGTTGGATACCCGTTTGAGAAACAGTTGGACTTACAATCTGGATGAGGTCCCACTGCAAGAACTTCTGCAGGTTCTGACCATCAATGCAGTTGGCCCGTTTATCCTGACAGCAAAGCTGAAACCACTCTTGAAGCAGAGTCCATTCCAGCGAAAATTCGTCGTCAACGTATCCGCCATGGAAGGTCAATTTTCGCGTATCACCAAAGGTCATCGTCATCCTCACACCAACATGGCAAAGGCCGCTTTGAATATGATGACTCGAACCAGTGGATTGGAGTTCCAGATGGACGGAATCTACATGACGGCTGTTGACACCGGCTGGGTCACTGACGAACGACCGTTTCACCAAAGGCATCACGAAGCCGACGCGAAAGGCTTTATACCGCCTCTGGATTGCCAGGATGGATCCGCCAGAGTTTACCACCCGATTGTCCATGGACTAAACCCAAACAATTCGCCATACTTTGCTGTGTTTTTAAAAGACTTTAAACCTAAAAACTGGTAATTTTACGCTATGATGTCGTCATTGAGTGCCATTAATTATATTAACTAACTAATTATAAGCAAAGGTTTGGTAATACATAAGCATGTAAAAATCAACGATATAAACGAACGACGTTTCGGAGTCGTCATGACGCCATTTTCAAGTTCAAAATGATTAGAATGAACTGTCAGAAATAGTTCACTGAAGATTAACATAATAAATAATTATGCAATGTCACGCAAATAGTTTGGCTCGAATTGAGCCCGATTCGGACATTAAGAGATGGTGTCAATTCTCTAATTAGCAGCATTTCATGCACTAAACAATCGAACTTATTGTTACACTTCTTGAGGACGGAAAAGTGTTTGTCAACTAACTAATTAATTAATTAATCAATCAATTATAAAATTAATTAATTATAATATACAAATTGGATTATGTGTGCGCTCTGTTTGGCTATATAAACCATGTTTTATCGTTTCGCGCGGGAAAAAGTATGTAAAGTATATAAAGTATGTAAGGCACTGTCATTCTACCACTGATGTTCTCAAATTCCAGTCGTGTTTTATGACAGTATAGTACAGTGGAACCTCGATATAACGATACTCGATATAACGATGTTCCCGGAATAACGATCAACATTTGACAGCCCGGCAAATGTTACATGTACGGAGAAAACTCCCGATATAATGATACTCGATATAACGATATTCCCGATATAACGATCACAATCTGGCAGCCCAAACGTAAAATTTACCTCGATATAACGATAAAATCAATCATCGCGCGATGAAAAAGGAGGCTTAACACTTGAAAAGATATGACAATACTCCCGGGCAATACTTTTCCTTTATAATTTAGTTCTCATTGCATAAGGAATGTAACGTGTCTGTCAACAGCCTGTTACGATAGGGATTTATACAGTACATGAAAAATCAATTATTAACAATACCCCGATATAACGATATAATTGGCTCTTTTCCCGAAAAATCGTTATATCGGGAATTCGTTATTACGATCTCCCGATATAACGATCTAATTTGGTCGGTCCCTTGGCACATCGTTATATCGAGGTTCCACTGTACATACATTGTTTTGGGTTGTTTTAGCTTAGGACTCCTGATTATTTATCTGTTTATTTACAGTATATTATTTTGATCCCTGCTTCTGGTTAAAGAAATAGTTGTCTTTTAGAGGCAGGACTGAAGAGAGGCAGGACTGAAGTGAAATGAAGGATGGCTAAAATGAGCATTTTCTTGGGTTGGGAAGTTCGTAGCCCTTACAAATCCTTTTAAAAGCAGACTTGTACGTAACCGAAAACTTTGGCCTTTGAATCTTCGCGCGGCTCGCTTTCGCTCGCAGTTCTCTTTTCACCCCTTTCCCACCACGGCTACGAAAACTTGTACTCGTAGGTCCGTAAATCCCGGGGAGGGGACTCCCGTGTAAAATAGGTGGGGAAGCTCGTCGGAACATTTGAATTAAACCCCTAAAGGAGACCAAGCTGGGCGTGGCTCAAGCTTTATTTGACCCCTAAAAGATACCATTCTAAGAGACGTGGACGAATTAAGTTGCAATCGATGAACGGTAATAATACTGTTAAGTGATGGCTTTGAATAAATTTTAAAGATGTCATACCTGATCGGTGTAGACCACCAACATAGTATGAGGACGTTTTTATTACTTCGCATGCAATCCTAAACGATATTGGCGTTCCGTCCCTAAGTAATACCAAAATCCATAATTTACACCTCTAAAAGAGACGACGAACGTTCCCGGCAGTCCCCCCCCCCCCCCCCCCCCCCCGAAAATCTACTGTGGAAATGTTATGAGGAAATTCATCATCAATAACTAAGAGCCTTGCAGACGCATAAAAAATGACATGAATTTGTGACATAAATTTATTTTACACAAAAACGAAGAATACTAGTCCCGCTGTTGGCAGTGCACAATACTGAAGTCATTCTGTTTAGTAACTTTATTTCTCTCATTCGGACAGCTGTATATCTCTGCATGTCGGTACGGCATCAAATACATTTTCTTACATTAAAGAAATACAACTCAAGCCTCCTATGAGTCAAGCTATTACTGTAAGGGAATATATATACAAGCTAAAGTCAAAACTGCATGGACAAGAGAAACGGATCAACACTTGGATACATTTGATATCTGAGTTATTTTTATTCAAAGGACATTTTTGGGGGGCTTATATGTTAGAGGGCTTATTTCAGAGGGGCTTATTTTAGAGGGGCTTATTGTTGGGAGAAATCGGTTGCATTTAAAAAATGAAAAATGTTTTAGGCCATCCCCATAAAATGCTTTGTTTCCCATCGCCCGACCGACCAGATTTTTCAAAAAGCGCCCTTTTCTCGGGTGTTTCCAAGTTTAATATGCTTTGTTTACATCTTAAAGTCACTCTGACATCTAAATCAGCCCAGTAATGACGTCTTCGAACACTTTTCAGAGTGATATCGGCTCGTTGCAAAGTGATTGTCACGGGGAAGATATAATCAAGGCTGGCTTGGAATTATTTATGTATCATTTGTCAATATTTCGTTTCTCGGCTTTTCTTTTTTTTTTACCGACCGACCGACCGACTTTCACGAGAGAGGGCGATGGGAAACAACACATTTTATGGGGATGGCCTTATGTACAAATAATTACGAATCACAAACCAAGTTATCCAGTCATCGAATGAATTCAACGATATAAATGCAAGACAAGGTCCACAGTAGGGGGCTAATAATTAATCGGAAGAAATGATATGTGATGATAAGATGATATGATGATATGATGATGAGATGATTATATAAGCCCAAGGGCTTATATTCGAGAGGTCTCATGATTTATAAGATTTGGGGACTAAATTTCTGGGCTGGGATTTATTATAGGGACTTTACAGTAGTTTCAGGAACGTACTTTGAGCAGTCAAAATTAAGTTAATCTTCCGGAGCAAATTACATAAAGTAGGATAAAGATGCATCGCTACAAATGCAATGCTCAATCAACTTTTTCTGCAGCATAAGATCTTGACAAACTCGACGCGAAACGCTCTGTTCATGACTGCATAAATGAAAACATTTATGGCACTGCTTGTTGCCCCAAAGCACGTACTGGTCAGATACGCTTGGCGTGGTACATTCCACAATCCGATGAACCGAATGCATTCCACGGCCATCACTGGACCCCAGCATATACAGAAGCCCAGGGATACTGTAAAAAGCAACTTGGCAAGTTTTATCTCCTCCAGACTCGTGCTAAGTCCTCTTCCGGTTAAAATCTTTAAGCGTTGATGTCTAATGGTGCGGAATACCTTATGGTATAAAACGATAACAGCCCCCATTGGGACAGGTATGTTTATTGTTAGCGTCGTGGTGAAAAGGACAATTGACGCTGGCGTAAATGAAGGAGAGCTGTAACAGATGACAGTGCCCGGATGGAAAATGAAAGTTGAAATGCCGAGAATGAAAGGAAGCGCGCTACAGAAGAGAGCCCATGCCCATATAAGGAGAACGGTTATGATTGTCAGCTTCGAGGTGTATAGATTAGGGTAAAGATGTAAGTGAACAACCCGGATGTATCTGTTACAGGCCGTTAGCGCCATTGTGTGCAGAGAGGCGATGCTAAAAGCAAACACGCAATAGCCTTGTAGTTGACATGTCCAGTCGTTGAAAGGCCATCTGCCTGCTATTAACGCTCCAACAGAAAACGGTAGAGAAAACACTGAAGTTAGCAAATCTGTCATCGCTAGGGAGATGATGTAGTAATTTGGAATTATCCGCAGTCTGGAATTTCTGTAAAACGCAAGGCACACCAAGGAATTTCCAAAAAACGCCACAGAATTGATCAGAAGAAGAAGCAGCGACTCCACGACTATCAATGAAATAGGTCTGGACTTCAACTCAACAGCTAAGTGACTTGTCACTAGAGGACTGACAGAGATTGAAGTGTTGCTTGTGGTATTCGATAAACTCGTGGTGACGCCATTTTTAAAATGCATCTTCAAGCGATGTACGTGGTTTCTTGCTTCATGCAGAGTCGCGTGATCGTGATGGACAATTGGTTTTCAATGAGGAGTTATGAGTTATCCAATTTATAGCCTTGCAGTTTCTCGAGCCATGTACAGCTGAAAATAAACTCGGTGGACCGAAAATGACTTTCACTCCTCGCTGTAAGAAAAACAAAAGACATCTTTAATTAAACTGGGAAATCCTTAGGGGCGTCTTGTGCATTGGATAAAAGCTTGCTTCCTATTGGCTAAAACGGAAAACGATTGATTAGCGCATTTCGTAAACACTTTGCTTTGCAATAATACAGGAAGTTGTAGCATAAAATCCTGATTCTGTTCATGATATTAAAAATATCGCACAGATTGATTTTTGCAGCACACATGGTGAACTGCACGTTCTGCTTTTGAAATATTACCCTTATCTAACCCCCATCGCTCTTTGATATCGCCGTTTTATTTCGTTGCATGTCGGGGACAAAACTTACTCAATTAGTACAAGCTGGTTTTCATTTACTTCAAACTAAAAATTGTAATTTGCCGAAAAACAACACTTAGGTAGAAAGACGCATCTATACTTCTATTGTGTATTTTTGGCTGAAAAGTACAAGCACCTAGTGTGGTGTATGTTTTATAGCATTTATTACAGTAATTCGAATTCAAAACTATAGATATTAAAGGCGGCTTTTCCTCTTTTGAAAATGGTAATGAACTTTTTTATCCATTTCCTTTATATATCATTAAAAGTGCTATACTCATGCATGGAAGCTATTAAAAATGCATATTTAACCAATTCATGTGAAAAGGCTCTTGAGCCGCCGACCCATTTCAATCGTACCTTCCGGCGTCAAACGTTTTCAAGGCAGAAATTTATTGAAAAAGTAAGGCTCTGAAAATCTCAACACATTGGATTTCCGTTTTACCATCGGCTGTAGATAAACAAAAAAATCACAACAAAGAACAGGATCGACCAGGAGGGGTAGTGGTAGACCAGTTAGCTCAAGATCGAGGATAAAATAAAGGGATATTAAAGAGGCTACGTGAGACATCTTGAAAACATTGGCCAATTTTTTCAATTTCGTCATTCGCAATCCGTCTTAATCTTCTCCCTCCTCAACCATCCTTGTTCCTGTTTGGTTTATTATCACCTCTTTGGTGTTTTTCTACCTTAGTAAACTATTAGTTTGAGGCTTTCTTCAATTAAAGGTGATTTTGCACTTAGCAAAAATGTCTTAAAATATCCTGACATAGCTCCAGGCCTTTAAACTTTTAACTTGATATCTGTCAGTTATGTCCAAAATATACCAAAGACCCATAATTCGGAGTAAAAATACCGTATTCCCAATTTAAAAACTCCGTGTTTTCCGACCCAAAACCTGAAAAAACTCAGCTGTTGGTGTAAATTTATAATGAGATGAAAATTAGAAGTGTTGGAGTATATTTTGGTCTAAAAGATCTAATTGGTTTTCCTTTTGTAGAGTAACCTGAATATTTTAGATGCATCGGTTGTTTTGGAACACAAACATAAATAAATTACAGTGAATGAAGCAATTCTGTGAGCTTCACTACAACGATTCACCTAGATCATCCTCTCTTGGATTCACTAAGTGGCCGACTGTGTAAAAAACATTTCCAAAGGTTTGATGCGATAAGCTCACATTGGGTTCAATTATTCTTCCAAAATATAAAATAAAATGCGGAAGAAAGAACGGATGTGTACAATAATTGCTGCTTGAAGCTTTTATAGACCCTGCTATTTAAAGTGCCTATAACCCTTGCTCAGACTATATTTTCCCCGAAAGTAATTACCTTATGGAACATTATTTTGCCAAAAAAACTTCCAAGTTTTGAATTGCCATTTTTTTTACAGCTATTCAAAGTTAGCGAAAAATCCATCATTTGTGCTTCCTGTGTCATAATATATCGAGCGATAAAAGAGTCTGGGGACGAGTGTTATAATAATAATAGAATACATTTATGACGTAGCCTCCGGAACACGCTTCTGACGGTCTTCACAACTTCACTGCTTTTCTTCTCTCTAAATCATCAAAAAATGCCAGATCAATGCACTGTATACGGGTGTTAAAACACAAATAGCATAGAAAAGGGAATATCTCTTCAACAAGTGATCGTCTTCCGTAGGCTACGTCACAAAACAGCTCGGCCCAGGCTCACCGCGCGCGCAGATTTTCAGCGCTGAGGCGCGGGTTTAATTGCTTCTAAAATAATGAAGGAAAAAGCGAATTGGATTTTTTCTTTTGAATATAATATCTTCAACCTTCCTAGTTTAAGAAAAATATATAGCTAGCGAAGGGTTATAGGCACTTTAATTACTATTCTTAACAACATCAATTCGGATCTTTTGTAAAATAGAAACGTGACTAGGTGTGGACGATTCTTTGCACGTGTTCAAGTGATAAACCGTATCGCTCGCTGTCTTAATTAAAAACCGAGCTTGTGATTTGACTTCAGTATAAAATAGATGATAATTTTTAAGTATATTTCGGATTTATCTTGTGCTATCATCCTTTACCAATCAGCTCTCCAACTGAGATCAAATATGATGAACCGCACTTTACCGAGATTTTATCTATTCCCACTTATAATATATTCACCACAGGATATTGTAGTTTTTGACAATCTGATTGGTTCCCTACTCGAGAAATATGAGGCAATGTACCATTACTACCTTATTTGGGAAGCCCGCTAATTACGAGTTTGGGGCACGTGCACGTGCACACATGCAAAGTTTTGTTTTTCAAAATAATAAATATCCCATAGTTCCTCTGTTTGTCCCTTCGTTCAGTTTCCCCAGTAATTTAATTTGAAATATCCTGCAGTGAGTATATTATAAAATAATTATTCCACTAGCGCCACCTACTCAACCAATTATATGCAAAACCAAAACCAAACGTGACTTGGTCGCACGGCTTGTCGCCGGTTGCGTGTATTTGCTTTGAGTTCTCATTGGTTCAATGTGTTGTTTACGTTTGTTGTGATTGGCCATTGTAATTCCTTTGGTTTTGGTTTTACGATACTCAATTGAAACCGTTCTATATGTAGTCATGTTCATCACATATTAGCTCAGGGACTGCCATCACAAATACGGTAATTAAAAACATACCCCATTTTACACGAGAATAACATAGCAATAGCACTGCAAATTATTTAACTTTATCTTGTTTATATTCAGGGGTTTTCTCTTCTTTGGAAATTTCAGGAAAATCGTTTTGTCATGTAAAAAAGTGTAAAGCCTTTGGCCAACTCGACACAAATCCATTTCAACTTCCGTGGTTTAATTATTTGCATAGAGCGGTTTTCAGTTGAGTGTAGTCGAGGCCGAGTGTAGTAAAACTAAAACCAAAGTAATCACCTCTGGCCAATCATAACAGACGAAAGCAACACAAGGAACCAATCAGAACTCGAAAGCAAATACATGTGACCGGCGCCAAGCGCGGGAAAACGCGTGCGACCAAGTCACGATTGCTTGGTTAAGAAAGTGGCGCGAGTTTTTTGGACCAATCAGAAAGCGTAGTGAAACAAAACCGAAGCAAATGCATGTGTACTGTCGACACTCAAGTGAAAACCACTCTATCTTCGCTATTATCGGTTTGACGAGAACTAGATTTTCTTGAATTTTCTTGAGTATTTGAAAGTACGTATTTTGAGCCTTTATTTTAAAGCTTGACCAAGTTAGTAAGCTCACTGTCTTTGTCACGCTCTCAAAAACGGAAGGAATTGATTCCTAATCTAAATCACAAAGGGACAATACAGTAATGGGTATACGTGCAAGGAATCGTTCTAAGAAAACAAAGCAAAACGTGTCGCCGTTCATCAGTTCGATTTAATTTGCGAGAAAATTGAAACAAAAACTTCCAAGGAAAGCGTTTGTGTTATTTCTGAGTTTGAAAAATTTCATTCATTAAAAAATATGCTTTCAGCGAAATACATTTAGCTTGATCAGTATTTCGCACGTAGCATATGCATACAGACACATTTACCTAAAACATGCAGGATTTTCTATGAGCTACACTTGTAAAATCAAACTTTAGATATTAAACAGATGGTGCTATACTCTGCTAGCGCTATGCTATAAAAATACCTTATCTTCATGTCCCACGATAATGATTGCTTCCAGCCTCTGCAAGATACACTGCAAATTAAAATGCTTTTTTTGCTTTCTGGTAAGTAATCCACATCTAGCACATTTTCAATCCAAATGTCTTAACGACAACAATGATGTCTGCGTCACTAGTGGAAAAAAATAGATCAATGCGTCAATTTTATAAGTGTTGATAGAACATTTGTCACGTTCAACCCAGTTCGAAGCCTAAATATCATTACCAATTCCGGAACGTGTCCAGACTTGTGTGTACTCACTGGTTGAGGTTGAAATAAACTTTTGTACATAAGGTCGATCTGTCATCATTATACATATGTCATAACTAGAAAGAGCATGGAAAATATCATTATCTTGCCAAGTTTGAAAGGAAATAGGTAGAAACCCTCTTCAAACAATGTATTTAAAAATCGAAACTTTTACAGACGTTTGCATTGGTTGTGCCGGGACTCTTTGCGCACAGCCATACAAAGGTCTTTAAAATTTGACGTTTACAACAGAAAATATCTCGTTTAAAATTCATTATGTTCTTCTTATATTTGCTACAGTTACTAAATGGGACAGTAGCTATAACTTTATTGTATCTATAACTAAGGTTTGCCAGACATGCAGCAATCTATGCTAATGAGGACATCAAAACCGAGATTTTACTTATTTGTTCGGCGTGAAATGTGAAATGAATGGGTTTTTCCCTCCTGAAAACGTGATCTTCTAAATAGCCGTGAGCCGTGATTCACAATTCTGATCCGTGAAACGGGAATCAAATTTTTAGTTTATCGTGAATTGTAATTTGTGGCAGACAACCGTATATTGATCGTGTTATTTTCCACGAAACGTGACAGTGGATCTTTCTTTACCGCCCTTTGTTATGCTTCCTGTTATTTATCTCTGTCTGTTGTGTTTACGTTTCCAGTGTTCGACTCGTCCATCCCTGGGGGGGTACTCCCCAAAAATTTGGGTGGGGGTGTGCGGCACGCTTCTTGAAACCCTTACCCTATTTCAGACCAAAATATGTGATTTTCCCTACCCTATTTCAGACCTGACCCTTAAAATTTCGGGGAAAATTTCCCCATTTTAAAGTCAAAATGGCAAAAATCTATACCCTATTTCAGACCAGTAGGCAAAACATACCCTATTTCAGACCAAAATGGTCAAAATCTATACCCGTTTTCAGACCAAAGCGGCTCAAAAACCATACCCTTTGGCGCCGCACATACCTATATAGCTTATATAAGGGAGTACCCCCCCCCCCCCCCCGGGCGTCGATCATGATCCAGACTCGTCTCATTTAGAAAACTGGAAGACGCATGAGAATAGACTAGAAATGCAATGACGCAGCAGCTTATTTTCAGAACATAACGGTGATTATTTCCGTTTTCATTTCCTTCTTTCTGCATTTTAATTTTCTCTTCTTGTATCTTTCGCCGCTGTTTTCATTTCGTCGGTGAGAAAAAGGCTAAAAAAAGCACATCGAATAACCACGGAAGTCTTGCTCGATAAACATTTATTTTACTGTTTACAATGTACTCAGACATAATTTTTTTTTAAATTAAAGCTTTACAAGCAAGCCCTGGAGTAACATAACACATTTGTTCCCCAAATTGCCTATGTTACTCGCGATTGCACATGCAGTAACTGAGAATCGTTAATTTGATGTGATCATACCATTCGAGGATACAATCATTATGTACACCGGTAATTCGATACGAAGCCTTTTGGAATTGATAATGTAAATTGTATGTAAATTTAAAGCTGTAGATGGCCCATAAAGCCGGGTGTAGCTAGCAACGGTGGATTAGCACTACATCAGCAACTATTTCATGAACGCTCATTGGATTTGAGATGAAAAGATCGCCAATAGGTGAGAGCCCACACAGACGTCTAGCTAGAAAACACACTACGGTGGTTCAAAAGCCGATTAATCTAATCCAGGATTAAAAGTTAATCATGGCTTTAATTTCTCTTGTATAAACGTGTTTTCAATGCTACTGTTTTATATAGTTTGACTTTAAGACTAAAAATAAAACTGAAGGACTAAAAATAATAGCAGAAAGCTAAACTGAAAAGTTGCAAAATTGAAATGAAAATTCATGCGTGTTATGAACAGCAAACATTTCTTTTTCCTCCTTTATTTTTTCGGTGATGAAACGTCTTCCTCAACCCCTACTCGTCCATACTGCCATTTGCCGGAAAAGGACACATTTTGTCCTCCAAGGACTGGGAACGACTGGCACGATCTGGACACTCATTTCCAGTTTCCCTCCAGACGTTTCTTTTGTTTTCACAATAAACGCAAGATTCACGCTTCACGCTTGCGGGCATTTTTTTATGGAAAATTAAACTGATGAGAATTGGCCAAGCTAAATAAATTAAAATGGGTTAATGTTTCATTTCACTAACCGTAATACCCATCACAAGCGACGGAAGTATGCTTTGTTTCAATGTACTCACGCCATTTTTCCTCCAAGAAGAAAAGACTTTGTGTGAAATGAAACATTATGACACAGTTATGACACATGCTTGCGTGGGCTTTCAATTTATTAATAAACTAATTACCATTCAGAAAGCTGCCGAGCGCGAAATCTGCATAAAGAAACCGCCTGCTGTTGTGACGGCTCGAGTAGGTCAATAATCCAACATTTTCTAGTGTTAGACACAAAGGAAGCATGTCTGTCTTGCTTTCAGGAATTGTGTTATCACTTCTTGTGCTCTCCGTGTCCACATCAGGTAAGAAAACGTTTTAAACAAAAAAATACACTACACACACTGTACACATATGCATAGGCGAGTGAGTCGTAAAACTGAACTCGAGGTATTTCTGTAAAGCTGGAAAGTATTTGTGTAAAATGTTTATATTCTCTACAGAAAAATTTATTTCATTGTTGAAGCAAGTTAGAGCTGACCATGGGCACCTAGAATGTAAAACGGAGGATTTTGAATGACGAGGGATCATTCTAGACTGACTTTATATTTTTGACCTCACGAGTTATGTTTAACATAAATACGGCCCTTGTAACAATCACCTCTTAAATCCGTAGTGAAGAATGCATTCGAATATAAAGAGAGTATGAACACAATGACTTGAGTATAGATAGTGCATAACTACGCGATCCCGCTATAGTTTTACGATTACAAATATTCAAATATTACAAATCGCGTCTATAGATCAAATTGAGCTTTTCGGTATAATTGTTTCAATCACTTTAACTTTTTGTTTATATTACTCGACTCGACGCTATGCATGGATTCTCGCACCCTAGCGCGATGCAAATTAAGTCTTACTGTAGTGGAACCTCATAAAAGTAGGCTAAGTGACAAGAATGTCAGTTGTTCCTTATTTCCTGACATGGAAAATTTCGATAGTTTTTTAAAAGAAAAATATTCGTAAGTGATCGAGTGATCTCGGAATCTGAAATTTTCACCCATGCAGCGTAGTGTCTGACATATCCTTCAAAACAGTTTAATCACCCTTTTCTATAACAGAGCGTTATTAGAACTATTCAAAAGTTGACAAGTTAGATGTCTGGAGTACTGTCTGATTGAAAATGTGTGCCCTCATTTAGACTGAATTCAATGTTCCTTATATCGGCCTGTGAATTAAAATTGTGTGATTCAGGTCAATTTAATCGTTTCTAGTAAATATGAAAAGCAGGCACTTATAGTCGTTTCATTGAAGACATCGAGGCTCGTTACAAGAGTCCAGACAGTGTCTTTAGAAATGGTCGATTTAGTTTGTTCTTCAAAATCATAACTTCATTTGATTTACTATCGGTAAGAAAATATGAAATTTAAGCGAGTGCCACAATGTAGCTAAAACCAAACGTAAGTCTTTGTTCGTTATATCGACTCTGCATATTATTTTATTTTCCGGTGATTGCACATCACGGTACAAGTCAGGTGGAAAAATTTATATTTCAAATATTTGCCAATATTTCTACTAAAATATTCACAATTCATTTGAGAGAAAGATCCCTGCAACTTTACATTTATTATATATATATACATGTCTACCAGAAGCACACGGGTAAATTAAGAACATGAACTGATTCAATGACATCCTGAGAGTTAGGACCGCCAAACAAACTGTCAACGGCGAGCTCTCCCTTTTTCGCGGGCAATGGTCGGAAACAAATGTGTTTACTTTTGAACATATTTTGAGTCTTCTAAGGTTTGTATGCAAAATAATCCTTGGAGTAATAATAAGAGATATTTAAATATTCACATGTTTTCTTTTTTACTTGTAAGGTGTATGTCTTGTATTAGGGATATTACTGCAAACTAGGATCAATCGTAGCCGGGATGTCAAAAGGAATAAATGATTACCCGCTTGTTTGGGTCACTACATTTATAATTTAAAACAAAACAAAAAGACAAAGCTTTACCGGTTTGGGAGGCTAGGATCACGAATTGACCGAATACCTATTGTCTCCGTCTCTTGTCGCAGACGGACCAATACGTTCTGAGTACTTGCTATATATCAATTGCAATTATAAAGATCATAAAATATTGATCAGATTTAGCTTGAGTCATTTACTGCTTAGGAACGAAACAAAATCAACTTTTAAAAAATCAACTTTGCCTAACTGAACAATAATATTTATGATTTTTTTTTTTTGCCTTGTAGACTTTTATACAAAACTAAATTTATATTCCGGATTTTTTAAAGCAAAGTATGATTCCATCTCGCATTAATTAATGATCCAGCAGAATTTTGTTTGGCTCTTGATTTCTAAAAGCGTTCAAGTGTTCAGACATAATAATATAATAGACTACAATTGTAGTTTTTTAAAGGAGCTATGTCACGATATTATTAAGTCATTTTGCGAAGTGCAAAATCACCTTCAAATTGAAGAAAGCCTCAAAATAATAGTTTACTAAGGTAGGAAAATACCAAAGAAGTAATAATAAACCAAACAAGAACAAGGATGGTTGAGGATGGAGAAGATTAAGACAGATTGCGAACGACGAACTTGAAAAAAATTGGCCAATTTTTTCGTTGCAAAGCCGTGACATAGTTGGGATGATTAATTGCCCTGTTAGACACCACAGTCACAGCATCTGACGATTTTAGCATGAAGACGACGCAAAACCATTAGCGGACATTTTTAGACATTCAAGATATTTTAGACTCATTGGCACTAAGAGGTGCCCGGGGGTACTCCGTGATGGGGTTGATTGCGGTACCACAGTTCGAGTTATCTCACTACCTTTAAGAATTAAGCCGGAAAAAAAAAACATGACAGGAACTTTAGCGACTTTTTTTTTCCAAGATGTAGCGACCATTTAATTTAGCGAATTTTTCTTTTTTAGGGATTTTGCCGGCTGTTCTCAAATGAAACATGGAAGCCGGATTTTTAAATTTAGCGAGTATTTGAATAAGCGATTTTTCATGACAGCGTTAATGATAAAAATAGTAACCTTGAGGCATTCATTTTTACTTGGTTCTCTTTCGTCTTTTATGGCACCATTTTTTCTACTAGACGTATCGGTAAACATGAGGCGTTAAATGCGTCATAGCGTTTAATTGAATTGAGTGGTTGGAATGTCTTTGGGCACTTGAATGATATGGGGACAAATGCAATTAAGAAACAGTTACATGTTTCAACCCGCTTCACTGAGCTTTTTGTTTGTTTGTTTGTTTGTTTGTTTGTTTGTGTTGCTTTTATGTTGTTTGTTTGTTTGTTTGTTTGTTTGTTTGTTTGTTTGTTTGTTTGTTTGTGTTGCTTTTATGTTGTTTGTTTGTTTGTTTGTTTGTTTGTTTGTTTGTGTTGCTTTTATGTTGTTTGTTTGTTTGTTTGTTTGTTTGTTTGTTTGTTTGTTTGTTTGTTTGTTTGTTTGTTTGTTTGTTTGTTTGTTTGTGTTGCTTTTATGTTGTTTGTTTGTTTGTTTGTTTGTTTGTTTGTTTGTTTGTGTTGCTTTTATGTTGTTTGTTTGTTTGTTTGTTTGTTTGTTTGTTTGTTTGTGTTGCTTTTATGTTGGTTGTTTGTTTGTTTGTTTGTTTGTTTGTTTGTTGTGTTGCTTTTATGTTGGTTGTTTGTTTGTTTATTTGTTTGTTTGTTTGTTTGTTTGTTTAGTCCTTTTCAAAGTTTCTCATTATAACGTTAACCAGCTAGTTAATAGTGCGAAATGATTATGAAGCCCGGCAAAGTTCTTTAATTATATGTTTTTGTTCGCTTTTTGGCCTTGACGGTGCACAAAACCTGACAAAATACAATACGGTAGGTGTTAACGTGTGTTCAAGCAACTTACCAATAGAAACGTTTCGGTTACGTAATTCAAGCAGCAAAACAAAAGATTGTGCACGGTCGTGTGCCTTCCAACACTAAATCTTGGCCCTCTTTGTTTGCTCGTTTGAAGTTTGCCGGGCTTCATAACCATTTTCCTCTATTAACTATGCGTTAACTTAAAACGTTTACAACATTTTCCTCACAGAGGTTGATGATCCGTGCGTTTCATACAAAGAACTACGAGATTCCAATCGCTCGCAATTCCACAGCATATCCAACTTAGGCCTGGCTCAATGCGACAGAAACCTAGCCATGGGATGGTATAGATTTAAAGGAGGAGCTGGACTCAAAATGCCGGACTCTTGTGTCAGGTCTGGCTACTGTGGCACACATTCCCCAGGTTGGTTCCATGGCTCCCATCCAACGGAGGTTGGTTCCGTTTCCACTGGGAGAGTGTGCTTCAATTGGATAGGCTCGTGTTGTGATTGGTTCATGCCTTCTAAGGTGAAGAAATGCAGTGGCTTTTATGTGTATCGGCTGGCACCGACCTTGTATTGTGATCTTCAATATTGTGGGGACGGTGCTACAGGTAGAAATAACGTTTATCTTATTGGCAAACTGGTCCATGATTAAAAGAAGCATTTGGATTGCTTCTCAGAGCGGTCCAAATTTTGAAATACAGACCGCTCACGAATTAGTTTTACTGATTTACTTTCTTGAAAAATTATGCAAAAGGCAACTATTTTAACTTATTATAAGTAAAAATCATTTTAAGTTATGTCCGGCTGTCAATTTTGGTTTAACTTCCAGGAAAGTGGCTTTTTTAAGCCACTTTCCATGCGTCTTTAAAAAGATGCATGAAGTAATATATCTATTAAGCCCCCTTCCCCTCTCAAATAAGCCCCCCTTTCTGGAGCAAGACATTTGGCGGCGTAACACCACGTATGAAAGTTGAAGATTTTTATTTTTTATTTTTTTTATTTTTAATAAAACGCTTCGTTGGGTTCAGCTGGAGAGCTTTCCCTTCTAAACAAAATATCAAAACAAAATAGAGCAACCTACGTATCTAAATATAAACTGTGACTACCGGGCCAATTTTAATTGATCGCTTTAATATGTGCAATTTAAATTTATCGCTTTTTAATAAAATATGTACACGATTACAGGCTCGAAGCCCAACGAAGTCTAATGCACTAACCACTGATTACTAAGGTAATATCTAAGCATGTCTCAAACTTTGTTCATATCCAGATCTTGATTGTGCAGGCGACAACAGCGATATTACTGTTAATGGCTCGGTCGCAGGCTCCTTATCAAGCCCCAATTTTCCCGGCCAGTATCCCAACAGCCTTCGGTGCACTTGGCGTATAACTGCGCCTGCAGGGATGAAAGTGAGGCTGGTGTTAAAGAACCTAACACTTGGTTCCAATGACTATATAATGTTCCGTGACGGACTTCGGGATGACAGCCCACAGATTGCCAAATATGCCGACTGCGCATCGGGTGAACTTCGGCTCTATTCTACGGATCAATATATGGTCGTGAATTTCGTATCAGACGGAAGTGAACCTGGAAATGGCTTCCAACTGGATTACGAGACTGTCGATTCAAGTGAGTAGTGAACGTTTGAATTATAATGGTGGGCGTGGTGACGTAGCGTAGTCCTAAGCCCCCTCCATTGCATTAAGGTCCTGGCTTGACCATTCTTACGCCTAGTTGTCAATCAATCATCAAACGTGAACAGCTCACAAACAACTTGCGCTTTTCCTACGACCGTTACTGCTAAAATGCGTTTCATTTTTTGCAAAGATTATGTTCTGTTAAAACATTTGCAATTTATAACGTATCTTGTTAATGGTATATTTTGGTTTCATGATATTTTGAGCATGTTAGTTTACAGGACACTTGACTCCACAACGTGCCACAATTGAGAGTACAAATTTGCATTTCGCAGTACAAATTTGCATTTCGCACGTGCGAAATGTGGGAGGCACCATCCATTTTATAGTGGAACTTCTTGTTTTGAACAACAAACAAAGAACAAGCTCGGATTCAAGTTAGTTCGCAACATCCGAAGTTCGCTTGTTAGCTTTTTCTATTTAATTAAACAATGTTTGTTATATATGAGCAGTTTATCTTTCAAATAGTATATTTACTTTGCATGGTGGGATTTGTATCAAATTTTAATTAGTGAAATCACTCTTTAATTTAAAATAATAGAATTACGTGTGATTACGTCGAAGAAAAAGCTTACAAACCTGGTCGAATCATTTGAGGTCACTGATGAAATTTGCACGTACAGTTATGACATATCTTTGCAATCAGTTTACTGTGAAATCGTAACTATCCTTCCATTTTTGCTTCAGATGAAGTGCGCTGCAGCCAATACAAAGGTAGGTTAGACTGTTCCAACGAAATGTGGTTATAGCTCAGTTCAATCAATCAATCAAATCAAAACATTTATTTATTTCAGTTGGCATATTCTCTGTCTCTTAATACATTCTAGACATCTGCTCACTTAACAATGAAATCAAAAGCTTGTCTGGAAGCATACACAGCCCTGGAATGCCTGGAAGTCCATCCGGGAACTTGGACTGCCATTGGAACCTTGATTTTCCCGTTGGCTACAAAGTGTTGATCGAGTTCTCCTGGTTTGGAATGACGGGAAAAGGCAACCAAAGGTGAGTAACTTCACGTTTTGCTTTATCTATTGAGCACAAAATTCATGGCAAGCAGTTCGTGAGAATGACGATCTGATAAGATTGACTCAGAAAAGATCCTTTTACTTTATAGAATCGTTACCAATGGTTTGCATTAGTCGACACTTTGGGGTATCTACATGGTAGCATTGAAAAGCAACTAAAGTAGAAAGGATCAGTCTTTGCAAAAATGCCTCGATTTCGGAAATTGAATAAATTCTGCCGGAGAAAAATCACGTTTGGTTGCCAAATTGTCACAGCAAACTTTGCTGCAATACCTACCAGATAGTAATTTCCTTTTAATGTTATGGATCACGCAAACCCTGCTGTTTTTCATGTACGTCAGCTATTATCAAAAATTGTATTTTTCATCATACCTGACGCATATAAATGATGCTGATGTTACTTAGGGCCTCCACAGACTAGAGAGATAGTTGTCGACAACTATTTAGTTGTCGATCATAAAAAGTTGTCGATAACAAAAAAGCCAGTGTGTGAAGCTAGTTGTCGATAAATAAGCCCCTTACTTATCGATAACTAGCTTCAAACACTGACTTTTTTGTTATCGACAACTTTTTATCATCGACAACTAAATAGTTGTCGACAACTATCTCTCTAGTCTATGGAGGCCCTTAGTTCTCCGTATATTACGTAGTATATCATGACAGTAGTATATCATGAAAATTCAACGCGTAGCGGAGTATTTTCGACGAAATTCGAGGTGTTTGGAAATCGGATGAAACGCTCTATCCAGTGTTTGAAATATCTTCTCAATAATTACTTTGTTATAACTTATTGAATTATTAATGGTTTTATAATATAATTTTAAAAGCGTCTATGCCATATTTCAGCTACTGTGCCGATGATTATGTCAACGTTAGTATTCGTACGGATGGTAAGGCTCAATCAAACACATATTGTGGTTGCGAGTTACCTCCAAAACGACTCTACGACCGTGATAAAGTTTACATGGCATTCAACAACTCTCAGGCAGCAAATCAGGCAGGATTCCTGTTTCATTACAGAGCTGTTGGTAAGAAATGCACCCGAGTATCATTCATTCATTCAATTTTTTTTTTTCGGGGGGGGGGGGGGGGGGGTCTGAATGGTAGTTGTGGAAACAGAATCGGCCTCAGTATTTCTCATAATGTCGCGTGTCTCAATAATTATCTATTAACGAAAGACCACCTTTGATACCACGATCAACGGTAGAGTGAAAGGCTCCCTTAGTAGTCCTTCAGTTGCAAACCTTTCGTATCCCATTACAAAGGCATCTTCGGAGACCCAGAGCAAGGGCAGTTAGTGTGAAAGAGGTGAAGTAAATCGGGCAAAATCGGCGTCACGTAAGTTTATAAATCGCCCGTTCTTGCAAACGTCGATTTTGCCCGATTTACTTCGTGTCGCCCCGACTAACTGCCCCTGGGGATTATTCAAAAGCTGAGCATACTATATTTTATTTGAATCTAAGCTGGTGTGTCTTCAAGTGTCATTGCAGTGGGTCTTAGCTAGCTCAGAATTCCTGGAATACATGGCAAAATATTATATTTTACAAAGTTATACTATACTCAATGCACATTGCCAGGTCTGGGTTCCGGAGAATTTTCCACGAAACATGACTAAATTCGCTGCGTGGATGGACAATGATAATGCATTTATCATCCAGAAAGAGCGCAGTAATACCAGCATATGCCGTTATAATTAGCAACCCTTAGACACATCTGAATTTGATTTTTGCCACAATGAGGCTGGGAACGTTTGTAACAGGGTCTTTTGGGGAATTTAACTCCATGGTTGAGCGGGAGGTTCCCTGCTACTCTCCGGGATCTTTTATATCAAGTGGACTAAAACATCATCAAGGAACATGATGTTTAATGTTGATCTTAACTCACTCAAGTACAGGCAGAACTCCAAGCTATTACTTAAAGTAAAAATTGTCATAAACATGTTGTAGCCAATAGTATTTCGACAACTCAGTTTGACTTGAGTTAAAGCAAATCAAATAGAGTAAATTCTAAGGATATTACTTTTCACACCCTTAGAACCAACAGCTCATTTCTTATTCAAAGGCTTTGTTCTAAGAACAGGTGCAGAACACCTTACAACTTTTAGATTGCGCTGTTTCAGTGGAATGAACTGAAATCTACCTTTTTACCGAAAAGTGTTCCGTAACACGTTCATGATAGTAATGAAACTTTCATGATAGTAATGTTTTTTAGCATTCCCATCTTCGAAAGAGCGGCCCAGGAGTAGATATTCGGGCGAAAGGAAGTTAAAATGGGCGAAATCGGCTGGGCAAAATTTTACAAGAACGTGTAAAGTTTTCGTTGCGCCAATGTCGCCCGTTTTAGCTTCCTCTCGCCCGAATACAATGTATCTGCCCCCGGCCTGGGTTTCCAAGGATGTCTCCCTCCGGTGTGTCAGGCTTTTTTGTCGAATAATTTAATAATTTATTTTTACTTATTACAGCTGCTAATGACTGCAACGATGGAGTCGACAATTGTGAAATTAAAATGGAGCCCGTGGGGATGAATAAATATGGAGATTTATGTTCTGGTAAGACATGCTTTTTATCTACTGTGAGATTTGGGGTTGTGCATTGCATGTTTGAGTTAGTTAGAGTTGTCATCAAAATCTTATTTTTTGGTAACGAAAATCCAGTGCGAATGTTTGGAGGGACCCGTGCCACCTTAACTCCGCCCATACCCGCCTTTGTTTAGCAAGAAAAGACCCACTTTTGACAAACAAAACAATTACAGAACTTATGTGACGATAGTGATAGTAATTATTATTGTTGTTGGACCTATTTTCAGAGTCTATAGAATTCACTACAACGCTACCTCCAAGTACAACAACAACAACAACAGCAACAACCAAACCAGGTGACTGTTATTTCTAGTAGACCATTTGGGTCAAGGCTGCAGTATTGACTTGATTAGGATCGATCACTAAAAAACTGATAAGGATTTTTATTTGAATCATTTTGCTTATGTTTTTCTGATTTTAAATTTCACTGGTTATTTCCTGTGTTTCGTCTCTTTCCATGCATTTCTTAATTTTAAAGGAGCTACGTCACGGATGGCTTATCTTGAAACAATTAGCCAATTGTTTTCAAGTTCGTCGTACGCAATCCGTCTTAATCTTCCCAATATTTGCCATCCTTGTTCCTTTTTGGTTTATTATATTGCTTCTTTGGTGTTTTTCCACCTTAGCAAACTATTATTTTGAGGTTTCCTTCAATTCGAAGTAATTTTCAGTTGATCAGCTAGAAAAATGACTTAAAATATCGTGACATAGCTCCTTTAAACTACTTAACATTTTCTTTCATGTGTTATGAGCAGACGACTTTGCCATGGACGTGAAATGTGACAAAGACGAAGTAAAAGTCGAATTGCACATCAACATCCCTCTGCAACACGATCCCCAAAGCGTGCACCTCAGCGATGCTTCATGCAAGCCATACTTCCAGAATAGTACCCACATATTTATCAAATCGACACTGGAAGGATGCGGAATGAGATGGAACGTTTCGGAGGACGGGAAAATGATCGTTTATCGCAACGCCATAACTGCTCTTGTGCGGACACAAGAGACTTTAGGTTCGCACGCAACGCGGGACCACCAGGCCATATTTGAGTTTCAGTGTCGTTATAGGAGAAGAGCGGTTTTATCTGTGGTGTCATTCAACCCATCCAAAGTTTACGTCATCACCGATATAGGTAAGTGAGAAGTTTCTGCAGGGGGAGGAGGGGATTTTCGAAGTTCTTTGAAAGTTCTGAATGGTTTAAGACGCTTTTACGACCCTCGTTGCAGAATACACTGCTTGTAGTCTCTTCCTCTCTCAATGCACTTTGCTCCGACGAAGCTATCACTCGAAACGCCAATTTTCCGAATTTGCTATAGCGGTTAATTAATATTTTAACTAAGAGTTACTATCAGTAAGATGTTGCACAGGAATATCAGGCTCGTAGGAGTGAATTTATACATGGAGGGGTCCCAAAGGAACAACACTGATGTGAGTTTTATTCTGGGTCGACATAGGCCAGGAGCTTGAACATAGGTCTATCGGCCTTGGGTCCATCGGCCTTGGGTCCGGGAAATTTTGAAAATCATTTCGTACATTTCCGAGTTGCCTTTTTCTCTGTTTCAAAACGAGTCCTGGTGCACAACCTTTGTTATGGAAATGAGTTTGATTTGTATCACAATATGAAAGGCTGTGCACCAGGACTCGTTTTGAAACAGAGGCAAAAGGCAACTCGGAAATGGCCTATTTCATCAGTGCCAGTTTGAAGAATTTAAAGCTGTACTCCTGTTAACGTTGTTTCACACGAGTTGCTGTTTTCCTTGTTTCTTTAATAGAGTCGTTTGGAAACTTCTCGTTCGAGATGAACATTTTCAAAAGCGGAGACTTCAAAGAGTATTACACGGAGTACCCAGTTGGACCAATTAACGTAGGAGAGGACATTTTCCTTCAGGTCTCAGTGGCATCCAGTGATTCAGGGCTTGTTGTGTTTGTGGATGAGTGCAAAGCGACTCCTACGGCTGATTATCATGATGAGATGAAGTTCATTTTCTTAGAGGATGGGTAAGTTACATTTGGTGTAGATGTAATATATCAAACACGAGAGGCAGTCAGTTTCATCACATTTCCAAACACCGAGAACAGAGTTGAAAATACGACGCGCAGCGGAGTATTTTTGACGAAACTCGAGGTGTTTGGAAATGTGATGAAACACTGTCTCATGTGTTTGATATATCTTCTCAATCGAAATTAAAACTAAGTAGTAAACGGAGAAATAAAATGGTAAAACTCTATGCTAATTAAGATCATGCATGGTGCAAAATGTTCTAGGAGTAAATAATATTATTATTTATTTATTTTTATTTACTTACATCCATATTTTAGGTGTCCCAAAGACAGCGCTCTTCGCTACAATTATTCCTTGTCGCCCGTTCAGCGTCTCGCTCTGAGCGCGTTTCGTTTCCGCGCGCTGAAGTCAAAAGAAATCTTCCTCCATTGTCTGGTGAAAGCTTGTTTACGTTCAGACCGCTTGTCGCGCTGTGCCGAAGGATGTCCATTTGGCAAGAGAAGAAAGCGAGCCTCGGAACAGGATATTGAACGATTTCTGGCAGTTGGACCAATAATTGTTTCTTCTAACCCTCCCAATGAGCGTACAGGTATGGCATTTGTGATGTCTCTTGAAATTGTTGTTGATGTTGTGAAGGTTGAGTGGGATGAAGGTTAGAGTTACAGCAAAGATTGAATCGCCGAAACTAGCGTGATCTTAACAGTAATTGATAGCCCCCCCCCCCCTCCCCTCCTTTAAAGTAATGGTAATGGCAATGACATTTATGTAGCGCATTTTCTATATAGTATATCCAAATGCGCTTTACAATTCAACCCAGCGGTGCGATCGGACGTCAGCTTGTAAAGGCGCCTATGGCAGCCGCTATCAGTCCATTCATGATCTCCCCCACCCACCCAACCCATGAATACATGTGAACAGGCCAGACCACAACACCGGGGACTACGTCCCCTACTCTTTTCGAACAGTGATGTGGGTTCTTTAACGTCCCCTACTAATTTCGTCTGAAGAGATGTAGGAGACAAGGCCAACGGCTTAACGTCACTGCCCAATGACCCCCGGGGGGGGGGGGGGGGTACTCAAAAAGTTTTATACGGGGAGGCTCCGCCTAGAGGTCCAACCCCTTACCCTTTCATATACCATTTTTCACAGAAAAGGTACCCCTTTCATATACCTTCCATAGAAAATGGTACCCCTTTCATATACCTTCCACAGAAAAGGTACCCTTTTATATACCTTCCATAGAAATTATGAAAATGGTACCCCTTTCACATACCTACAGTAGAAGCACTGCATCCCTTTTCTATATCCTTGTAATGAACTTAATGAACAATATATATCACCAGAAATCATCAAGCATTACGGTAATATCATTTACTCGTGAAATCCCTACCCTTTCATATACTTCAACTCGTGAAATCCCTACCCTTTCACATACCTCGAGCCTAAAAAAGGACCCCTTTTGGGCGGAGCCTCCCCGTATAGTCCATTATAGGGAGTACCCCCTAAATACGACGCGCAACAGAGTATTTTTGACGAAATTCGAGGTCAGTGTTTGGAAATGGAATAAAACACACTCTCAAGTGTCAATAATATCTTCTCAATTGAAACTAAAACTAAGGATTAAACGGAGAAATAAAATCGTAAAAGTCTATGCTAGTTGAGATATCCAAGCCAACGACACGGTTATTATGATTTCCTTTGTTTTAACTTGATGAATTATTAACGAGTTTGAGAAGTCATTAGTTAGCTCGTCATTGTATTCAGTGACTAAAGCCTAACTTTCCCACTTGTCTCGCCTGTTAACTTACAGGATCCTCGACACCTAAAGAGCGTACCATTGCCGTTGGTATCGTGGCAGGAGTACTGGGGTTCGTCGCGGTGTTACTCGTGATAGCCCTTGTGGCCATTATTTGTAGGCCTCGTAAGAAGCCCAACGTAACTGGAGCCGCCACTCTTCTGCTTGTGCGTGAAAATGAGCCAGTCCCTGACTGAAAGAGCTTTCCATCAAACTTGTCACGTTTTGTACAAGAAATTCAACCATCTTGTCACAAAACATTGAGGTCCTAGTCATATCATGAAAACATCATTCATGTAAATCCAAATTATCTCAAGCTGACTAGAGTGGTTTCCAATAGACCATTTCCGAGTTGCCTTTTGCCTCTGTTTCAAGACGAGTCCTGGTGCACAACCTTTCATGTTTGCAAGACAATGAACGTGCAACTGAAACTCATTTCCATATGAAAGGTTGTGCACCAGGACTCGTTTTGAAACAGAGGCAAAAGGCAACTCGGAAATGGCCTATTGAATATCGTGAAACTAAAACCAAAGCAATTGCAATATAATGGCCAATCACAACAAACGGAAATAACACAATGAACCAAGGAGAACTCGAACCATCCAAGTTGCGATTGGTTTTGGTTTTGTATCATTCAATAGGTAAAGCGAGTTGTTGTTTTTTTTAAGCCAATCGCTTCGCGATTACTCTCTATGAGTCTAAAATAGATTTACGGCATAGATTTTGCTAGGTTTAGATATTTTAAAAGGTATGATAAAATGCTGTGTTACTGCGCCTTTCAATGATAACGTACATCACACAGCGGTCAAACGTGCTGCACGCGCGCAGTTCCCGCCAAAACTTTGCAGTCAAATGTCTTAAAATTGCGAAGTCGCCCGCTTTAAAGCTCAAACTTAAGAAATTTACTGAAAACTTAAGCTTTATACTCGGAGTATGCATAGATAATGTAATAATTGTTATCCAAAAAGTGTCTCAGCTCGTATTTTGGTTTACCACTGCATGTTCTATAACGTTTCCTTACGGCAAACTTCGCGGCCATTACACTTCAAACTCATGGAAAAGTCAAGGCCGCGGAAACCGGAAGTGGCGCGCAAGTTTTGCGTTTGACCGCTGTGTGAACGTACATACGTATGAACCAGCCACACAGCGGTCAAACGCAAAAATTGCGCGCAACTTCCGGTTTCCGCGGCCTTGACTTTTCCATGAGTTTGAAGCGTAATGGCCGCGAAGTTTGTAAGGAAACGTTATAGAACATGCAGTGGTAAACCAAAATACGAGCTGAGACACTTTTTGGATGACAATTATTACATTATCTATGCATACTCCGAGTATAAACCTTAAGTTTTCAGTAAATTTCTTAAGTTTGAGCTTTTAAGCGGACGACATCGCAATTTTAAGACATTTGACTGCAAAGTTTTGGCGGGAACTGCGCGCGCGCAGTACGTTTGACCGCTGTGTGTGAACCAGCGGTTTCGTCTTACGCTGCTGCCAATCATCTTAGCGGACGTCTCAGGAAACAGAAGTTCAAAATGCCTGAGTCCGTGGGTTGTGATTGGTGGATTTTGATCCATTTTGTTTGTTTCTTTTTTTTTTCGGGGTCCGTTGGCTGTCGTCGTAATTGTGATTAATGCAATCGTGTGTTATTATATAGTTATTGAAAAGCGCAGTAATTCTGATGACGAGTCCAAAACGTCATCAAAACTTTCAATTTCTCACCTGTTTAATATTTTGCAAAACACTAAAAATTTCATTATCAAACTCGTCAATAATTTTTGAACGAAAAACATTAAAAAATGTTTATGAGTAATAGAAATCGTCCTGAAATTCACATACGTCAACTTTGGTTCAACTTAATTCCCTGTTGAAATACGTCATATCGTCAAACGGACTTTAAAAATTATAACTTTGTTAATATTGAAGCAATTTATCTGGCAACAATTTGGTATGACATGTCATTGTCTACGGAACCTACTTTTACCATAGCCTGCGTAGCTGGCGGTCTTGTTGGCGCGCGAAGGAAAAATTCATAAGCGGCAAAGCCGCTGTCGCGAATTTTTCCTTCGCGCGCCAACAAGACTGCCAGCTACGCAGGCTACTTTTACCATGGCAACCTTATTTTGATCTGCATGGTTTTTCAAATTTTGCAATTTTTCTATTTTCTTATGAAAATATTAATTTGCTTCCAATAACTTTACATTTTTAGATCATTTTAGCATTCTTTTATTGGTTTTGATTACTTTTGATCCATTTTTGGTGGTTTTCTGACGTCATGGAAAAATTAAAAATTCAAGATGGCGGAACCAAGAGGGCGGCTGGTCGGAAAGCATGACGTAATTTCCATGTCATATGACGTCATCATCTCATGTTGCATACCTTAAAGGAAACATTTTTGGACATACTATATACCCTCTAAGTCTCAAGACCAAAATAACCTGCTCTGAATAGGATTAAATTAAAACATGGCTTTGACGTTTGATAACGTACAAAACTGTATATTCAGAATTTTTGTCCGTCCATGTTGTATCAGATTTTCACACTTTCAGAAGGTGTAGCTACATTCGAGGATTGAAGCTTTGAGGAATTTTATGAGTTGGTTGACACCATAATGCAATTTAAATAAGATAAATTACAAATAGATAGTTAGAATTTTTAATAAAATGAATTTAAAGAGGCAAGAAGATTTTTAAGTTATCCAACAAGTGAATGGTATTTATAAGTAAATATTAAAACTATTGAACTGTTTTATGTCAATGTGAACAATGTAATACGTTTAATGCTTTTGTATGTTATTAAAATAATATAAAATGATGCCGTCATAATGCGTATATTTCTTTCGTTCTAAAAGTACACCTTCAGAAATTAATCAAATACAGAGAATATAACGGACTGTTTGTGCACATATTGCAAAATTAAAGAACCACGCGCTTGCATAGCAACTCGATCACTCGCCAATGTCCAAATCCAAGATGGCAGCTTCCGGAGTAGCCACCATCTTGGAAAGGGCCTGGGGACGAGGTTGTATCAACGGCAAGCGATGATGGAGCTGGACAGAGATAAGGACAGAGACGGCAACAAACGAGATGTGACTTTGTTGGTGAAGTGGTTGAAGTGTTACGAGACTCGCGTTATAACGGTTCTTGTAAAAAGTAATTCAATTATTTTGTTCGTCTTCTTTTCACCTAATAATTTGTTTGGTTGCTCAGTGTCAGTTGCTCTGATTGGAAAATGGTTCTTAGAATCTAATTGGTAGCACTGATACTTGAATTCACGAATAGAGCGGTTTTCAATTGAGTGTCGTGAAACCAAAACCAAACAGGAGCCCATCACTAGGAGCGAGCAACTGGACTGGATTCGTGTCACAGCGTTTTTACAGACCAGGTTATTTTTAGATTCGTTTTCCCGCGAATTCGTATTCCCGCCAGACAATCAAACGTTTTTTCTTTGTAATCATTAATTGGCGTTACCGCGTAACAAAGGCCGCAATTAGGTCGCCATCTTTTTATTTTCTTTTATTTCATTTCATATTACACATGGAACCAGAAACACACTTTCCCGGGAAAAAGGAATCTAAAAATAAACCGGTCTGTAAAAACGCTGTGACATAGGCGTAGTGTCGGAGTTGCTCGCTCCGTCTGACCAAAGCAATTAAAATGGCCAATCACAACAAACGAAAACAACACAATGAACCAATGAGAACTCAAAGCTAATACACGTAACCGGCGCCAAGCGCGGGAAAACGCGTGCGACCAAGTAGCGATTGGTTTTAGTATTGCATCTGATTGGTTGAGTGGGTGGCGCGAGTTTTTTTTTAACCAATCATAGAGCAAAACCAAAACAATTCAGCGATTACTTTCGACAGTCAATTGAAAACCGCTCTATCCCAAATCACGTGGCGACTGACATCAGTGGGAACGTACGCATGATAAAAATAACTTCTCTGGATACGAGAGATATCAATCGTAATACAGTGGAACCTCGATATAACGATGCTCGATATAACGATGTTCCCGGTATAACGATCAACATTTTACGGCCCGGCAAATGTTACAGTAATGAGTAAATGTATGGAGAAAACTCCCGATATAACGATACTCGATATAACGATATTCCCGATATAACGATCACAATCTGGCAGCCCAAACGTAAAATTTACCCCGATATAACGATATAATCAATCATCGCGCGATGAAAAAGGATGAAAAAGGAGGCTTAACACTTGAAAAGATATGACAATACTCCCGGGCAATACGTTTCCTTCTAGCCTATGAATAGGCTCCGCGGTGAGGATGGGGTAAAAAGAAAATGGCGTGCGAGCCGGGCGAAGCCTGGGGAGAGAGGGAGGGACGTCGCCCCTTTGCTCGCAGTTTTCTTTTTACCCCATCCCCACCGCGGAGCCTATTCATAGGCTATTTTCCTTCATAATTTAGTTCTCATTGCATAAGGACTGTAACGTGTCTGTCAACAGCTTGTCACGATAGGGATTTGTACAGTGCATGACAAATCAATTATTTTAAACAATACCCCGATATAACGATATTTTTGGTTCTTTTCCCGAAAAATCGTTATATCGGGAATTCGTTATTACGATCTCCCGATATAACGATCTAATTTGGTCGGTCCCTTGGCACATCGTTATATCGAGGTTCCACTGTAGCATGGAACTCTATGGAAATTTCCCACCACACTTCCGTTCCTGGCAAACTCATTAGCTTATGTAAGTACATTTGCGTTCACGATTTGCGTTCACATTTGCGATTGCATTTGTCCTTCATTGAATGATTGCTTCATCACTCGACTGATTTTTTTATCAGAGTTTGTATAATTTTGTTCTTCAAATACTTATGCCATTTGGCAATGTTCAGTGCAGTGACCAAGCCAATGTTCCAAAATTCTGAACTTAGTACTCTACCCGATGCCTGTTATAAAATTACATAAGTCGAAACTTTAAAATGGCCCGAGACGAAAGAACTTCTTATCAAAAATTCACTCTGAATTCCGAGCTATTCATGTGAAGGAATTTAGCCTAGCCTAATATATCCCACAATATTTTAAATATTGGGACTCGAAGCCCAATTAACACATCAACTAATTGTGGTTTATTCAAAATCGAACCCTTTTCTTCGAAATGTTTCGAAAAAGTACTAATGAGATTGCCCAGAGCCTATTAGCAAAACTGTTAGAGTAATTAAATCTTACATTTAAAACGTCCATGAAACAAATGAATTACAACAGATGGGAAATATCGTCGCGAACCAATATTGTAATGTGTGATGTAAAGCATAATAAATGGCTTTCGATAATACGTTTAGCGTCTAATTATGACAGCCAAACCACATTTTGCAAAGGACTTTTACTGATAACGTTTTTAAAAAGAAAAGTGCGAAACCCAACCGGAGCAGGTGCAAGGATACAGAACTTTACTGATTATTTTGCATAGTGCATATTTGAAAAATAACCCGAAACGAAGCTAGTTGTTGTTTCAAGCTCAGTTTCACTGGCTTCAATTTCGTTTACCAAAAATTTTAAACAAAATGAACCAGAAAGAAGAGGGAGATATTTACTATTCATACGAGAGGTTAGTGTCAATTTGGTAACTTTTTCTTTCACTGTTCATACTATTTCTTGTGAATGTATTTCGCGTAGCTTCTCCAGCCCGCACTCGTGAACTGACAGCCACGATTAAAAATCACAGTTTGTTTTTCTTGAAGTCGAAAGAAGCTTAAAACATTAAAATTAATTTTGGGGATGCTTAGTCAAAACAACGACAACGACGACAATGCATTTCTGTAAATTAGAAACGTCGGATAACTAAGACAAACACGAAATTCCAGCGTAATAGACCCTTCCACGGTTTTTTTTTTTCAACTTTTGATATTGTCCAGTTAGCAAAAATCTATCGACACTGCTGGGAAGAGCAGCTTGAAATTAGTAAAATGGCCAAGTTCAAGAGTGATATCTTGCAAAATAGCGAAAAGTCGGGAAATGTTACAGACGTTTGTATGCTGGGGGGCAAGTTTGTGCCCCCCAGCCACAAACGTCTGTAAAATTTTGCGACTTTTCGGAACTATATCTTTGCAATTTTACAAGATATTTGGCCAATTTACTAATTTCAAGGTGCTCTTTCCAGCACTGTCGATAGATTTTTCCTAACAGGTTGAAGGTTGAATATCAAAAGTTGAAAAAAAACCATAGAAGGGTCTGTGTTTGTACATACTGTAACAATTTGAAATCTTGTTCTTTTTCTTTTCTTTTCTTTTCTTATTCCAAATATACTTATCTGTTACCTTAAAGCAGGAGCTTGGTCAGGATGGAAATGGAACCATACTCCAACCAACTAACTACCAACGAAGGTTTCCTCTCAGAACTGTCCAGTGGCGATGAAGAATGGGACACAGACTTGGAAGATTCGTGTGCAAAAACAAGCAACGATATTCCACAGGAACAGATGTACTTAACAGCTTGCACCAAGCTCGGTATCCCACCAGCATCAAAATTCATCAAGCAAATGAGAAGTAGCCAGGTTGACCTTCGACACTATGGCCTCCTTGACCAAGGAGTGGAAGCCATCTCCTGCGCATTAAAACGCAACATAGCGGTGGTTACGTTGAATCTCCATGACAATGGAATTACCGAGACTGGCGCAACAGCTCTAGCAGATCTACTGGAGGAGAACTGCTTTATAACCAGCCTTGACATATCGGGAAACCGCATTGGCATCGAAGGAAATCGTGCTATGGAACGAATGCTCAAGAACACGTCTTCACTCAGACAGCTGAACTTTTCAAACACCTGCAGTAATGGAGGTTACATTCTTCCTCTGCTGGACGGACTCAAAGAGAGTTTCTACTTGAAAGTCCTTGACTTGAGTCGTAATTGCCTAAACGATCAAGGAGCAGCTATTTTAGGCTCCATTTTGTCCATCACAAGTTCACTGCAGTCTTTGAATATCAGCTGGAACAATATTTCCACCAGAGGGGCCGTGGCTCTCATGGATGGGCTAAGAGAATGCTACACGTTAAAGAAGCTCAATTTTTCTTGGAATAGCCTCTCCGGCGCAGCTTCACAGGCCTTAAGAATCGCACTCGAAGCCAACGAGTCCCTGACCTATCTGGATGCTAGCAACAATTCTATCGGCCTGCCTGAGGCAAAGATCATCGCGAAGGGCCTGAAAAGAAACAAGACTCTTCAAGTGCTTCACATTGGAAATAATCCATACTTAAGTTCAGGTGCTTACGCGTTCTTAAAGGCAATTCGGCGAAATCACGAGAGTGGCCTCGAGGAACTTCATCTGGATGGCATGGCTCTTGATAGAGAGGGTCATAAGGAACTGGAAGAGGTGCTTCAAAAGAGACCCGATTTCAACTGCACCTGGCAGATTAGTATCCAAGGTGGTCAAGCCAGGGACGTACGGGGAACAGAGAAGACCTCGCCATTGGATGCCTTTGTGCGGTTCGCTCGTAATAGCGGTCTGCGAATGGTGGACTTGTTCAAGGTGCTCTCTGCCAAACGTGACACGATTGGGCAAGAGGCTTTCATCGCGGGATTGAAGAAAATGAACATTACAATGACCAAGGCCGATCTGAAGAAAGTTTTCGCCATTCTTGACGTGAATGGAGACGGCAAGCTACAGTTCCACGAATTTCCGAATCTAGTCGCCTTGAAGCTGCATGAAGAAAACCTCGAACGGAAGAAATGCATAGCAGGAAAGCGCAAATAAAGGTCTAGGAATATAAAAGCTGATCCCCATTTCATGATAAGATTGACGTTTTTAATCTAGAAGGGGAACGTATTCCTCTCATGCATGCCAACCTCTAACAATTTAGCACTTTATCGAGCCAAAGCAATAGGCCCTTTGCATAATACGGTCACATGACCACATCAATCATAAAAATAGGTGGTAGTACAAAATGGTTGCCAGAAATGGAAAGAGCATGATTAAATTAGTAAGGTTGTTAATTTTGAGACCGCTGATGCGTAACCGTGATATTTTATAGTGGTTTGAAAGTTTGAAAAATTTAAAGGATTTGTATGGCTGGATGGCAAGGCTTATGCGAAGGGCCTATGGCCAATCACAAAAAGTAATGAACCAAAGAGAACTCGAAGTCGGGAAACGCGCGGGAACAAGTCACGATCGGTTTTGGTTTTGCATTTGATTGCTTGAGTAGGTGGTACGCGTTTTTGACACCAATCACAGTGCGAAGTAAAGCAAAACCGGATTACTCTCAACGATCAATTGAAAACAGTTCTAATAACAATAATAACAACAACAACAATAGGCAAACGTAAATTTAGCTAAAAATTTATTTCAGCAAGTACATCTCTTGAGATACTCAAATTGGAATTAAGGTTTCCCTGTGTCAGGTGCCCAAAGACAAATTACGAGGCCGTGTCGGCAATAAAGATACACCATAAAAATTGCCATAAATATACTTGCTTGTGATAACGGACGAGTACATAACCTTCATCCACCGAATGCTGATTCATGATTCCATAAATGATCTGATATTTTTCTTTCTTCTTTCAATCACGAATTCAGTATACGGTCCCATAATTGTGTATCACAGCGGTCGTGGAGTATAACAGAGAAGAGCAAGTTCAGCCAGTAGGGAGAAATCTTGTAGCATTGACAATGTAATACAGAACTTTGAAATATCAAACAATGCTATGTTACAGAATTATAGAACTCTTGTCAGTTAGATGGGCAGCTCAAAATTGACCTTCATTTTCACGCTTCTGGCAAGTTCAACGATATTGGAAAGACGAACAACCTGAGGAAAATAGATAATAGAAAAACAAAGCGTTAGGAAATCGGGTTCTTGGGTGTAATACAAGAAGAACTTCCCTTAACTTATGAATCAAAGGCTCGTTAAGCAATCTCGTGTAACAGTGTTCTTATCTCTGTATACAGTCAACTCTCGCCTTGCAGACACCCCGTTATTACGGACACACGCTATTATGGACAAAATCCAGCCCTCCCCCCGGCGAAAGCTAAGAGGTTTGACTGAAAATGGCTCCCGCTATTGCGGACTCTCGCTATTATGGACACCAAACTACGTCCCGAGGGCGTTCGCTATAACGAGAGTTGACTGTATATTATTTTAAACAAAATAACATTGTTTTGCGCCACCTTGGACTGTGTGAAGGCGTTACATATCGCTTTTAAAAACGGTTATATTCCTTTCATTCCCAGACTAGGGCTTAATAGATCGTAGTGCAAACCTGATAAGAGATGTCAAAAGCAACTTATCAAGCCTGATAATACAGACTGTACTATACTCCTGGAGTCAGCAAAACAAACAATGAGCTTGTTTAAAACAATGCTCACCAACTAACATATTAGTTGAATTGTGTCGACAGACATTTATAGCTAACATCAATAGTACAAAAAAATGTGTATGTTCTGAGTGCTGACAATCTGCTGATATAAACAGTCAGACGTTTAGGGGATACGTCTATTTATATCAGCAGATTGTCAGCACCCATAACAAACAATTCATTAGCTAACATCACACTAACAAGAGTGATCGAGTGACAGAGATTTTCATAGAAGGTAGAGAAATGCCACTTTCAAATTACCGCAGTGCACACTGCTGCATACCTCCCCTCCAACATGCAAAAAAAGCCCCTCATCCTAAAGCCTCGTGTAACTATACTACATGTATAGTAACTATACATGAAGTATAATGTTACACGAGAGAAAAAAGAAGACAAAAACAGTGTTTCTTTGTCGTTTTATAAACACGAGTGCTCTTACCATCTCGGCAGCTTCTTCAAGGTCATCACAAGCGATAATTCTTAACCCACTTGCAGCAATCAGGGCCTTGGCGTCATCCACTCGAGTTCCTACAGAGTAAAAGCGAAAAACATGGAACGTGATAAATCCATCTTCAGAGCATACAACTGTTTACGGCTCACAAGACATACTGAAGTGTCCAAACGGTCATGAGCGCCACTTCATGGAAGCCACAAGCAGCTACATGTACATTATATGTAAACCATTTAGATGTGACGGGGGTGATCGTCGGAAATTTTGAAAAGAACCACTGAAAGGTACCAAAACCTCGTATTGTGGGTGTGGCTCGAATTCATTTTCTAAGACAAACATTTTAGATTTTAACACCCCGATCAGAACACATATATTACTTTGAAGATATTTCAGTGCGTACAATTTCCAAGTCGGTTACAATATTAAGAGTGTCATGCTGAACCAATAGTGACTTGTTCATCTCTCGTAAGTTGCAGTCACTTACGAGAGATGGTCACTTTGAAGATCTCCACGGCTCTTACAAACATCCTGGCAAAGATCCTCACTAAGAACTTACAAGGATCCCTTCAAGGATCTTGCAAAGATCTTTGCCAGGATCCTTCAGAATCTTCAAGGATCAATTTTTGCTAGGATCCTTCAGGATCCTCGAAGATTTGATGAGAATCTTAGAAGGATATTATCAAAACTGTTTACCTTGTAATCGTACAACAATAGGAATATTGAGGTCAAGCTCTCTAGCTGCAGCAATAATGCCCTCGGCTATGACGTCACAGCGCATGATACCACCAAAGATGTTAACAAGAGTAGCGTGGACCTAAAAATTAAAGAAATACCCCAAAAGTCAATTTCCAAGTCGCCTTTTGCTTGTTTCAAATTGAAGCCTGGTACGCATCCTTTCAAATGAAAATCACTTTGATTTACATGAAAAGGAATAAGTAACTAAATTGCATGTTCAAATGAAACATTTTGCACCAGGGATCACTTCAAAACAGAGACAAAATAATTGCAACTCAAAAATGGCGTATAAGTCTGTCATATCTATATGCCCCTAGCCTGCCATATCTATATGCCCCTAGTCTGCCATATCTATATGCCCCTAGTCTGCCATATCTATATGCCCCTAGTCTGCCATATCTATATGCCCCTAGTCTGTCATATCTATATGCCCCTAGTCTGTCATATCTATATGCCCCTAGTCTGCCATATCTATATGCCCCTAGTCTGCCATATCTATATGCCCCTAGTCTGCCATATCTATATGCCCCTAGTCTGTCATATCTATATGCCCCTAGTCTGTCATATCTATATGCCCCTAGTCTGCCATATCTATATGCCCCTAGTCTGCCATATCTATATGCCCCTAGTCTGCCATATCTATATGCCCCTAGTCTGCCATATCTATATGCCCCTAGTCTGCCATATCTATATGCCCCTAGTCTGCCATATCTATATGCCCCTAGTCTGCCATATCTATATGCCCCTAGTCTGCCATATCTATATGCCCCTAGTCTGCCATATCTATATGCCCCTAGTCTGCCATATCTATATGCCCCTAGTCTGCCATATCTATATGCCCCTAGTCTGTCATATCTATATGCCCCTAGTCTGCCATATCTATATGCCCCTAGTCTGTCATATCTATATGCCCCTAGTCTGCCATATCTATATGCCCCTAGTCTGTCATATCTATATGCCCCTAGTCTGCCATATCTATATGCCCCTAGTCTGTCATATCTATATGCCCCTAGTCTGCCATATCTATATGCCCCTAGTCTGTCATATCTATATGCCCCTAGTCTGCCATATCTATATGCCCCTAGTCTGTCATATCTATATGCCCCTAGTCTGCCATATCTATATGCCCCTGTAAGACAAGTAACGGATATTACAGTACCGCCCAAAAGTTAGAATAGACTGCAAACAGTTGGTCTTTTCCCCCTATTTTTTCTGGTCCCTGTGGAAAGGGCTTCAAGGGCCCACTTCTGTGACTCTGAAGAGGACATTAAGCTCAAGGACTTTTTGTGCCGGTGCAAACATATCTTGCTCCAGGTTACCAGTTCATGGCCGATCATGTGAAACAAACGTGCAAATAATTCAACCTTGCACATTATTACGGCATATTTTGCCCATTCTGCCACAATCTGATCACAAGAGCTTCTGCAGTCAATGAGTATGTCATTTAAGTGTACCTTCTTGTCCTCGCTGATGATCTTGAAGGCTGCCATGACCTGCGCTATTGTAGCACCACCACCAATATCCAGGAAGTTTGCTGGCTCGCCACCATGCAGTTTAATTATATCCATTGTAGCCATGGCCAACCCGGCACCATTCACTGGTGATCAAGATAAAAAGACTTTTTAGTAGTCAAACCCTAGCACAAGTTGGCAATATGCACATTGCATATATGCAGTATACCCCGCGTTGTACGAGTATGCAATACTGCTTTATGTACCCCTCTTGCAAGTTACATGACATGGGTTGGGGTAAAAATACGAACATGTATGTATGGTTTAATTTTTAGTCGCCTTTCAATCTGTGGCGGCGAACATGTCTTATCAACTACACGCATGCCATATTGCACCATGCCATGTGTTATCGCACGCGTGTCTTATCACACATGTGCATTGTTCACCTAGACATCCAATACTGCCATCAAGACCAATGTAGTTGAGGTTTGCTTTTCCTGCCTCTACCTCCCTCTCATCTTCTTGTGACCAGTCTTTTAATGTGAAGACTTCTGGTTGTCGGAACTCAGCATTGTCATCAAAGAGTACCTTGGCATCCATACAAACAACTGTAAAAGAAGATTGAAACTTCATGTAAGGCCCAGTTGACGATAACAACTTTTTAATGTCAATTTCATTTACAAATGTAAACTAAATGCAAATGTCTTGACAAGGAGACTTCCTGTTTTAGAGGTTTATTCATAAGAGATCACGTTACAACCATTGGGTTGGGTTATGGTCTGGGCTGTTGGACTTTTTGGGGGTCTGGTTTTAGCCTAATAGGACTTTTTTTGGGGGGGTCTAACAATTTGGCCTCACCCCCCCCCCCCCCATCACTATTATACCTGAGTACCCCCCTGGGATCCACACAGGCTATTCATTCACTGTAGCAGCTACAAGTATTCCTACCTCTTCCTAGTAAGTCTTCAGTCATGGGGTTTATTTCAATCAGTGTGGCATCTTTTTCGATAAACAAGTCATAAAGACGGACTATCCATTCACCCGCCTGCTCTGCACAGCCTTCACTGAAACCCATGTCCTTTGCGAATTGTACCGCGTCAGATTTTGACAAACCTGAAAATACCATATAATCATGTTAATCCTCCATTTTTACAAGGATCACTTTAGGAGTAAGAAGAGGCTTACATTGTACATCATACAAGTCATGTACATGCATTTTAATTACCATCAGTACTGCAGTATCAGGCCACACCCATTTCCTCTCCCACCCAACATCTATTACAGTGGAACCCCAATTTCTCGAAACCTAGATTTCTCAAAAACCACGATAACTTGAACAAAAAGTCATTTCCCTTGGACTTGTTTCACTGTAACCCGATATTTCAAACCTCCCGATTTCTCGAGCCAATTTTCATTTCCCTTAGAGGTTCAAGAAATCAGGATTCCACTGTACAAGTACAGAGAAACCCCGCTTTGCGGACACTCGTTAATACGGACACCCGCTTATTACGGACAGTTTTGTTTGTCCCGACGACACATATTTTCTCTTATATCAGCCCGCTTAATACGGACACCCGGATAATACGGACACTTTTTCATGTCCCTTTGGTGTCCGTATTATCCGGGTTCCACTGTATAACATGTTTCTACTAAAAGTTCTTCTTGTTCAGTATCATTAGTCATATGTGTAGACTAGCTGTGATAGAAAGCCAAAGACCAGGAGAATAATGACAACCAAGTTATTATTTTAACTGGGAATGATCAAATTTTACTCTTAACTTCCAGTTTGTTGTAACATAACTTTATGTACAACACCTGCATTGCACCATCTCTTGTACACATAATTCATTGCCTGAACAATCTACATACCATTATTTAGTAAACATCTACTAGACGTATACTAATACAAATGAGACAATTTGATTGGCTGAGCTGCTTGTATACTATCAGCCATTAATGTATACCATTAGTGTGCAGTGGCTGGAGGTCATCTACAAAATTGTGCTTTCTTTTCGTTTCTCCGAAGTTTTTAGAGTTATTACTAGACAATTGTTATGATTAATTTGTACTAAAATTATTAGACTATTCGCTCTCAATTTCTATGATGTGATAGTTGATTTGGCCTGTGGCCACATCAACTGTCACATCATAGAAATTGAGAGCGAATAATCTAACTGTTTAATAGAGTATGACTCTTTTTGTACTGTAGACATCATGCAAGATGTAAAGGAAAATTGAGTTCAATAACCAATGACTTGTGGTTAGTAAATAATTTATTTAAAAATTTAAAAAAAATACTTGCCCAGAGGCCAGTTAAATAAAAATTATGCATGTACATGTACCTTACTTGTTTCATGCCGCATACTGTAAGCTAAAAAGAGATCTCTCGGCCAGTAAATCAGAGCATACATAGCCTGTTTGGGCCAGTTTGTTTTCATCACACACTCAAACATTAAAACTTTACAAACACTAGGTACAGACCTTGGATAATATCTACTCCAAATTTAATGATGGCATCAGGAGAATCTTTGGCGACTTGTTCAATATCAACTCCTCCTTGCTGGCTGCCAACCAATACTGGGCCCTATATTATAGAAAATAATCAAAAAGTAGATCTATAGGAAATTATACATCATACATCAATATTAATCATGATGGTATGTACATAGACTGCTGGGAATGGTTCTATTGTCTATGTTGTGGTTCAAAATTTTTTGGGTTTAAAATTTTTAAAACCAGTTTGATTTTGATTTTCCTTTGTCTAATATTCATTACCATAATCTGAAACAAATGAAAATAAAAATCAAACTGGTTTGAAAAAATTTAAATCAAAAAAAATTTGAACCACAATATCTACATTCTGTGCACTAGTTAATATGTGACCACCCTTTATTCCACATGTATAGTTACTGTCTAGTAGACAAACTAGTACATGATTGCACATTGTACGGTATGTATGTACATACATAAAATGATTTGAAAGATTCTGCCGCAACATACTTAAATATAATGGTACTGATTTTGTACCTTAAAAGCTCTCTCTAAAGCAATGGCAAAGTAGTATTCCCTTCTTGCATACAATCTCTCACATATAAAAACCTGCAAAATAATAAAAATAATAATAGAAACAGATTGAAAATTGCATACTTTTATGCAATATTTCAATAACACGCGAACTCTGAAGTTCAAAACCCAACTTATAAATTATTGCGTTTTTCACTGCTGTCAATCATAATATTACAACGACAACCAATGGTCCGTGAAAAAAAACAAACAAACAAAATGGATCGAAATCTACCAATCACAATCTACGGACGTAACCTCTTGAACCCGTTGATTCTGAGAGGTCCGCTAAAATGAATGACAGCAGTGAAAAACGAAACCGTTGATTAAGTAGAGTTTGTGAAAGTTTGCATGTTATTGAAAGATACAGAAAGAAAACCGTCCCTGTACTGATGTAAGTTGTGATGCAAGTTAGCTTTATGGTAATAGTGCATTATCAAGACTTGTCCAGATTCAAGCCTAGCCGTGTCCCCTCATTGTGTTCAATTTTGTTCCAATCCTAAGGATGGCAGAGGCCTGAATGCTGATAGTCGTGTTATTGGGCATCACCCAAACTGTTGGGGCAAATTGACAAAATGCTGGGGGGGAAGTAACCTAGCATGCTACATTGTTATCCTAATCCAGCGATGGAAGCAATACTCTGTAGTTGCTTTAAAGGAGCTATGTCACGGATGGCGCATCTTGAAAAAATTAGCCATTTTTTTTTCAAGTTTGTCGTTCGCAATCCGTCTTAATCTTCTCCATCCTCAACCATCCTTGTTCCTGTTTGGTTTATTATCACCTCTTTGGTGTTTTCTACCTTTAGTAAACTATTATTTTCGAGGCTTTCTTCAATTTGAAGGTCATTTTGCACTTCGCAAAAATGACTTAAAATATCGTGGTCAACATAGCTCCTTTAATTCTACTGAAACCAGAGTTACAAATATACTGTAGATGTAAGTACTTATATCTAACACTAAAGATGAAGAGCCACCAGACTCCAAGTAGTGTGCTGCTTTATTACTTTGTTGTTATGCGTCTCATGGCGCGAAAAGGACCGATGATGATGATGATGATGATGATGATGATGAGGAGGAGGAGGAGGATTACAAGTACATTAAGTTAGCTTAAAATTACAAGTCATTGTCTTGATTGAGTGAACCTTAATTTTGCATGATACATCATTACTCACATCATTGCATATCCTTCCTTGCTCTCCCGTTTGTTTTGTGAAGAGCTTTTTACCAAGCATTCTAGATGCCATTTCTTTAGCTTCGTCTGGTCTGTGGAAATATAATTTAATCATTCAGGATGGTAAATTGTGGTGAGTAACACTCATCCTAATCTCAACAACAAACTGTCTCTGTTTGAAAGTGAACTCTCTACCAAGGTCTGCCACTGTACCCCTGAAAATGTCAGACCTTCTGAGCAGTCACTCATTTTCAGTGCATCATCATTCTATGCTGATTCTTAGTTACCACGTTAATGAGCACATTAAATGGTTACAGTTTTATCAGTAGGTTTTTTCTCACTGTACATGTAGGGGATAGGGGAGAACTAAAGCCCCTCCCCCAATCAAAACAAATTGAAGCTAGAGCTGAGCTCATGTACATCAGCACAAAACCAACACTGATTAGGCGGGGGGGGGGGGGGGGGGGGAGGCAGTGGGGAACCATCTGAATCATGTACATGTAGGTCAGCTGTTTGTACTTACGAGAACACAATCCTCACTCCTCCCTTGAGCCCTCCTTCAAATGTTCCTTTTCCCCGTCCACCTGCCAACACCTGAGCCTTGACCACCAAATCAGAGTCACTTTCAATGCCTGCCCAGGAAAAAAAGAAAAGAAAGAAGTTATATATACAGTCGTGTTTTATACTGCCGCTTTAGCTACAATCATGGACAAAACCTGTTGAGACAACAGTACAGTCATTATTATTAATATATTATTATATATTATTATCATTATTATTATTAATATGTATTATTATCATTTATTATTATTAATATATATTATTATCATTATTATTATTTGCCACTGGAGTTCACTAATCCTGACTAATAACAAATACAACTCCAACAACCTTACTGCCTGTTACTTCTGTTATCCTGCCTACTACTATAAATAAACATTTAGACAGTGCTGTAATCATTTGCAAAACCAGCCAGGTATTCAGTAACCTATCAGTCTCCTTCACAGCTGTTATTAGGGTCATCATGCAATACTTCCTCCCTTGTTCTAATTCGCCACAAGAGGAACGAGAAGAAATCTGGGGTGAGTCGAATCTCGCAGCCGCTTGTGGGACTGTTAACTGGGGATGTGTCGTCAAGCTGGCCACCATTTTGTCCCCAGTAACAGTCCCACAAGCGAGATGCGACTCATCCCAGATTGTTTCTCATTTCTAAAGTGGCGAATGGGGAGGAGTGAAGGAGCTGTGGAGGCTGGCTCATTCCCAGTCGTCTCCTTATGAGAAACTTGTTAGATGCGGTGGATGATGAGAAGGAGCGAAGAGCGGAGACGACTGGCAGATCGTTTTTCCAAGATAGTGGAAAGAGTAATGGCGGCGTTTTGATGAAATAGGCGCTATTAAAAGAGAACGCTTTCCGCCACCCTTTGAAGCTAAAATAGATCTGCTCTGCCGTAATATATCTAACAATCGCAAGATTTTGTTTACAGTATTTGCACACCACACAACTCTTCTACGCAGTTCTACGACGATTGCCATTCCTTCTGGTTTGGACTAACTAAATCATTTCAAAAATACTTCAAATAAGCATCTACGGACTTGTATTTATTTCTCTCAAACTTCAACTGAAAGACCGTTAAACGTCAGTTTCCTTTCACTCTGTCGTGTCCTACAGTTTCCTGTTGGAAGTGTTGTGATTATTTGGGTCAAGGGGTCAAATTGATCATGACAGCTAAATTTGTTTTCAATTTAACTCTCATATTTTCAAGGATCTGCACTTCAGGCCTTTATATCTCTCAATGAACTTACTGCCGAAAAGTTGTATCCTTTGCCGTGCCAATTTAAACGAGTGGCTCAGCTTATATTGCAAAACCCGGCCTGGAAATATATTAATTACGTCGTAGCCTTTCTAACAGCCAGACATCACTGAAACTTCGACAACTACGCCATTCTACAACTCCGAGTGCATGGAGATAAAAAAATCGAAGAAAAACGGCCTGTGCCAACTTTTCGACTAATTATCCAACTCTGCCAGCCGTCTCTCTCCCTTCTCTTCCAGCTTCCCAGCATCCCCTTCATCGAGTTTCCCCCAGTGAGAGACGGCTACCTACCAGTTTTGTACATTCTGTTCTTGTCTTTTGGCATGCTCGATACTGTGAGTGTAGGATAATAGCAACAACATTGAAACACTACTCAAAATGAACCTAAACCATATATACAGCTGTTTCGAAAAGGTTGTCGGAAAAAAGCGCACACGACAATCCCGAAAGGTATTGTGGGTAGTTTTAAGTTCACGGTTCCTTGACTTCAGCATTTCAGGGAAATCTGAGAAAATGGCACGAGACGCCATGTACATGTATGTTTGCGAGTGCTAAAAGAAAGCAACAAAAGTAGGTTTGACAGCTACAGTGTCAGGAACGTACCTTGCTGATCATATCCCTGATTACCTTTCGAGATTGTCGCGTGCGCTTTTTTCCGACAACCTTTCTCGAAACAGCTGTATACATGATTGTACTGTAAGCTAACCTAAAACTTCACCCTATCAAACAGTCTCTGCCTAACCCTAAATCTCATATATATGTTGTGGTTTAAATTTATTTTTGATTTAAAAGTTTTCAAACCAGTTTGATTTTGATTTTCCTTTGTTTCAGATTATGGTAATGAATATTAGACAAAGGAAAATAAAATCAAACTGGTTTGAAAAATTTTAAACCAAAAAAATATTGAACCACAACATATACATTCACCCTATCAAACAGTCTCTGCCTAACCCTAAATCTCACGTTCACAGGTTGATCATAAATTGACACCACTGATTCATGACGAACACTGAAAGGTACAGAAACAAAAGCACAACCTACTTGAGCCACTCATTTGCAAACATGATTGTAATAAATTTAATAGATACAGTGGAACCCTGCCTTACGGCCACCCCGTTAATACGGCCACCCCGTTATTACGGCCACCTTTTTCCGTTAACCCCTATAACACGACCATCTTGTAAAACAGCCAATGGCCAGACTTTGCGATCCCCGTCCGCCTATTCTATTTGTAATTTTACCCCGCATTACGGCCACAAACTCGGTGGATTGAATAATTTATATTGCAAATGGATTGAATATTGCAAATCATTGACACAATGACTCCGTATGAGCAGGTTTTCATAAGCAGGTTTTCAATGTTTTGAAGAATTTGTGTCTTTTTTCGGATCTTCCTGTAAATTGGTTCAGGTTGCCTTTAATGCTCGTTCAGTCGCTTTTGTACGTTGTACATTTACAATGATCCCACAATGACCCCGTATTACGGCCACCCTGTTATTATGGCCAGCTATTTTTGGCCCGTAGGGTGTCCGTATTAACAGGGTTCCACTGTACTGCATTTTCTTGTTTACTGCGCTTTCAATAACAAGCAAACTCTATTCAATGAACAGTTAAGTTTCTTGCTGCCTCAGGAAACAGAAGTTCACTTCAAAAGATTTTGATCCTGTTTGTTCGTTTATTTTTATTTTTTCAGGGTCCATTAGTTGTCATCGTAATTATGATTGGTGGCAGTGAAAAACGCAATCATTAGTTGGATTTTGAACTTCAGAGTTTGTGTGTTATGGAATGGCGCACTATATACATTTTGTAGCTAAACACCAGGCCCTAAATACATGTACATGTAAATGCTGGGTTTAATTCAAATAATAATATTTAACATTATTATCCACTGCTAAATTGCGCAGAATATCGCCTGATACTTGGCCAACAAGGCCATAGGCTGAGTTGGCCGACAATATTCCACAAGATTGAGCAGGGCATTCAACAAATAGTCAATGAGTTGTAAAATACGAAGCATCGAAATGTCCTAAAAGTCCTCTCAAATTCAGCAACATCCAATAATTATGTCGGAGGACGAGTCTTTTTGAGTGCACTTCCAAATATGGCAAACTACATAAAATTATACCGCAAGATATCATCATGTACTTATGACAGATAACAAAGGCTTTTTGACCATATATGGGCATTGTGACAATTTGTTGAATAATAAAATATGGTAGTACAGATATCATTGATGCCATCTGTTGACATTTATATGCCAACCAAAGATCTGTTGGCTGTTTAACAGTTGAAAAATTTAAATGAGCAAAAAAAATGAATGAAAAAATGTAATTAATGTATTCCCTATATGGGCCTTGTACATTTCATGACCACACAATCATATTTTAACTGTCATTCAAGGTGCATACGTACGTACCCAGAGTAGTAGCTATTTCATAAGCTTGTTCAGGCGTTTTAGCTACACCACCCTGAGGTGTAAGTATTCCAACTTCTTGAAGGAGTTTCATACTGTAATGTTCATGAATAGACAAGTCTCTGGTCTGCTGATGTTGACAGCCATTGACACCTAAAACCTGCAAGTTAAACGCCAGTTAACGGCTAAACAAGGCCTCTTCGAGAAACATATGACCTTTTTATTTAATAAAACAGTTGCATACCCGTGGCAAAAGCCTTGTTTGTGACCTCAAGCCGCCAACACATAGCTTTCGGAGGCAGTTCAAAGTGGCAGCCATCTTTGTTTTCGTCTCGCCAGTTCAGTACGCGTGCTCTCACAAACGACGCCGCGGAGTCATTAGAAAGCGGGCTCAGCTCGGATCACTCATCCAACAAGATCCAACATGGCGGCCCTTCGTCCTCTCAAAAGACCACGCTTAGGGCAGCCGGACGTGTATCCACAAGACAGCAAACAACGAGAGGTACGACTCAATCGTAAGGCGAAAACTAGAACTTAATTATTGTACTCACTTTGTTCATAATCTTCCCAGGATGAGCTCACGGAAGAAAATGTCAAAAAGGGATTTAGCTACCAGCCGCTACCCTTCAGTTCGGGGACAATCGAGGTTCGTACACAATCTATGATTTCTCATTGTCTCATGCAATGTGGTGATGGTGGTTTAATGGAGAGAAAGCTGATTATATAATTTTTTTTTTCAGTATGGATCGGCTAAAGATATCATGTCCAATGTACCCCTGTCAAAGGTATGTGTATAAAGACCCCACGTACTGCTTGCAGAGCTGGGAATGTTCATTTCCTTGTTATTGTGTATTATGTTGTAGTTTGATTTTGATTTGAAATGTTTCTAACCAGTTTGATTTTATTTCCATTTGTCTGATATTCATTATCATAATCTGAAATGGAAGAAAATAAAAATCAAACTACTGGCTTGAAAAATATCAAACCAAGCAAAAAACAACAACAAATAACATAATGCATTAATCAGCAGCTTCCCCCAAGGGACCACCCCCGGGGACCCTGGGGGATTTGTCCAAATGCCCAATAAAACCTCATCAAATACCCCTGGGTATGGGGCAGAGGAATTATTATGACAACTCCCCACCCCCTAAGAGTTAAAAATAAGGACTCCTGTGAATGGGGGTATACGTAGGCTCGATTACCAGCCGCTGTTCGGGAAAATGAGCCCGCGCTCCTGCCCCGGAACGAAGACCGGACTCGCAGGGCTAAAAATTAACGGTCGCCAGGTCGCCAGTGGCGATTTAAAACTGACCAGGGTGACTAAAAGTTGAGGTTTGATACATGTATAAGCTTAAACTACGATATAAGCTTAGAAAAGTTGCAAAGTACGAAGTTAAAATAAAAATAAAATATTTACTGGTAGTTAAATTGGACTACCTTTCCTTTCTTTTCCTCAACTCTAAGTTCATTGACTTTAGTGGATTTTTAGTTCTTAACGAGCCGATTTAACGGTTTCACGAGTATTTAGATCGATCCGCAAATATATCTGGACGCCATTTTGATTTGTTATTGCCATGTGACTCCAGTCTATGCGGCACGTTTTCGAGTCTCGCATGTTTATCGTCAACATACTTCTCGCCAGGTTTTGGCATATAAATTCTGATGTAAAACCCACAGAAATTATGTGGAGATTTCTCCAAGGATGTGAGCCGCCGCCGTCAAAAAAAAACTAAAACCAAGGAAGATGCCATAGAAAGTAGCAAAAACTACGAAAAGACGAAAAGGAAACAGGAATTTCAGAAAAGCTGGACTCAGGGGAGGCCATGGTTTGTTGTACAAGATAACGCGTTTTGCTCCATTTGTAAAGAGGCGGCAGTATTAAACCGTTTATTCAAGTAAATATGTTTTTTTTAATCAACTTGAGGAAAATAAGGGCCACTTTATTTTGGCCTGGGCCACTAAGAATTCAAGGAAACTGGCCCGACTGGCCACCAAGCACTGGAGTTAATTTTTAGCCCTGGCTCACTTGAGTGAACGGCGGAAATCGAGCCTAGGGTATACGCCATACCCCTTATCAAATGAACTTGATATATATATTTTTGTATTTTCCCTCTCTTTACAGTTTGCACAAAGCTTCAATGCCATTTTGCTGGAAAAACAGAAACAGAACACCTACTCATCACAAGATGGAAACAAGAGGAAAACACAGACCGTCAAAGACAACTTTGTGCCAGTAAGTAAATTCATTGTGTAAGATTTAATACTGTTAAGCTCGTCGCCAATACAATGTAGATGAGCTTGGGAGCAACTGCCTTAAAGGTTGGTGGAGCCGGGCGGCATTCTGGCATGGCACAGAGGCATCCATGGCAACCCTGCGAGAGGCAACCACCAGGCTACCGACCGTCACTGATCCACTCAATGGAATACTTTCCTAACCAATACTTACCAGAAAAACGGGAGGAGGTGGGGAGTGGGAGCAAGGATGTGCAAAGATCCGCAAAAATCTGCAAGCAAAGTACATGTAGCAATTAATTTTACAATTAATTTTACAGTATGCAAAGCACTAAAAAACAATTCTAAAAAATCAATTATTTCTTGCCACTGTTATCTTTTTTTTTTCATGGATTCTTGACAATTTTAGCTGATTTATTTGTGTGATGTGTATCAATCAATCAATAACTTTATTAATGTGTCAAAAATCTACTAGCTGTTCACAAGTGGACTGCTTAATAATAATTGGGGACACTTAGATTTACAATAAAATTACAATAAAATATCATATACGACTAATTAAAATTACAATATAATATTAAAAACGACTTGTAAATTAAATATACATAATTATGTACATCCACAAAATACATGATGATCAATTCAGGGTTCTATCTAGAGGGGTTGAGGGGTGGAAGCTTCCCCGCCAAACAGCCCAGCTTTCCTTCCCCCTCCCCCCCCAAAAAAAGTTGTGATAATTACAGTACATGTACATGTACATAGATAAATATATCATTCAGGTGACCAGTGTACACGAAGTAAGCTGTTTATCTCTTTTATTCACTTCTTTGTAATGTATAAATAGTGCAATAAGATGTCGAGTAACTCTCATTGTCAAAACCTGATCATGTGATGGCTAACAAACAATATAAAATAGTACTGTGACAATATCTCAATGTTGTGTCTCAAAATACATCAGATTGCATCTCAGCACATTTCCATTTCAAAAACATTTTCTGGGGGGGGGGGGGGGGGGGGGCATACCCCCGAAACTAAAAATCCTGTTTGACATGTATATGTACATGTAATTATGATCAAGAGCTCATGGGAGCAGTATTATGTTACATAATGGACCATTGTGAATATAAATGTCTAAATATACGTTTGTATAACAAACATTGCTTACATGCCAAAATAATACAATGTATAAATTGGGAACTTCTACATACGTAAAAAGTACTTACATGTACCTTGCAATAGTGATTTTAGCACAGGAAACAAGTTGGCTGTAATGACTTTAAACCACCTACATGTAAGATCCATTCAATCACCAAGGTAGCAAACCACAATGACAAGCTAAAAGTCTTTTTTATCCAGCACTGCTACGGCTGTATTGAACTCATCAAGTTATGTTTCATAAAAAAAAAATAAAATAAAATAAAATAAATAAAAAAATAAAAAAATAAAAATAAAAAAAAGTTATGTTTCATTTCTATTTTTACAGGTACATATAACTGCTCGTACACGGACATTCATATCTACATGGTTTCAGGATCTGGCTGGGAACAAACCCCTCACAGTTTTGGCCAAGAAAGTGAGTCTGTCTTTGTACAGTACATTGTGTGCACGTACAGTATGTAATGCAACTACAGTCGACAAAAGTACAAATTGTTCTTAGTGAGAAAGGCAGTATTTACATGACTGTACAGTCATGTAACTTTCAATTCCAAACTAAGGTGATCAATCAATACCTAAACATTATTATTAATAATTTAATAATATTTTAATATTTTATTTAATAAAGCTTTACAGCTAAACTGTAAAGCGCAGTTAATGGAACGAGACGCTCTAGGGCCCTGTTGGATTGGTATTGTTAATGTATAATCTCATGTAATGCGAACGCGATGTGAATGTACCATTATGCCTTTTGTCTGGAATGCACAATGGAGTACAATGGTGATTCACCTAGACATGTTGCAACACTGTCTAGTACATTTATATCACTCATTCTGAATGGCTGGATTATAGATATTCCCATTCATGTCTCGTTGAGCGCTACATGAGTTCCTTATTTACTATGGTACGTAATTCGCCATTGGCCTAGATCAAGACATCCGTCTGGCTATAAAAGCTCTAGTTTAAAGTCCAAAGTCTCATTCGCTAGGTGTTCCCCCTTTACGCCAAACATTGTGTTGTTTATTGCGTTTGTTATCTACATTGTTATATGAAACATTTAACATAGCCAAAGGAACTGTGACATTAATTATTGTTTTTTGTTTATTGGTTAAAAAGTCTTGGCCCACCATATTGGTAAGGGAGGAGTGGGGTTGGCCATTTATTTAATATTTTATTTTAACAATATTTATTTAAAACATTGAAGTTCTAGAAGGGGGCTTAAAAAGAGGTCCTAAAGGATTAAAGCAGCCCAACTGACACCCACAACAACATTTGACTGAGCTGCAAGTACTGTAACATTGCTTCTCTGTTACTGCAGGTACCAATTTTCAACAAGAAAGAAGAGATCTTTAGTAGTCTGTGTGATCACTCCATACCAATGCTGCGGGCGGCATGGTTCATAAAAATATCATCGGCTTATTGCATGGGTATCAATGAATCAAAGGGCAAGAAAAGAATCATGGCTGACCCAGCACAAGGTACATAAAATAATTTGTTTAATTCATTTGATCAGAAAAAACTCACACTGAACATTAGAAGTGGTGAATGGTCTTTTAAAAAATATGGGTCTCGAAAATTTTTTGTTGAATTTCATGGGTCTTGCAGTCTCGTTTCTTAGCGGTTGAACTGTGCATTTTGCAGTCTCAATTTTTTTTGCAAAGCCATCTTGGATTCTCAATCTCTGTCTCACAGTCTAAATAGTCTCAGGCTCGCAGAGAAAAACACTAGTTTCGCCATCTTGCAAAGTCTCGAATTTACCATTTGCCACCCCTGCTGTTTATATTAAATTAATTATTAGAAATTTGCCTGATTAAAAAACAGATATCATAACTACATGTAGAAAGAGGTCCAAACGACTTGAAACCTGCTTCAAACATTTTTGTCTTCAAAGTTCACAACTTTTTACAGACGTGACATTTTACTGACTTGATGCTGGAGCGGATAAGCTCCGGCAGTGTGGGTCATTAGGTTGTGTGCAGTGAATCGACTTTATCATTCTTATAAACTAATTAATAAAATGATATATTTGCACACATGTACATAATGATTATTATTCTCTTGCATTCTAGACTGGACACATGCTCTAACAAAATTCTTGAAGGATCAGTTAAACAAGATTGCAGATTTTTATCAGAGCCACTTTGCTGGGATAACTTCCTCTCAGCACCAACAGAGAATGACGCCGGAAATGGAACAAGCTCTGAAACAGTGGAACTACACTGTGCGACTGTCACACTGGCTCTATGAGGTAAGAGAAGATTCTAGAACAATAATGTACAGTATATTGTACAGTCAACTCTCGCCTTGCAGACCCCCGTTATAACAGACGCGCCTGCTATATATTGGACAAAATCCAGCCCCCTTCCCCAGCGAAAGCTATACACAATGTGTAGAGGTTTTCAAACTGAAAATGACTCCCACTATTATGGACTCGGTAAATATTACAGAATTACGGACACTTTCGTGGTACCAACATAACAATTTGATTGTTTTGACTCTCCATAAAGCGGACACCTTGAACTTTTCATTTATTATTTTCTACAGGAGAGTCTTCTTGACAGACAGGACTTTCTTCACTGGTTACTGGATTTGCTGGATAAAAGCAAGAATGCTGATGATTTGCTGCTAAAATTCCTGATCCCTCTTTTGCTAAGGGTACAGTATGGTGTCCATTCTGTTTTGACTGCTTAGTTGAGCCAAATGAATTTTTTCTAGTAATCTGTTACATGTACATGACTTTACATCTACTGGAGACTGTTAGAGAGTTGGCATAATCTGTGACTGGTTGAATGGCAAGCTTGGCAGACTGAGATAACCTGCGATGTACTTTTATTTAATTTCATTGTACTCCCTTCCAGGATGACTAGCTGCAATACAGTACTCTTATAGTCGCTCCATTCTACAGAAACCAAAGTTAAACATCTGGCCCCAGTTGTTCAAAGAGTGGATAACGCTATCCACCAGTTACATCACTATCCAGTAGATAAGTGATAACAAAACAAACTACGCTATCCACTGGATAGTGATTTATTCGGTGGATAGTGTTATCCATCCTTTGAACAACCGGGCCCTGCAATACAGGCTACTATTCACCGGTTATAGTGTTTAATCTTATTAATACTAAATACAGTATCAAACAAACCTCAAAAATGTAGGGCTACATTGTACATGTACAAATGTACTTAATTATTGAAATTTATTTGTTTACATAATTGTGTATTTTATTTTTTAATTTATTTATTTTTCCATTTCAGTATGTTGACCAGATAGTCATGTCTCAAACCCTCGCCAGAAGTCTCGCACAAGTGTGTTCCAGGAAGCTGTCAACATTGTATTCCGCAGCTGAGCAGATGCAGTCTGAACAGCAGAATCAAGGAGCGAGCAGTTCAACCAGGACAAGCAGTTCATCTGTGCCGAGCCCTGTACCATCCATTACTTCAGAGAGGTGCGAGATCAAACCTACGATAGGCTCTTTGCAGCTAGGCATCGCGTGACCTGTTTTTTTTTTCATTAACAAAATTAATATTAATTTATGGGCTATAACTTACAGAAACGGAAAGAGCATGATGAAATTAGCAAGATGCCAGGCCAAGTTTGAGCTTCCTGGCGTTTAAGGGAGAATTTTTATGGTGGTTTGAATGTTTGAAAAATGTAGAGGATTTGTATGGAGAAAGGTACTGGGAACAAGGTCTTGCTCAAGCTCTCCAGTAACTTTTTCAATACAAATCTTTCAATACTCAAATTAAACACAGGAGTGACCTCAACTTTGGTCATCCTACAAATGTCATCACACTCTTAATACATTACATACGTGTACAAAAATGTATACTATGAAAGGTTTTAATGAATAACAGGTCATGTGACTGACTTCACTGACTCCTAGCTGCAAAGGGCCTTTTGGCAACAAGAGTACAAAACAGTAGATAAGACACATTGTAGGAAATGACATAATAATTTTATTCTGCTTTCCCCTGTGAAAGATCCTCTGATTCTTCAGCCCCCCTTTTCAAGCTTGTATAAAATTAATTTGTTTATTATTATGCTTAAACCTACTGGGTTATTTTGACAGCTCAACCTTGAATGCCGTCAGTGCTCAGTCACTTCCTGTCCTCTCGCAATACAAGACATGCCCCCAGCACCACGCCCTTGTTCTAGCGCTGAGTTCAGTTCTCCAAACTATAGCCATCTGTTGTCCTGGTGCACTGATCTGGAACTCTATTCCTTGTGCAACCAACTCCAATAACACGACAAGCAGTGGAAGTAACTCCACTGGTGCTAGCGCAGATGCTACGACCAGTAAACCCGCCGTGTTGGGATCGTCATTGGACAGGCTGCCTATTGCACCATCTTCAATGCCTCTTCCATCCCCAGGAAATGCACAGGGATCGCTGAATTCTGAGGTTGGTAAACTGTTTTCCAGTCAAATTATAACTGTAGAACACCTTTCATGAGGGTGTATCCTTATGAGTGGACACTATTTTTGTTCATGGTCATGCACGAACATCTACATATTACTGACAATGCCGCAGACATTATCTGTTCCGAGAAGTGAGCAGTTTTCAGAAAGTGAAGCTCAAAGAAAATTTGGTGCTGGTCCCTGGGCACCAAGGTGTATCCTTATACATATACCATACATGTAGAAGGATGACTTCAATGTGTTACATGTAGCTAGTCAGAACAATGTGGGGGGAGGGGTAATTTGCACCATCCAATAAAATTATTATAATTATACATGTAGTAGCTATGCGACTGATCTACATTGTATTAGGCTTGATTTCCAGCTGTTTTGTGAGCCCGTATTCCCCATAATTTGCATATAAAATCGATGTGACGTCACAGACAAGCGATACAGACCAGTCATCTAACCACTCGTTGGGAGGAAACCAGACTCCCAAAATGGCTGGAAATTGAGAGGTCTATGATGGATAACAGCTCCCTTGACATATTTAACCCTTTCACTCCCAGAGTCAAACTTTGAGTTAATAAATGTGGTTGTAACTTTTTAGTCTGTGGATGAAACCCTAGTGTGTGACCATTCAAATGAAAGCTATTGAGCAGTACTTTCAAGTGGTGCTGTTTGTTTTTGCAAAATGAAATTCGTGATTTTTTTCATCAGTTTTGAACTGCGCACTTTTGGGAGTGAAAGGGTTAACCAGACCCAAGTAACTTTCTGCTGTAACTTTAATTTGTGTTTTCTTTGTTATTATGCAAACACAGCTGTTATCTGTTCTGCTTGCAAGTGAGGAGGAGATTAAGACCAGAAGTAAAGCTATAGAGTCTCACTGGTCCCCTGATAAATACCAAGACAAATCATCAGGTGAGAAACGTTTTACTGAATGCTTTTGCAGTGATGTTGCCATATACATGCGCACCACGTACACAACACTGTAATGTACATGTAGCTACATGTACATCATCTGAAGGAACAAATACTGGTTTTGGCCAACCTTGTTGAACAACTTCAAGAGCTTCCAGAACTTGCCATCATAGTCAATGAGGCACAGCCAAGTTGACCGTCACTCATAGAAAACTTGAGCTCATAATCTAATAATTAGAAATTTCAGATTTCGGAATTTGCAATTGAACACAATTAGCACAACCACAGCTTTTTGTAGCAAAATAATTTTAAATTATTATTGACAGTGATGGTAGATGTATTCTGACAAAAGAAACAGTAACATTTATTGTACTTGTTCCTTTGATTGTACATTACATGTACATGTGCTAAAAATTGCTGAGCATCATTCACTTGATAATTAGTACAAATCCAACATAACAAACAGGGAAGATTCCACTTGCTAAATCATAGTCAGGTCACTTTTTTGTTGGGGGGTGGGGGCAGGGTAGGGATGGTTCATAGCCCATTGTTGGACTGACCGAGTGAAGAGCCCATTTCACCACATTACATGACTGTACGGCTACAATGCGTGTTATCACACTTCTATCACTACATGTACATGCACTTTTTCTCTGACCAAATGTCTCTTACATCTTTGTACAATGTAGTCGTAAAGTGTTCATTGGTCTCTGTGTTTTCTATATTGTGAGTAAGAGACATACATACATCATGTACACTTTTGGAACACTGCATCCATGTACCATCCTTTGTTTCTTCTTGCTGTATACATATACATGTGTTACTGCTTCCTGTACTTACGTGCGCATATTTAGTAATTTGTCCATGCATTATCACTTGAAATGCATGCAAGAACAGCTACCATAATTATGCAATATTATTCTGACTAGAGATTACATTTGATCACATAATTATATATGTTAATTTTATAATTAATGCCTTAATATTGTCATTGCATAAATTAATTACGACTATACATGTGCATGTGTTTCATTTAATTTTAATACATGGTGTGTGCACAATTACTATAAATTAAAGTAAACTGCAAAGTAGTGAAATAACTATGAACATTTAATAATTATTATTCATTCATTCATTCATTCATGACTTGTTAGCATAACTTAAAACAATTACATTTACATTGCCTGAGTTATTAAAATTTAATAATAATATAATTGTATATAATAGCTGTAAATTAAAATTATACAGTAACTGCATTACTAATGGCATACCATACAATACATGTTCCATATTTTGCTTTTTCATAACACATGCATTCTCATGCGCTGTAAGCCAATGTTTACCTAATTCACTGGCACATACTTTATATTAAATGTAATTATTACATACATGTATATGTTGTAGTTATTATGGCTTGCTAGACACTGCACATAACTGAGTCACTTCAGAATGTTGTACTGTAATCGTAAAATGGATGTTGTTTTTCTATGCTACATGTGTACAAGTCATGTGCCGTGGATGTTGTAAACTTAATTTATAATTGCACTTAATTAGCTTGTGATGTTTCTTTCTTTTTTTCAATTTATAATTAAGTCCACCAGTGTTACAAAATTATGCTCTAATATATGACAGTGTATGTTTATGTCTATTAGATGTTTTCCTTCAGGAAGGTAGAAAATGTACAAATGTATGTAAAAACATACAGTAGAGGAGCCACAGTCAGGATAAAATGGCTTTAGATTGAAAAAATTAGTAATCAAAAACATTATCTGGCAAAAACAAAATAAAAAATAAAAACCTGAGGCTGTTGCCATTGAGGGATAAATGGAAATTAAAATGACAGAAAAGCTGAATATAGACAAAAAAAACTTGAGATGCAAGTTTTAATAATTTGAATAATATGTGATGGCAATGACCATGATTGTCAGCACCATCTACTGATTGCAACAGACCCAGTGTGGGAGGATTTCACGATCTTGGTAATACGAGAATGGCTTTGTCAAATTGACTTGTGATTTTTGGCCAGAGAATGATTTATATCGGTTAGATTAATGAATTGAGATTTGCTAAAATTACAGCCAGCAGATACTACAGCTGTTTCATAATCCCAAAAGTCAGAGATGAGGCAGAATTTGTTGTCAGTCATTATGGTCATCACTAAGATGGCACTAATTATATATTGCCACTCTTCCTGCTGTTGTCCTGCATTACAGCAGACCCTCTTGCCAGCCCAGCATCTCCGGCGAGGGAAATTGTGGGTGTGGAAGCTCATTAAGTTTTGCCATCTGCCACAAGGCATCAATCCTGTAGCATTAGTTAGATAACTTGAAGTTTGTGTGGTTAACTTTAGATAGATCCAACTAAACCCTGTTTGTGTATACAATGTAAGATCATTGACGTAACTGGAGTTTATAGAAATTATTTTATTGCCTGTGTAGACAGAGATCATCTTTAGCACAGAAATGACAGGCTACCAACAGCAGCTAGTTAGAGAGCAATAGCGTACCAACGTTCTTCCAGTTAGAAAGACTCACAGATTCTGAACAATTTTTAACCTTTGATCTTTTGATTCCAAGTCACCACAGGACAGTCACCTGACTTCATGCACAGTAGTACACCTGTGATGTGTGTCCAAATGAACCTTGCACAGTATATCTTTGATCAGTCTACTTGTGCGCACAACGATATTGTCTCTGTCACTCTGTGATGACTACAACTGTCGAGTTACTGCACATTGAATGGAAGATCATTAATCGATCATTAATCACGCACTGGTGGTGTTGGGTTCCTTTTCCTTATTCCATGACAGTAATTTCTTAATCACGCCCACTTTGACTGCCTTGGTTACTAACCATTCTCTTCCTATTTTACTGGCATGTTAGAACTTTGCACTTGCATGTATGGTCTATGTTGGGATTTATATGTGAAAAAATACTATTTATAATGTATTGTAAATAATTATTTCAAAGTACATGTAGAGTCACTCAAACGTATATTGATCTAAAACACCAACTTCCCTCAATAAAAAACATGTTACCCTTGATTTACAATCCCCTTTCATTATATTTTCCTTTGGGACATTGTCAGGCTTCACTGGTTCTGCTAATGCATGCATGTAAGAGTACATGTATGTAAATTATAGTTAATTGTAACACCTTAAAACATAAAAAAAGAAAAAAAGAAAAAAGCAGTGGAATGAAAAAAAGAAAGATTGCCAAAAAATATTACAGTGCAACTACTGTAACCGGGGCCACCTAGACAATGAAAACTAATCACATATTGTAGAGCGGAATAGAGAAATTCAACTTAATTCCATGTTGAAATGTTGTATTGAACTGAAAACTTATTAGCTCAAACAACTGAAGTTGAAATTCTTTGTTTCCATTCTGTAAGATGGTTTGGTTTTCTTTGTCTATAAAGTGGCCCCGGTTATAGTAGTCGCACTGTAATATTGCTTACATATGATTCATAATGAAGCACAATTTGAAGCATTGAACAATAAGTCTCTTACATTGTTTATAAGCATGCAACACAAATTTCTTGACATCCTATTAATTCAGTACCAGTAAATATGTACATCTACAAAATAATGCATTTATTAAACACCAGAAGATAAAGTCCAGAATAATAATTCAGATGGTCATGTTAACTGTTTCCAGTCGGGGGAACAAGTGCTGGTTTTGGCAAATCTTTGTGGAAGCACTCGAAGAGTTTCCAAATATTTTTATCCAATCAAAAACTAACTCAAGCACTCATGAGTACTCCAAAAGCATTTGCGCCTGCAAATAATTATATCATGTTTTTGTTTTGTTTTTTAATTTTTTTTTTTTTTTAATTATATCATGTTGCTTCACCATGGGCTCAGTCCTTTCTCGGAGGTAGGATTTCGCTATCAACTGGTACTTGTTCCCCCGACTGTTTCCTTAATTCTCAAAGGTGATCAGTATACTAGGAAAGTAGCTACCTTCTAATAATATATTGCATGTAATTAATTCTTCTCTCATTCTGCATGATACATTACATAGTTTCCTTGTATTACAGTAATCAAAATAATTCAAGATGTGGGATCTGAAAAGCGGCTTTGAAGTTGTTCTGGCTGACTGGAACAAGTACCATTTTTCTTAATCCCACCTCTTCAATTATTATTCGTTATTAAAACATTTATAATAACTATATCCCAGTCAATATCACACAGCTAATTCTTTCCATTTATTTTAGCCCTCTCTATTTCAGTTTTAGCTGTGAAGAGGGTACTGAACACTTTGGAGATCCTAGACCGCTACAACTTCAACCGAGCTGAATCAACAAGTTCCATTGACACACTTTACAGCAAGATTTTTGCTGACTCAACAAAAACTGGAGGACAGGTAAGATTACAGTTTGATTTTTTGTTCTTGTCAAACTCATTTATTTAGTAATAATTATTATAATATTCATGTTGAAATACCAAAAAAATATATATATATATATATAATAAAATATATATATAAATCAGTAGATGGACTACTCAATTTTTGAGCACATATGGGTTTTAATACAAATCTGTTTCATAGACCAACTCATCAACAATAGAAATTGTTTACCAAGCTAAGGTCACGACCAAAGACACGACTGAGACATACGTAGGATTGACAGCAACAGAGTTCAAAACCAGATGGAGAAATCACCAGATGTCATTCAAGCATGAGAAACGCAAGAATGACACTGAGCTTAGCAAGCACCTGTGGCAGCTAAAGGATAAACAGGAAGACTTTAAAATCACGTGGAGAATCCTTGCCAAAGCCAAACCTTACACAAATCTCACCAAGCGATGCAATTTATGCAATACAGAGAAACACTTTATAATAACTAAACCACACATGGCAACCTTAAACAAGCGCAATGAACTCATATCAACATGCAGACACCGACGAAAGTACATTCTAATGTATAATTAATTAAAACAGATTACGCAGCCAATTATTAAAGCGCGCACATGTATTTTAACGGTTTATTTTAACGGTTTATTTGATGATTTTGAAATGTAACGGTTTATTTTAACGGTTCATCTTACGCGATCATATATTGTTGTAGACCTCTACTGATGTTTCAGTGTATATGGAAATTAACTGATGAGTGGACCAACTTTCCGTTGGTCTATGAAACAGATTTGTATTAAAACCCATATGTGCTCAAAAATTGAGTAGTCCATCTACTGATTTAATCCGCTCCTTCACTGTAGAACACTATCCTGAATTATATATATATATATATATATATATATATATATATATATATATATATATATATATATATATATATATATATATATATATATATATATATATATATATATATATATATATTCATGTTGAGTACTTTGGGACACCTTTGTTAAGGGGACACATCCTTTAAAGGGAGTGTTTCATGGTTCAGCGTTTATCAACTTTATCCATTAAAAAAAACCCACTCACATGAATTTCTCAACACTTCAATAATCACATACTATAAGTACAGTAGTCCAAGCAAAACGACGAATGCCCAAAATTCACAGACCATTTCAACGGATTACACCACGAATGTCGACATTGAATACCAGAATAAATTACCAGAATAAAGTGTTGGCCCGAAGGATTTATTCTGGCAATTTATTCTGATATTGAAATGTCGACATTCGCGGTGTAATCCGTTGAAATTATTTGTGAATTTTGGTCCTTCATCGCTTTTCTTGGACTAATTATAGTATGTGATTACTGAAGTATCGAGAAGTACAGTGTACATACATGTGAGTGGGTTTTTTTAAACGAATAAAGTTGATAAGCCAGCACATGCACCGAACCATGAAACACTCCCTTTAAGGAACACAAACATTTGTCTTGGAAAAATTAACGCCAATAAAATATTTGTATCTATTAACCTCTGTTAAAGGGACACCTCTATTAAGACACTTCTCCTTGTCCCAGGAGTGTCCCCTTAACGGAGATGTAGCTGTCCTGATTTACCTAAACTTTTGCATCAGTTTTTGTAGCCAAAATAGCTGTAAGTCGCATCAAAATAAGTGAAATAAAAGATAAATAAGACAGTAGAAGGGCGAGGTGGAAAAAGGGCAATAATGCCCTTTTTCCACCTCGCCCTTCGATCATTGTACAACCAGGCATTCTGTATTCATCACACTGAATTAATAGTATAGACAGGGAACTAAAATATAAAGGGATGCAAGAGGGGGTGGATAAAAAAGAAATCCACCATATTATGATCTGCACACTATGGGGTAAGCTGTGATGGATTACAGTAGCATTCCATCGTGGGGGAGTAGCAATACTCCTAGCCGCTTCATGCTATGGAAACTCTGAAAAGGCGTACTGCAACAATTAAAATATATTAGTGGTCTTAGATATCTTCAAGTGTTTTTGTTGTTGTTGTTGTTGTTGTTGTTGTTGTTCTTATTTATACTTGTAATCATCTTATTGCAGGCATCTGCTACTGATGAGGCAATTGCTCTTCTGTTGTTTGAGTGGGCAATCAGTAAATACCGTGTGGGGAAATTCCGGGCATTAGCTGTGGCTAAAGTATTACAAAGGAGGCAATCGGAAATCCTTGAGGAGGTGAGATGTCTGAATTCATCAATCTTCTTATAATTATTACTGACTGAGTCAGACTCTCACAGCCACTATTGGTGTACATGTGTACGTCCTAATACTGTGTTAACGTTCTCTAGGAGGAGGAGAACTGAGCAACCAAGGATATGTGACCTTCCACGGGAAAGCCTACACAAAATATTAGATTATGAGCTCGAGATTTCTATGATGTGATAGTTGATGAGACTGCAAGCCAAATCAACTATCACTCTTAGAAATTATTATGGAATAATCTAACTGTTTTTAGTGAAAATCATAATCAAAATCATAATCAAATTAATTGAATTGTATACATGTATAACAATAACTCTAAATCCTCCTGCCTCCAAAAGTGCTTAAAAATAGCTGTGGAAAGTAAATCATAGAACCTTAGCCGGTCCGTTACTTAGAAAATATCGGACCAGCAAGAAAGCATTCTGATTGGCTGATTTTAGTTATTGTAATACATACATTTATTACACAACTGATTGAATAAATCACTGACATTTTAACTAAAAAGTGTTTCTCTCAGACTTACTAACATTGACATTTGTTATTGAATAGATACAAATAATAATGGTAAATATTGGCCCTTAATTGTGTCATACAATTCAGGGAGTGATCCATCCTCAGAGAGCCAGGGGCAGTTAGTGGGGACGAGCGGAAAAAAATCGGCAAAGAAAAGTAGGAGCTTTTCTTTGCTGATTTTTTCTTCGCTTGCCTCCACTAACTGCCCCTGGCTCTCCGAGGATGGGAGTGATCACATGCTCTTAATTTCAAATCGTGCTCGGACGATTTTGAAATTTCTCGCCCACTTGCACCCTGAATTGTACTCCACTTGCAATCAGTCCAACATCTATTACTACATGTATTTTTTTATTTCTTTTATTTTTTGCTTCCCACAGAGAGAAAGTTCTCATGATCAAGGAGAAGAAGGCACATCATCAAATATTGTGTCTGTTGGAGCAAGCACAGTGCCACCTTTCCAAAAGGTTCTGATGAATTTTTTGGACAATTATGCTCCTGTAGTTGGTGAGTACCTACATGTATCCGTCTTCATGGTTTTTTATGTATCTCACCCCAAATGGCCTTTTAAAAAAATATATATCATAAGCTTGAGTGTACACTCCATTTGACAAATATGGGTAAAATCAAAATAAAACTGTTCATGCTGTCAGATATACCATAAATCCGTAAGGGTAATTTTCCACTGGCTGAGTGAAACTAAATAAGTTGAAAATGTTTTTCTCACACACCGCTGGGGCCTGGGTATAGGTCATGAATGTGACCAGTGGGGCAGGCAGTTTTTGTTGCGTCCGCCATAACTGACCTTCCCACCCACCCACCCAAAGAATTTCAGTTGTATGCAGCGTTATACAATGTACAAACCTTGTAATTTTTGGAAGCTTCCACGTTTTTGACATGATAAGTGTACAGTTTTTTGATTTTACAATAAAGGTCAGGCTTGTGGCGGTCGGCTTGACATACACCAGTTGTGTGTGAGAAGTATGTTTTTATAAAAAATATCAGTAACTGTGATACTACAGTTTGTGCATTCCAATTATTGGTCAAGACCCTATTAACTATTATACTGATAAACTCATGGATCAGAGAAACTGGCAAATAAAATTACTTTCCAATAATGGCACCACTGTGCGGGAGGATGAAGAATTGCCCACTTCAGTTTAATGGCTTATTTTGGCATGTCATAGGATGAAAACAGAAGAACTCTCTAGTGTGCGACCTTTAGGAAAATAAAGTTATGAATCGACTCTGCTTTCAATTACACATGTGAAAGGTTGCATCTGGTTAGAAATGTTTTTGCTTAATCTATATAACTATAAGCAATAAACTTTCAAACTTCAATATAGAAGAACAAGATAAAACGGGAGATTACCGAATATATTTGTACTCAAACACGCTTGGGAAAGAAATATTTGTGTCATGATAGGAAATAATAAATGGAATAATAATAAAAATATTATTTTATTGTTGATTGTGTTTGTTTGTTTTCTAATATTGTTATTTGTCTTGTATGTAGATGGTGGCTACCAACACAACAAGGCACATCCAAGCTTTGCACAGTTAACTCTTCTGTTTGGAGAACTCATCAGAAATGAAGTGTTCTCACACAATGCATACATGTGCAGTCTCATATCAAGAGGAGATCTTCAACCCACCCCTCCTGTTTCCATCCCCTCCCCCCCAAGGCCAGTAATGCCAAGCATGGAACACCCCCCTGAAGCTGAACCTATGGGCATTGAAGAATGTGTACAGGAGGGGGATGCACAGGGGGGCATAGACATTCACAGTCTGGTATGTTTTATTTTTGATTCATTTGTTAGTCTCGCGTAAAATCTGATGCATTGTGATAGCCTGGGTAGCTGGTGGGATTGTTCGCGCGGTGGAAAAATAGGGACCTTAAGCAACCACTACAGCAAGCTTGAGGTTTCTATCAGCTGAGAAACGGTGGGAGACATGTTGGCCTAATGGTTAGCGTGTTGGACTCCGGATCGAGCGGTCCGGGTTCAAGCCCTGGTCAGTGTCATTGTGTTGTGTTCTTGGACAAGACACTTTACTCTCACAGTGCCTCTCTTTCACCAGGAGTATAAATGTGTACCGGCTACAAAATGCTGGGGGGGATGCGATGGACTACCAACCCATCCAGGGGAGTAACAATACTCCTAGTCACTTCATGAGCACTACAGAAACCAGGATAAGTTCCGGCAGTTGTGGGCCACTAGGCTCGTAAAGACTTTACCTTTCATTCTTTACACTTATTTCATAGACATGCCAGGAAGACGATGGCCGTAAGGACAGCAGCAGTGACAGTGAACTGAAGATCTCTCAGCAGCTGCTGGATCAGGAGCTGCTGGTGCATCAAGAACGACTCATACAGCTGCTTGATCAGGGTGATGAAATCTTTGAGCAGGAAGCACCGATATTAACTGCTGATCTTTCAGGTAGTTATTTAGAATACAGTCGAAGCTTGTATGAGCTAAAGTTCAAACAGGGTTTTGTCAAGGCGGCCGCAAGTAGAGTTGCCCACTTAAGAGTGTCTGCTCAGACAATGTTTCAGACAATGTTTAGAACAACTTGAAAATTTTATGTTCTAAAAAACTAGCATATAAGCCCTCGAACTTCGTTCTCAGGCTAATATTTGTTTTTTTAGAACATAAAATTTCCGCGGGCAGCTATCAGCCGATAGTCCCTCGACAGAAACACTCTATTGTTTAAATAGAAACCTGGAGCTTACAGCTATTTGATTATGCTATACACATGACATGATGTCCAGAATAATCTGTAGCTCTCAGAATAGAGATTGAGACTGCAATGTATAATTATAATATAACTAATAATGTAACTATTATATAACTTAATAATAATGTAATTACAACAGTTACTATCAATGGTTATTTCCCAATCAGCTGTTGCAAATGGTTCCAAACTGGAGGCCGGCTTAATAAACCCTACTTCACTGTCCAGCGATCAAAGAGACACCTCACTCATGGATTCAGCTTGTAATCTTCCCAAAAAGTCGCAGCATGCCCAGTATGCGCAGCATTTCCCCATCCCTTCAGAGAACATCTCAGTGCACGAGACTAATCAGCGACTCATTCTCCTGTATGGAGTGGGTAAAGCGAGGGGTCAGGCGATAACGACAACCAAAGAAGTTGTCAAGGCGCTGTGTTCTATGCTAAATGATCTAGGCAGGGTGGACGATTCTGGACTCAGTGCTGATCCTGCACGGAATAATGAGCACCTGGTTTTGAAAAGGGAGAGAGATGAAAAGAGGGCTGCACTTTACAGGTACTGTATGTTGCCTAAGTATTGTTTACAGTTGTGAGAATATCATCTACCTTAATACAGTCAACTCTCATTATAGCAGACACCCTCAAGACGTAGTTTGGAGTCCGTAATAGTGAGAGTCCATATTAGCGGGAGTCATTTATAACTTCCGCCAGGGGGAGGGCTGGATTTTGTCTGTAATAGTGGGTGTCTGTAATAACGGGGTGTCCGCAAGGCGAGAGTTGACTGTATTGTGAAATACCATTATAGGGGAGGTTAAGTTGGTGTCACTCAATCACTCACCAAGATGTTTAATACTGGGGTAGCTCTGATGAACGTTTCTGTTTCTACTGCAGTGCATTACTATTAATAATGCATAACAATAATTGAAAATGAAAACTTTTTGATTTGAATGCCCTGATTACAGGTGGTTTTGTTATCTTAGTCTACTTGATCCGAAGGTTTTTTTCCAGGGTTTTTTTCAGTGTTTCTGTCTTAGTGCTGTACTAAGGCCTTCAGTGCCACTTGACACGAAAAGGATAGGATAGGTGAAGCTGGATGAAGTTTGCTGTGCTACCATTTGTAAATCTTGAATTGTTTGATTTTTACCGTCTTCAATGTGTGTTTTTTATAGCAAATTCTCCAACTTGACTTGCTTTGACCAGTACCTAGCCGTAGCCAAGTGCGCCAACATTCTTCGTGACCATAAGGCCAAGCAACCCAAAATTTTTGGATTAGTTTTGCCAACTCCAACTCTAAACCAGCTAGAATTCCTGTACGACCTGTTTGAACTCTCTGGTGACGTTCATGGACTCCTTGACTTTGTGGCTAATGTTCTAATGCCAAGTGATGAGGACATTTCAACCACGCAAGTTGCACTCGTCAAAACAGTGGTAGGGACATTACCAACCAAATCTACCATTGTAGTGGCTATGCTGCGAAAGTATCATGCCTGCCTGATGCTGATGCCTGACCATACTACCAGGATATTTAGAGGGTGAGATGTTTGTAGCATTTTCAGTAGGACTGGTTTCATTACTATAATGTATTATCTACAGTACGGGTACAATTTAAATATTTCTACTCTTGCTGATGTGTCATAGTCAGTTAAGGCATTTTTGATTCATTAAGTTCCATCTTAAGCTTATATACATGTAGCCTGCATGACAGTAGTCTTGATCCATGAACCACAGTTTTATGAAAATGTCATGGCCCATGAATCCTGCAAAGTGAAATTTCATGGGTTTATTTGAGGCCATGAATTTTCCATGAAAAGTGAAGTATTATATTTCATGGCCCATGAATTTCTTGAAAAGAGATTTTCATGGATCATGAAAATCATCGCCCATGAAGGTTTCATGGGCCATGGGTTTTGATTTGATGGTGCTCCTTCACAGCCATTATTTGAGTCATCATGCAACGCTTCTCTTGACTTATGTCTGACCACCACAGTTGGGATTTTGTCAGACATGGGGAAATTGTGGTCGGCCATTGTTAGATGACTGACTGTTATTTGCAGCCCTGGACTAGCATCCCATCTAAAGGCCGATTTAGACGTACGATTTTGTTGCATGCGAGATGCTTACGACAAGCCTACGACACGAATTGTGTTGTGTAAATCAAACCTACAACTCGCGTTGCGATTGTCGTGTACGACACGAAAAATGTTGTAGGATTTTGTTAAAAGATGAAAGTTGTATACGATTTTTACGTGACGCAAGCAGCGTGCGCTACAAAAGTAGCATGCGACAAAATTGTAGTGTCTAAATTAGCAATATTCCTAGTCACTTCATGCTAAAGTCAAAAAATGGTTTTATATTTTGGTGTGAATTGTTCCTGGCAGCAAGGATAAACGTGTTGTTGTTGTTGTAAACTTGTTCTGTTTTTAATTAAATCACAATTATTCCCCTGCAGGCTTCTTGCAGCAGTAGAGAACATTGCATACCCAGGGATATGCTCGTCACCTGAGAGATGTATTCTGGCATTCCTGTTTGACCTGTACTCATCTTGTGCTCATCTCAGGGTAAGATTAGTGACAAAAACGAACAGAGCAATCCTGGGCCTTGGTGGTTAAAATGATGCATATAATGCTCTCCAAATGCTGGATAAATCATGTCCAATGGAAAGCATATAGTCCAGTTGGTTTTGTTAACAGTTAAATCTACTGGATAATATTGACTTATCAAGGATTTACAGAAGTACTTTTGAATTCTCCCAAACTTTTTCGCGTGTTTGCATCAGGCCATGTAAACAAAAAGCGACCTTTACTATTTCTTTTATAAAATGAAGTCATCAAAATGCAATGATGTCATAACCGTGTTTACAAACTGTAGCCCTACGCAAAGCGACTTCAAAGCTAATCAGAGCACATGTATTAATATACATGCATGATTGTATGACTGAAATTTTGTAAAATGACATGTAACTTGTAGGTACTGTCAGTAATCAACTGATTATGCTGTAATGTGCTTGGAATCTAACTCTGTTATCTTGCATGCTGTTGTTATTTCTAGGTGAAGTATGCTGATATCTTTAGCACGGCCTTCACTAAGATCAAACAGGCGGTGTGTTCAAGCACTACTCCATCAGCTTGCACTGAACCTTATGACTCTAAGTTCATGGCTGAATACTTCCAGAACCCAAGGTGACAACACTGCTCTATCTTGCACATGCACTGTACATGTAGCTTAGCTTTGTCAGAAATGTGGGTTCCAGGGAGGGATCGGTGTAATAATAGAGCGGTATTCAATTGAGTGCCGAACGTAATCCGGAATTGTGATTGGCTTAAAACACTTGTGCCACGTACTCAACCAATTGACACGTATTTGCTTCGAGTACTCATTGGTTTGTTTTGCTATTTACATTTGTTGTGATTGGCCATTGTAATTGCTTGGTTTTGGTTTTATGGCACTCAATTGAAAACCACTTACCAAAAACTCGATTACTTATGGAAGTCACGTCATGTCTAACGAAGACTTTTTGGGATTGTTATGTCCTGTGGTGAGCACGAGAATGCGCAGCGAGGCCAGTCACAGTAACACACGGTCTCACGAGCAAGTCGTACTGGAATCTTTCTCCTCAAGCGGGCCTGATAGATATTTTTACTTCACTCCTCTAATTTTACTTTGCCGTTATGGACAGTTCCTCTGCAAGACGAGTGTTTAGTGTTACCATGTAACCCTAGCGTTCAGGCAGTCCTTCAAGGTTTCCCAACGTCAAGACGCCTCTTTAATAAGTGTTCCCTGTAGCTCTGACCACCTCTCTATTGAATCTCTCTATCCATTGAAGTTGTGTTTTTTGGTCAAAACATAAAATGCTTAGGCCAAACTTGGAGAATGAAGCTACGATTTTTACAAGATCTAGGACCTACATGAGCATACGATGCTTCTTATAATGTTTATAACTTATGTGCAGTGTTCGAGATAAGAGGAGGGTCGGTTACCTGACCCAACAAATTAATGAAAAACTTCTGACGATTTGGTGGGGTCCACATCTATTGACCCGTTGCAATTCCCCATTGACACCTTGCTTTCAAAACTTATCTGGAACCTAGTAAATGTAGTTTTGGTGCTATATGCTGTATGCTGTACATCAAGACGGCATCCCCTTTATAAGGACAATTTTTTCCATCATTCTTTTTTTTTTCCCCTTTTTTTTTCCATCATTCTTGCTTGACAATGTATTGATATTCGAAAAGAAAATGACCAACTTTGTAATAATCCAAAGTGAACGTTTTTCAAAGCCCAGTATGCTTAAATTCACTCACATGGCCATCCCCATAATTACATTTTTTTTAATTAATAAACATGTGGAACCTTTGCAGTTACTTTACATTGAACATCATTTGTCACTGTGACTTTTTGTTTCTCAGAACCAAGAGGCTTGATGGCATCTGGGAGTACTTTCTTAATCACGAGAAACCATCTGATGTGTACAGCTTTGTGTGCAATGCCTTGATGAATGTGTGCAACTGTCAGAATAGTGAAAGGTATGGTGCCTTCTCGAATTTATCAAAATAAGGATCTCGGAGACTAAAAAAAATGAAAAGGGTTTACATCAGTGTTAGAAGTTTAAGTTAATCCTTGTTCATGTAGTTAAAGGGGCAGTGTCACCAAGATTTAGTACTACTTAAACATCCTAGCAGAAGTGTTTGTATCAATGGAAATCCACTAATAGTGGCCTGGTCTTGCTAAAGTTACTATACTAGTACAGAAAAACTGTTAAAAAAATTATTGGACTAAGGACGGGTAGGAAGAAAGTGGAATGAAACTTGAAAAATTTGGGCCAACATTTTCACATTTTACGGTGCACCTGTTCTTGGGAAAATAGCTCAACATCAATCATTCTGGTTTGTTCCCACATCAGGAGAATGAATTGATGTCTTTCACATGTTGTTCAGGAGCCATATTGTGCATCAGCGAGTTTACCTTCATAATTCAAGCGGTCTTAATTAGCATAGATTTTTACGATTTTATTTCTCCGTTTACGCCTTAGTTTTTGTTTCGATTGAGATGATATATGTGTCTCATTGGCTTTCCAAACAACTCGAATTTGTGGATATCCCGATGAAACACTATCTCGTGTTTGATATATTACAAGAAGCATGTTAAAAACTACGACTATAATGTTGTTGTTGTTTGTTTTGTCCACAGGTTGTTTGATATCGGTGTTCTGTGTGCAGAGGTTACTGCCCATCATGGCAGACTCAGCTCAGAGTGGCTCGGTGTCCTCAGGGCATTGTGCTGCTCTTCTAACAGTTCATCAGGATTCGTGGACTTGCTTTTGGAAGTAGATGTGAGTACTTGTAGACTGGCCACATAAAATTAACAATTGAACATACATATTTATTATTTTCTGTTGTGAAGCCGAGCATAAAAGGAAGTCATCAGAGCATAAAAAGGTATCTACAGTCGAAGCTCTCTGAGCGGACACTCGCGTAAGCGGGCAGCTCTAATTATGGCCACCTTGAACTCTAGCTCATTCAAACTCTCTATTTACACATTTCCATAAGCGACCATCTCCAGTTGCGCACAGAGGGTGTCTGCTTACGGGAGCTTCGACTGTAGTGAGACGTTATATACATGTAGTACGGTAGTGAGAAGTTATAGTTGTGTAGTCCAGAGTCTGACAAATTTTTTCATACACTCGGAATTAACTCAAATCTGAGAAAATTGTACTATTCTTGATGAGTAATAAGTTCTGGGTACAATGATTGTATGACATCTTATTTACATCGCATTAAGTTTATTTATCTTACACATACTTTTGGGAGATGCATTGGCCTTTTCTCGTTAGCGCGTTGGACTCTGGGTCGAGTGCTCCTGGTTGGAGCGCTCCAAGCCGGGGTCATTGTGTTTTGTTCTTGGACAAGACACTTTACTCTCACAGTGCCTTTTACACCGACAAATTGTTGAGGAAACCTGACAACAAACACACTGGGGCGCTACCTGCAATGGACTAGCATACTAGTCACTTCATGCTACAGAAACCAGAATTTAAAGGGACACTGTCCTGATTTTAGCATGATTTGGGGAAGCTCAGAAACATATCTAGATCATTATAGGAAGCTGAACAGTAATGGTTTGATTCTGTAGAATAGCACTCGACAAATGACAGGAACCCATTAGGAAGTGAGGATGACAAACGACAGCGAGGATGGAAATGGATTGTAATATGGATTTTTGAAAAAAACGTCAGGATGTCAGTTTTTCAAAGTTTCAAATTTGACTCGGAAATCTTTGAAATTTTGCAAAAAATTTGTTGCAGTATGGAATTTCTTGAAGAAATTGCTGTTTCTCGTTTAGTTAGAGTTTAAAAGTTCTTATTTCATAGATTTAGGGACCATTTCATGCATTTATAACAGTTTTGAGCAAATACGCCGGGACAGTGTCCCTTTAAGCTGATACGCCACCTGGCTCCTCCTGATTTTCCTGTTTAGCTTTGATACAGTCATGTAGCCTTATATTTAGTTCTGTTTGTTAAATGCGACAAGTAACTGTGACGTAATGGTTAATGCATCGGACTCTGGAAATACAAAGGCTGGTCCACCCTCAGGGGTTGGGGGGAGGTGTCGACCACTGGAAATCTTGTGAGCATGGCTTTCTTTTTTGTTATCTTAGAAAAGTTATCATCTTCTTAACAGGTTACGGATTTATCAATCCATGAGTCAGTAGCCACTTTCACAGCCTTGCTTATTGCCAGAAGTTGTTTCTCACTGGAAGATGTGATCTATCATGTAGCTCTGCCGTCACTTCTAGCCGCACTACCATCAGGTAAGCAACAACGTGCTCTTTCGCTTTTCAGTTGCTGTGTTTTGCAAACGTTTCGTCAAAACACTCAAAAGGGCGATTATGTGAATGACGTTGTTTATGGTTGAAATGCGGTTTACATGCCGGACTCTGTAAATCACCTCTAAGTTTTATTAACCCTTTCACTCCGATCCCAAGAGTGCTAAGTTCCAAACTGAAGAACAAAATATTGAATTTTATTTTGCAAAGCAATGAACACCACATGAAAGTACTGCTCAATAGCTTTCATTTGAATAGTCACACACAAGGAATTCATCCACAGACTCAAAAGTTAGAACCACATTTATTGACTCAAGGTTTGACTCTGGGGGTGAAAGGGTTAATCACTGGCTTCTTGTGCGACAAGGCTCAGAAAAGGCTTCTTTAACTTGTGTAAGTATTTTTACCATTAGGTGTTGAGAACCAAGATGCTGAACCTGGTGCAAGGTTGACATGTCACCTGTTACTGAGGCTTCTTGACGAGTCCCCAGACCTCATGTCTCACGACCATTCCTCAGCATTGAAGTTTCCATTCAAGTCATCCCCTGATCACCACTTGTTGTCTGCTGCACATGAGAGTATTCGTATTGGTGCTGTATTAGCAGTATTCAAGGCCATGCTTAAGCTTTCTGAAGCAGGTATGTCGGCATAAATATTTATCATTTATTTATTTAATATTTATTCAGGTACATCTAATTAACTGAGAAGCTTCTTTTTTAAACTTCAAAATTTCCTAGAATCACGTTTAACTTGTGATTGTTGGTCTAAATTCAGGACTAATAATGCAACTACTCAGGCCAGCTTCCATACCGTAAAATTCTGATAATAACCCTCCCCCCCCCCCCCCCCCCCTCTCCTCCTCCTCCTCCTCCTCCTTTTTGGCAAGGAACTAAAACACGCAAATTAAGTAAGCAAAATTTGTCAAGAGGTACCCATTTGGTCTATATTTAACTCTGAAAAGCCTCATCAGGGATGAGTTAATACAATGTGTATGTATGTACATGTATGTATGCATGTAATTTTGTATGTATGTATATTTGTATACTGGACGGTACATAAATTATTTTGCTTACCTGTTTTAAAATTTCATTTTTCTTTCCTTTGCTTTTCTTTTCTGTCCTTTCCTTTTTTCTTTATTTCCTTTTCTTTTTTCTTTCCTTTTCTTCTTTTCTTTTCTTTTTTTATTTCCTTTTCTTTTTTTATTTCCTTTCCTTTTTTTTATTTCCTTTCCTTTTTTCTTTCCTTTCCTTTTCTTCTTTTCTTTTTTTTATTTCCTTTTCTTTTTTCTTTCCTTTTTGTTTTATTTCCTTTCCTTTTCTTCTTTTCTTTTCTTTTTTTTATTTCCTTTTCTTTTTTCTTTCCTTTTTTCTTTCCTTTCCTTTTCTTCTTTTCTTTTCTTTTTTTATTTCCTTTTCTTTTTTTATTTCCTTTCCTTTTTTCTTTCCTTTCCTTTTCTTCTTTTCTTTTTTTTATTTCCTTTTCTTTTTTCTTTCCTTTTTGTTTTATTTCCTTTCCTTTTCTTCTTTTCTTTTCTTTTTTTTATTTCCTTTTCTTTTTTCTTTCCTTTTTTCTTTCCTTTCCTTTTCTTCTTTTCTTTTCTTTTTTTTATTTCCTTTTCTTTTTTCTTTCCTTTTTTATTTCCTTTCCTTTTTAGCGAAGAATGAGCTGATCGTTATGGTTGGGGAAAATTTGTTAGTTTATAGGTGTTTATAGGTGTTTATAACTTTTCTTGGTAATTCCGCTGACCAGCGCATAATGCCTGGGAAATCACAACACTAAACAACACTGCGGGCGCAATATTTGGTAGTTATTGGGGGTAGGGTGGGTCGGGGTAGTAGCCCGATCGCACAGGAAAACAAAATGGCGGATTGCTTACGACTTTTCAGGACGATATTTCTCTGAATTTTCTCGTCTTACACATTTAAAAGATAGATCTTTTAGAAGTTCCGATGCCAACAAACGCATACATTCTGCAATTCTTTCGTTCCTCGGTTTGAGAAATGTTTCTTTCACGAATTTACATCATGTTTCTTTATACAACTTCATTGAAGCACCGGGAACAGGACAGTTCCAGCAGGGAATATTTTAGGCAAACTACGCACATTGCTGCGTTTACATCATGTTCTTTATACAACTTCATTGAAGCACCGGGAACAGGACGGTTCCAGCAGGGAATATTTTAGGCAAACTACGCACATTGCCGCGTTCAACTGATCTTTGGTAAGTACGGTAAATGTTATTTCTAAGTTTGATTTATAACAAAAATTAATTAAGCTTATTGTTTAACTGAACTAATCTTTTGATTCCAATTCCAATATAAAAAGTATTTAAACTTTTGTAATTTGGCATTCGAAGGTGTACAATTCGATCGATCGATCATCGATCGATAGGCTTTGAACCGAAAACAAATAAAATGTAATGTATTTGAATAAGCTTAAATATTTTGGCTGCACCTTTATGCTTGTTATTGTGTAGACCTTAAGTTTATTCATAGTTTATTTTCCGTGTAGAAAAGCAGGCTTCATTGATCTGAGGCTTGTGTTTATAATAGCATATATTATTATAAATTTCTCTGATGGATTTTTCTACTATAGTTGTATTAAGTTATATTGTATGAATAAAGTCCCTATCTAAATCAGTCTATAAACACAAAACATTCATTACCTCTATTACACATACTTATGAATTGTAGATAATATTAATTTTGCACTAAGACGCCTACATGCACCTTCACATCTAAAGCCTGGTTTTTACTTGGCACACAAGTGCAAGTGTCCAATAGTCCATTTTACAGTTGTGTGCTTAGAATCCAGGCCTTTGAACAGAAGTGAGGCTGGAGGTGACTTTGTTGTGATACAAACCTTCCTTCTTTTCAAATGTAAATTATTCTATTCTTATGTAAACTAGTTTCTGATCTCTATCATCTCATGGTCACCCCTAACCTCGCTTTCATACAGAGGCTTGGTTACATTTCACAGAACTGTAAAATGGTCTATTACATGTAAACTGAGAAGCACAAGGATGAAAACATTTTGATTGTTCTACTTGCTCTTGCATTTCAAATCGGATCAAACTCCCCCACCTTTGACAAATTATATGGTGTGCGACAAATGCAGACTGCAGACTAAATTATATCCCTATAAGTATACTTATTATTATTATTACTTGGTTGTGTATTTATGAATCATTGATTGGCAAGTCAAATTCCAGAGGGTGGGAACAGCAATGGAGGTCAAATGCCCCTTATATGCCCAGCCAACCCCCTCAGAGTCAAACCAGAAAATAATACTAATCAATAATTATTTCAAAGCTATTGTGTTTTGGTATGCAATAGTGGAACCTATAGACACATTGGAGCTTCAAAATAATTCCATTTTGTCAGATTTAAGCTGTTTCCTAATATATACAGTGGAATCCCCATTTATCAAGCCTCCAATTCAAGGGATTTCACTGGGAAGGGCCAACAACTGCATTCAATGAATGTCATTAATATCAATTACATTCTGAGCTGGCTCATAAGAGCCTTTGATCTTCTTTTCTTTTCTTTTTTATTTCCTTTTCTTTTTTCTTTTCTTTCCTTTTCTTCTTTTCTTTTCTTTTTTTATTTCCTTTTCTTTTTTTTATTTCCTTTCCTTTTTTCTTTCCTTTCCTTTCCTTTCCTTCTTTTCTTTTCTTTTTTTCTTTCCTTTTCTTTTTCTTTCCTTTTTTATTTCCTTTTCTTCTGTTCTTTTCTTTTTTTATTTCCTTTTCTTTTTTCTTTTCTTTTTTCTTTCCTTTCCTTTCCTTTCCTTCTTTTCTTTTCTTTTTTTTCTTTCCTTTTCTTTTTTCTTTCCTTTTTTATTTCCTTTTCTTCTGTTCTTTTCTTTTTTTATTTCCTTTTCTTTTTTCTTTTCTTTTTTCTTTCCTTTCCTTTTCTTCATTTCTTTTCTTTATTTCCTTTTCTTATTTTCTTTTCTTTTTTTATTTCCTTTTCTTTTTTCTTTCCTTTTTTATTTCCTTTCCTTTTTAGCGAAGAATGAGCTGATCGTTATGGTTGGGGAAAATTTGTTAGTTTATAGGTGTTTATAGGTGTTTATAACTTTTCTTGGTAATTCCGCTGACCAGCGCATAATGCCTGGGAAATCACAACACTAAACAACACTGCGGGCGCAATATTTGGTAGTTATTGGGGGTAGGGTGGGTCGGGGTAGTAGCCCGATCGCACAGGAAAACAAAATGGCGGATTGCTTACGACTTTTCAGGACGATATTTCTCTGAATTTTCTCGTCTTACACATTTAAAAGATAGATCTTTTAGAAGTTCCGATGCCAACAAACGCATACATTCTGCAATTCTTTCGTTCCTCGGTTTGAGAAATGTTTCTTTCACAAATTTACATCATGTTTCTTTATACAACTTCATTGAAGCACCGGGAACAGGACAGTTCCAGCAGGGAATATTTTAGGCAAACTACGCACATTGCTGCGTTTACATCATGTTCTTTATACAACTTCATTGAAGCACCGGGAACAGGACGGTTCCAGCAGGGAATATTTTAGGCAAACTACGCACATTGCCGCGTTCAACTGATCTTTGGTAAGTACGGTAAATGTTATTTCTAAGTTTGATTTATAACAAAAATTAATTAAGCTTATTGTTTAACTGAACTAATCTTTTGATTCCAATTCCAATATAAAAAGTATTTAAACTTTTGTAATTTGGCATTCGAAGGTGTACAATTCGATCGATCGATCATCGATCGATAGGCTTTGAACCGAAAACAAATAAAATGTAATGTATTTGAATAAGCTTAAATATTTTGGCTGCACCTTTATGCTTGTTATTGTGTAGACCTTAAGTTTATTCATAGTTTATTTTCCGTGTAGAAAAGCAGGCTTCATTGATCTGAGGCTTGTGTTTATAATAGCATATATTATTATAAATTTCTCTGATGGATTTTTCTACTATAGTTGTATTAAGTTATATTGTATGAATAAAGTCCCTATCTAAATCAGTCTATAAACACAAAACATTCATTACCTCTATTACACATACTTATGAATTGTAGATAATATTAATTTTGCACTAAGACGCCTACATGCACCTTCACATCTAAAGCCTGGTTTTACTTGGCACACAAGTGCAAGTGTCCAATAGTCCATTTTACAGTTGTGTGCTTAGAATCCAGGCCTTTGAACAGAAGTGAGGCTGGAGGTGACTTTGTTGTGATACAAACCTTCCTTCTTTTCAAATGTAAATTATTCTATTCTTATGTAAACTAGTTTCTGATCTCTATCATCTCATGGTCACCCCTAACCTCGCTTTCATACAGAGGCTTGGTTACATTTCACAGAACTGTAAAATGGTCTATTACATGTAAACTGAGAAGCACAAGGATGAAAACATTTTGATTGTTCTACTTGCTCTTGCATTTCAAATCGGATCAAACTCCCCCACCTTTGACAAATTATATGGTGTGCGACAAATGCAGACTGCAGACTAAATTATATCCCTATAAGTATACTTATTATTATTATTACTTGGTTGTGTATTTATGAATCATTGATTGGCAAGTCAAATTCCAGAGGGTGGGAACAGCAATGGAGGTCAAATGCCCCTTATATGCCCAGCCAACCCCCTCAGAGTCAAACCAGAAAATAATACTAATCAATAATTATTTCAAAGCTATTGTGTTTTGGTATGCAATAGTGGAACCTATAGACACATTGGAGCTTCAAAATAATTCCATTTTGTCAGATTTAAGCTGTTTCCTAATATATACAGTGGAATCCCCATTTATCAAGCCTCCAATTCAAGGGATTTCACTGGGAAGGGCCAACAACTGCATTCAATGAATGTCATTAATATCAATTACATTCTGAGCTGGCTCATAAGAGCCTTTGATCTTCTTTTCTTTTCTTTTTTTATTTCCTTTTCTTTTTTCTTTTCTTTCCTTTTCTTCTTTTCTTTTCTTTTTTTATTTCCTTTTCTTTTTTTTATTTCCTTTCCTTTTTTCTTTCCTTTCCTTTCCTTTCCTTCTTTTCTTTTCTTTTTTTTCTTTCCTTTTCTTTTTTCTTTCCTTTTTTATTTCCTTTTCTTCTGTTCTTTTCTTTTTTTATTTCCTTTTCTTATTTTCTTTTCTTTTTTTTATTTCCTTTTCTTTTTTCTTTCCTTTTTTATTTCCTTTCCTTTTTAGCGAAGAATGAGCTGATCGTTATGGTTGGGGAAAATTTGTTAGTTTATAGGTGTTTATAGGTGTTTATAACTTTTCTTGGTAATTCCGCTGACCAGCGCATAATGCCTGGGAAATCACAACACTAAACAACACTGCGGGCGCAATATTTGGTAGTTATTGGGGGTAGGGTGGGTCGGGGTAGTAGCCCGATCGCACAGGAAAACAAAATGGCGGATTGCTTACGACTTTTCAGGACGATATTTCTCTGAATTTTCTCGTCTTACACATTTAAAAGATAGATCTTTTAGAAGTTCCGATGCCAACAAACGCATACATTCTGCAATTCTTTCGTTCCTCGGTTTGAGAAATGTTTCTTTCACGAATTTACATCATGTTTCTTTATACAACTTCATTGAAGCACCGGGAACAGGACAGTTCCAGCAGGGAATATTTTAGGCAAACTACGCACATTGCTGCGTTTACATCATGTTCTTTATACAACTTCATTGAAGCACCGGGAACAGGACGGTTCCAGCAGGGAATATTTTAGGCAAACTACGCACATTGCCGCGTTCAACTGATCTTTGGTAAGTACGGTAAATGTTATTTTCTAAGTTTGATTTATAACAAAAATTAATTAAGCTTATTGTTTAACTGAACTAATCTTTTGATTCCAATTCCAATATAAAAAGTATTTAAACTTTTGTAATTTGGCATTCGAAGGTGTACAATTCGATCGATCGATCATCGATCGATAGGCTTTGAACCGAAAACAAATAAAATGTAATGTATTTGAATAAGCTTAAATATTTTGGCTGCACCTTTATGCTTGTTATTGTGTAGACCTTAAGTTTATTCATAGTTTATTTTCCGTGTAGAAAAGCAGGCTTCATTGATCTGAGGCTTGTGTTTATAATAGCATATATTATTATAAATTTCTCTGATGGATTTTTCTACTATAGTTGTATTAAGTTATATTGTATGAATAAAGTCCCTATCTAAATCAGTCTATAAACACAAAACATTCATTACCTCTATTACACATACTTATGAATTGTAGATAATATTAATTTTGCACTAAGACGCCTACATGCACCTTCACATCTAAAGCCTGGTTTTTACTTGGCACACAAGTGCAAGTGTCCAATAGTCCATTTTACAGTTGTGTGCTTAGAATCCAGGCCTTTGAACAGAAGTGAGGCTGGAGGTGACTTTGTTGTGATACAAACCTTCCTTCTTTTCAAATGTAAATTATTCTATTCTTATGTAAACTAGTTTCTGATCTCTATCATCTCATGGTCACCCCTAACCTCGCTTTCATACAGAGGCTTGGTTACATTTCACAGAACTGTAAAATGGTCTATTACATGTAAACTGAGAAGCACAAGGATGAAAACATTTTGATTGTTCTACTTGCTCTTGCATTTCAAATCGGATCAAACTCCCCCACCTTTGACAAATTATATGGTGTGCGACAAATGCAGACTGCAGACTAAATTATATCCCTATAAGTATACTTATTATTATTATTACTTGGTTGTGTATTTATGAATCATTGATTGGCAAGTCAAATTCCAGAGGGTGGGAACAGCAATGGAGGTCAAATGCCCCTTATATGCCCAGCCAACCCCCTCAGAGTCAAACCAGAAAATAATACTAATCAATAATTATTTCAAAGCTATTGTGTTTTGGTATGCAATAGTGGAACCTATAGACACATTGGAGCTTCAAAATAATTCCATTTTGTCAGATTTAAGCTGTTTCCTAATATATACAGTGGAATCCCCATTTATCAAGCCTCCAATTCAAGGGATTTCACTGGGAAGGGCCAACAACTGCATTCAATGAATGTCATTAATATCAATTACATTCTGAGCTGGCTCATAAGAGCCTTTGATCTTCTTTTCTTTTCTTTTTTTTATTTCCTTTCCTTTTTTCTTTCCTTTCCTTTCCTTTCCTTCTTTTCTTTTCTTTTTTTTCTTTCCTTTTCTTTTTTCTTTCCTTTTTTATTTCCTTTTCTTCTGTTCTTTTCTTTTTTTATTTCCTTTTCTTTTTTCTTTTCTTTTTTCTTTCCTTTCCTTTCCTTTCCTTCTTTTCTTTCTTTTTTTTCTTTCCTTTTCTTTTTTCTTTCCTTTTTTATTTCCTTTTCTTCTGTTCTTTTCTTTTTTTATTTCCTTTTCTTTTTTCTTTTCTTTTTTCTTTCCTTTCCTTTTCTTCATTTCTTTTCTTTATTTCCTTTTCTTATTTTCTTTTCTTCCCTTTCCTTTTCAGGAAGAACAGGTGAGGGTGGTTCTACAAGCACGAGTGAGTCCACTCGGGGGGATGATGCATTCAGGAGTCTGTTTTCCAACAGGCTGGATGACTTCATGGACAGCACATCCAGTACTGGTGACATCTTTCCTCCTCCCCTGGCCTCCAGCAGATCAGGTGGGCAACAGTAACAAGGACACCTCTAAACCAGCCCGGTCGGGGGAACAAGTGCCGTTTTTGGCAAATCTTCGTTGAAGCACTCGGAAGAGGTTCTAATTGTTATTAATATTCAATCATGAAACAGCATGAGCCATAACGAGTGCTCCGAAAATTGTCATGCCAGAGTAGCACAGGGAAGATACGTCATGTTGCTTAGCAACTTTGGGATGAAAATCGCGGGCTTTGTCCCGTCTCAGAGACGGGATTTCGTCCTCAACTGGTACTAAATTGTTCCCCCGACTGTAGCCTGTGACAGGCTCTCAGGATGTAGTGTAATGCACAAAATAAATAACACACTAACAAGAAAAACAGTGAGGAGTGAACATGAGTGAACTGCCAAACTTGGTTAAGTAGAGGTATACGTTGGACTGGGTTTCTCACCCACTTTCCGCTCTCTGTTGATTTGGAAATAGATCCTGGCCTGTATCGTTACAAATAACTTGCGTGATTTTCTTGTTAGCTTGACAAAATAAGTATACTTCTGCTAATTATGAAGCGTACTGCCTAGTGCTTATGGTTCTGAAGTATGAAGCAACTAGATGCTACTCCCTCTGAATGGGATGCTAGTCCATCCCAGATAACCCCCATCGTCACATCAGGACTCATTTACACACCCCGGTTGGGAGAGGCACTGTGAGAGTGAAGTGTATTGCCTAATATCGCAACGTAAGAGCCAGCTGTTCTAAAGCCCCAATCAAATGGTCACAACTTTTGTCTCAACATAGAGCCGATGTCGAGGCTGTTAAGAGAGAGGTTGTTGAGGCCGTTTGACCGGGCATGGTTTCAACATCTCTCAACATGACTCAACAAATGTTGAGACAATGTTGAGACAAATGTTGAGACAGTTTGATCGGGCCTTAACGTATAAATTGAAGACCAGTGTAGGTATGCGTCATGTACAATAAGTTATAATGTAATTAAGCTCCGGATAGCTCCTTAATTTGATGTGTTTTTTGCAGCGATGGAGACTTCGAACACGAGCGCATTTGCTGGTTTTGCATTGCAAGTTATTTGTCGCCAAGAGTGGGTGAGAGAGAGATGTCTTCAGGATCCACAGATACTCTGCTCTCCTGAGCTGCTACTGGATCCAGCAATATCTGCAAACCAGGTATTAAATTCTCCTTACTGTGCGTCATACATTTCTTGTAATGTAAGTACTGAGAATTTGGTGTTACATCAAGACAATGTCCCCTGTTTGATGATTATCGATGATCCGTGTAGCGCCCCTGGCCCGGTTTTTCGAAAGCAGATTAACGCTAATTCAATCGATGTTTTAAAGGAGCTATGTCACAATATTTAAAGTCATTTTTGCGAAGTGCAAGATCACTTTCAAATTGAAGAAAGCCTCAAACTAATAGTTTACTAAGGTAGAAAAACACCAAAGTGGTAATAATAAACCAAACAGGAACAAGGATGGTTGAGGATGGAGAAAACGATTAAGACGGATTGCAAACGGTGAACTTGAAAAAATTGGCCAATTTTTTCAAGATACGCCATCCGTGACGTAGCTCCTTTAACCTTCCTTTCTCTCTCAGGCGAGAAAGTTGCTGCATCTGATCTGTTATCCAGCTGGTGTCCCATCATCCATTGGTGGCCTCATTGCTAACAGCAATGATATGGAAACTGTACATGAAGCTGCAAGCAGGATACTACAGGTCAGTGGTCTCAACATTAATTTATTCTGGTTTTGTGAGCATTCATTTTAATGGTTTTCCTGCCGGCTGAGTTTGCAAAAGAGGCCGCAATAAATTAGATTCTCACACACTGAACGGAAGCTGGGACCATAGTACCATAGTTACATCATTAACACATCAAATTAACCCATTGACTACTGGGCTTTTTCCAAAAAATGTCAATCTAACGTCCCAGATGCCTATTTCTGGCCATTATCTCAACAGTTTAATGTCAAACTGTCTAAAACTTGGTTTAAAACACGGCAACTAACATCCCCTTTTACGTAGAAGCGACGAATTCAATATTTTTCTCGGGCATGCGCAGAAATCAAAATTTCGACATAGTTTTTGGGTTTGAAAACCCCACCTGACTTTAGGCTTTTCTTTTCCTTTTATTTTTTTGCCGTTCTTGCTCTCCTTTTTCTCTCATTTTTAACTCGGAAAATGGCTCAAAGCCATTTCCGAGTTGTAGCTGTGGGAGGCTAATTTCACTCCTTCGCTCCTTCGATTCCTGTTAAACATTTTGTAAATCCGCTGACTAGTGCATAACGCTTGCGCATATATTGCGCATAATATACAGTGGTGATACAGCGATTGCAGTGGAACTCTCCACGCGAAACGAAAATTGTTTTGAGAAATCCGTAAGTTCGAAATATCGGGGGTAAAATTACAGTGAAACAAATCCAAAGGAAACGACTTTTGGCTCGAGTTATCGGGGTTTTCGAGAAATCGAGGGTTCGAGAAATCTAAGTTCCAGCAGTATAAAATCGATGGCGAGAAGCTGCCTTACATTTCATTATTTATTTCATCCTTCAATAAACAAACACCTTGTTTGAGTTCGAAATCGAAATACTCAACCACCAAAAAAAATATAAATACATGCGTTAAAAAAGTAAAGGGAAAAAAAAAAGAAAAAAAAGGAACCTTCTAGGCGTCGAACCCACGACCTCTAGATTTCCAAGCGGTGCTTATATCCACTGCGCCACGTTGACACAACAGAAGATCTTTTGGAAAAAGTCATTTATCAACTGGGTTTGTATTGAGCCGCTGAGTTATTTGACTATCACAGCAGGCTCAAGTGAGTTCTGAGTACTGACTTTCACCGAAGTGTTGAAGTGCTGGATTGAGCGTGCCGGTTGCTGTTTTTTAACCCTGCAAATAGCTCCTCGCCGAGGTTGTTGACGTGGACGTGACACGATTTACCCATCAAGTGATTTGTTTTAGTAGTCTTTTAGTGGCAATGTTTCTCATTTGTAGATCTGTTTAGATGTTCGAACGATTTTGATCAATTGAAAACGTAATTTGAGTTCTGCGTGTTTCACATACAGAGATAAGAATGATATCACGTTATTAAGGCAACTTGTGTTTCAAATATTAACTTTAACATAATTTTCCGAGTTCAGTGGCTCATGGCCACTTTGATATTTTGTGGTTTTGTTGGCCTTTCAGTCGTCTTTGTTCACGTTGAAAAAGTTTTAGCCTAAACGTTGGGAAAAGGGAATTTTTTGACAAAGAGTGCCAATGGTAGTGAAGGTCGCGTTTTTTGGTGATTTTGGAGGAAAAAATCCAAGTTGTTTCGTGTGTATCTCCGGTCCAATTTAATGTTTCGTGCTCGTTTAGGCATGCTTTGTTAGACATTTGCCAACTCTATCCGTTGATTATCAAAGACATCCTCTGGCGTGAACAGTGATGACGTCACAAGTGGTACAAGTCTGTGGTCTCTTCTTGGCCGTTTATGGCCGCTTTAGTAGTCAATGTGTTAAGCAGTAAAATACACAAAAGTACACTACAAAAAAGATATTCATCAAGTACCTTTGTTTAATCGTTGCTGATTTCATGAGCAACTGTAGTTATCGTCCGGAAGTGAGTACCTCAGGTTTGAAGAGAAGCAAGTTTCTGTCACTCCATTGCCATGGTTGGCCATCACCAAAACCTTTGTTTTTGAAAAGATTTTCCGTCCAAGCGTCTTGGTAGTCACTTAGCTAAATTCCTAATGCTTTGAATATCCCGAATTTGAAGTGATGTCTTTAGAATAAACGAAAATTTCATTCAAAAACGAGTCGCCATCTTTACTTGCCGGCACAAGAAATGTGGCTTAGCTTAGCAGCCACGCCTTGATATCCTATATTCACCGCATAGAGCGGTAAATATTCTCATATTCACCTCTGAAAATTGTAATAATTTAAGTCTTATTTTATAAATATTATTATTATTTTATGTACAAAATTACTTTCTAATGAAAGGATATCTAGCATACTCTATTTTACTGGTCACTGCTACTTCTCTGTACACACATGCAATTTTTTTATAGAACTTGGATCAGTGGTCTTTAAGAAAGTCGTGGCTGGAGTTGCAGCTCATGATCAAACAGGCTTCTAAAGAGGTACACCACACTTCATATATGCCTCACTCATCTGTCATTGAAAATTGTTATGATCATGATGATTCATAATATTTGCTCAAAACGTATTGCAGGAGACTGGACCTCTACTAGATGCAGTTGCCACCAGTGCCATGAGTGTTTTTGTTCAGCGGCATGACACCACTCCCTTAGCAACGGCCCATAGCAACCAAAAGTCTGTGGTGATAAAAGGTCCAGAGTGGCTCGTTGCTCCTTTAATCTCGAAACTTTCCAACTCAGTACAAGGCCGGCTCCTGAAAGCTGCTGGTGAAGTACTGGACACTAAACAGTGGTGGAAGGAACATTCTGCCAAATCATCTGTGTAAGAAATTTTAAACTACAATGAATTGCAAGGGTTTATTCCATTGTAATTCAAAAGATATGATAGAGCGATTTTCAACGGATTGTTAAAAGTAATCCAGAATTGCTTTGGTTTTGCTTTACTACGCTCTATGATTGGTTTAAAAAACTTGCGTCACCTGCTCAACCAATCAGATGCAAAACCAATCACGACTTGGTCACGTTTTCCCGCGCTTGGCGCTGCTTACGTGTATTTGCTTCGAGTTCTCATTGGTTCTTTCTGCTGTTTGCGTTTTGTGTGATTGGCCATTGTAATTATTGCTTTGGTTTTAGTTTCAATAATTGAAAACTGCTTTACTTTCACATCTGGAGATATAATTATGTTTCCTCAAAAAACAATATTCCTTCCCTCTTCGAGTTGAACACTCGAAGATAAATTTTATATCTCCACGCTCTCATGTATTATCCTCTATGGATAACATGTGTACATGTAAATGCAAATTTAATGAAGAGTAGTTTAATTTAACGAGTGACAATGGTTCGATATGTTTTAATGCAATCACTGCATTCTTCTGTCTCTTCAGGCCAACCCTGGTTCATACCCAGCCTTTCTTATCGCTGGTACTAGCATGCCTCAAGGGACAAGAAGACCAGAGGGAAGGACTCCTATTGTCGATACACCGTCAGCTTACTCAGTTACTGGCTGCTCCTGCTGAGGTTTGCAGGCTCTCTTGTCGTTAGACATTTTATTCTGTCCAATTGTTTTGCACTTATATAATATTAAGGGATCCTATTAAATTCAACATTAGACGGCTTAAGCACAGAGGTTTTTGAGCCACGTACGGCAACCGTAAGTCGAATGTTCTCTTCTTTGGCGCGTATTATCGACTTTTTGTCCGTAACGTCAACATGTAAATGTTAAAACCAGGGCTTTTCAACTCATTGATATGGGTGAAAGTGCGCCAAAAACAAGAACATCCGCCTTCCGGTTGTCGTCTGTGGCTCAAAACCGTCTGTGCTTAAGCTCTCTATTATTAGTCTCCGGGAAGCGTTGCGTGACGAGCCAAATAACGGCTGCGAAGGAGACTAGCTCTCTATTAGCGCGACTGTAGCTTGACATTTGAATCAACATCGCATCAGAGTCACGTAGCATGACTGAGCATGTCGCGTAGCGTGACTTTGTCAGCTATAATGTTGAACAGTGTATACCTACTATGATCAGGGAAATATTTTGAAACTTTCCTTTCTTTTTGTAGGAGAGATGCCCCGTGGATTTAAAGAGCAAAGAAGTTCTCCAAGAAGCTTTGCACTTGAGAGTTAGCCTGGTAAGTGTGTTTCATTGTACTGACAATAAAAATACTGTGAAATCACTGTAAAATAGGTCTGAGGAAGAGAATATGAGGATATGGAAGTTAACAGGTGTAAAATAATTGGTAAAAGCCAGGTTGTGAATTGGTTAAGTTGCAGTTCATATGACTTGTTTTTCATGAGAAACGGGAATTAATAGCAGTTATTACAGTTGAGCCCGCAGACAAATATTCTTTTGTTTTTAAAAAGTATGCAAACGAGTTAGGCTCGATTTCCGCCGCTCTCTCGAGTCCGGTCTTCGTTCTGGCTCATTTTCCCGAACAGCGACTGGTAATCTGAGCCTACAAATGAGGCTAATGGGCCAATACAATGCCAGATTGACCCTTTCGCCTCGTTTGCATGTCAAACGGCTAACAATACCAGATTGACCCTTTCGCCTCGTTTGCATGTCAAACGGCAAACAATACCAGATTTACCCTTTCGCCTCGTTTACATGTCAAACCGCTGGCATCTGTAATAACTGCTAAGAACCTTGTCTTATGGTCTCTCTATTTCTCTGTTTCTATGGACAGCTCGGCGCCATGTTCGACACAATTCAACGCAGCAGTCAGTTGTCAAGTGATTGGGCCATACTTCTGTTCCAGCTCGTGAGCTCTGGGACAATCACTGCGGACTCACTGCCTACAAAAAAGTAAGTTATTATTTGTTCTATAATTCGAGAGTTGACAATCGAAGAAGGAAGGCTCACTTACAGTCCAGAGAATAACCGGGTCTCCCCTACAGTACTGTGCAAAAGTAATGCAAACAAATTTCGACGACTGTCGTGCTTTGTTCTTGCGAAATTTTGGTAAGCTGCCAATCACCTCAAAACGAAAATTAGACGAAATTTTGCTGATGAAAGCGAAATTTCGATCTAGCGAAAATTTGAGGAAGTGAAATTTCACGGAATTTCGCAACATCAAGTTAAATTTCAAACCAGTGAAAATTCGTCCTAATCTTCTCCATCCTCAAACATCCTTGTTCCTGTTTGGTTTATTATCACCTCTTTGGCGTTTTTCTACCTTAGTAACCTATTATTTTAATCAATTTGAAGGTGATTTTGCACTTCACAAAAATGACTTAAATTATCGTGATAGGTATCACATTCATTACACTGGTCTTCCAGTCTTCCATACGCGTGCTTCACGTTCAATGAACGGTGGCCAGTACCTTTTGGAACCAGTCACGCCATTGGCTCTACCCCTATCCCTAAAAAATGTATAGGTAGTGTTTTTAGTGCATGATTGAAAGAGGTAGTGGCTCACTGGAACAACCGGTCCCTGAGAATTAATTGAGCCCGCGGTCTCCGTTAGCGGTGTTGCTAAGCAACGTGACGTATCCTAGTGAATGGAGACTATGGTAACGGTAAACCAGCATTATTTACTTTGTTGCAGGGAGTTGTTGACAAACGTGCTGGACATGGTGACAGTACTGATCAGTGTTGTTTGTAACACGGAGCCAGCACACGGACAATCTGCTGATGACAGTCGTAAAGCCGCTTTCACTCTCTTCAAGAAGCTCAAGGTATGCACATGTAGCTCAAAAAAAAAACTGACCAAAACGTTCCATAATTTGAAACAGGAGTTTATCACAAACCCAAGAGATAAGCTCTCCTTTCTGGCAAGTGTGGAAGAAAAGAAGTCGAAAGTTGTGCGTACTATGGGCGCCATTGTGAGACGCCATGATGCGTGACAGGATGTGTTGCGTGACATGTTGCCTGACAGGATATCAGAGGTGCGGTGGGTTGATTTGAAGACTCCTTTCATCGGATACTTTTAAAGTTTTGCTAAATTTTGGACCTGCGAAAGCGATTTCCCATTTTTAGTAGTGCATTCTAAAGAAGCCAAAGTGTTCATTATTCCATCAGGCAAACGTGATTTGCGAGTCGTATTGTGTTGGAGCGGTTTTCAATTGAGTGTCGAAAGTAATCCTGGATTGGTTTGGTTTTGCTTGACTAAGCTCTGTGATTGGTTTAAAAATCTCGCGCCACCAACTCAACCAATCATATGCAAAACCAAAACCAATCGCGACTTGGTCACACGCGTTTTCCCGCGCTTGGCGCTGGTTACGTGTATTTGCTTCGAGTTCTCATTGGTTTATTGTGCTGATTACGTTTGTTGTGATTGGCCATTGTTATTGCTTTGGTTTTGGTTTTGGTTTTATGACACAATTGAAAACCGCGCTATTGGGTTTGATACTTGATTTTCATGCAATCACTTATAAGTACAATTAAATTCCTCTAACTAATAGTGACGTTTATGTATTTGCTTTCTATTTTACTGTGGAACTACACTATTTGAACATCTTTCAATTACTGACTATATGGAGTGTTTTGTATGTTAATGAATAACAACGTCTTCTTTTTGTTGTTGTTGTTGTTGTTGTTATTTTCAGCGTGAACTTGCTGGGAAAAGTCCTATTGATATCATGCAGCAGTGTAAACAGCTCCTGCCCCTCCCCTCCCTCTCGCATAACGTGTTCACTGTCTCGCCTGTCAAGGAGACCCCAGGGAACCCTGGACAGACTGCAGACAAGCTTTCCACAGGGGGAGAGACGAATAGCCAGGTATTCTTCTTACAGAGTTAAACAATTGTTATTTGCAGTCGCCATTAGTGATCTTATGATGTTCTGATACGTTTTAGTCAGAAGACTATTTTTAGGCTTTCATTGATGCGAAGAGACGCGGTGGCCTCATGGTTAGCGCGTTGGACTCCGGATCGAGCGGTCTGGGTTCGAGACCTGGCCGGGGTCACTATGTTGTGTTCTTGGGTAAGACAATGGGTACCAGCAAATTGTCACGGCAACCTGACAAAAGTGCTGGGAGGTAACCTGCGATATCTAGCATCCCATCCGGGGGAGTAGCAATACTCCTAGTAGCTTCATGGTATGGAAATAGCGCTGGCCTAGTGAGCCACTTAGGTTTGTAAAGAGACTGGTGACATGCAAATTAGATGATGTGAAACGTAGGAGCCAAGTCCCTTCTATTGTGCTCCTTCGTGTTCAATAGAGCCATATCCCCCTTGGGGGTTTTTTGTGGGTTTTTTTGTGTTTTTTTTTTTTGCTGCACTACACTTTGTTCATTCCTCACGGTCACCTCTTCCTTTCTTCAGGGCCTCCAAATAACTGGCAAACAAAGAATCAGCGCGTGGGACCTCATGGAGGGGTACAAAAACCCCTCACCCCTCTCGTGGGCGTGGTTCGGTGCCGTTCGGATCGAGCGTAAACCCTTGAAGTATGAGGAAGATTTTCGAAGACTGCTGCACCACACGCACCCGAGACGGCGCCCGCTGAGCTACTTCCTCACTCCCGCTCCTGACAAGGAGGACGAGCATGATGAAGAAGAAGATAGAAGGGAAGCAGACACTGCAGCGGGGGAGAAAGCAAGTCAGCCGTCCACTCCTCAGACACCAGGTACGGATGTTTTGTTAATAGCTTTGCAAAACACATATACGAGGATGATTCATACACAACAAGGTTGTTTTTGGTCACGCTATTGGTAACGTGGTGCCCACGCGTGATACTCGCGCGCGGTACTCGCGCGTGGCACTCGAGCGAGGTACTCGCGCGTGGTACTCGCGTGACGCTCATTTAGAGAACAAGTGCTGTTGTCAGCAAATATTAGCACTCGGAGAGTTTCCAGTTTTTATTCTCCAATCAAAACATAGCGCGAACATTTGAAAGTGCTTCCGCTGTAACGTGGCGCCATAATTCATCACGTTGCTAGGAAACGTACATACACGTCTGCGATAATAACCACGGGCGTGTTGAATTCCTAGAGACGGAATTTCTTTGAAAACCTTTTCCAACTTGGAAAGAAGTGATGGTATATTTTAAGCTTGGTACCAACCGCTGTTCGGGAAAATGAGCCCATGCTCCTCCTCCGAAATCTCTTCTCGGGAAGGAACGAAGACCGGAGTCGAGAGATCGGCGGAAATCGAGCCTATAGAAATATGAGAAAGTTGTTAATCAGTCAGTGACACAAGCTACTCGGAAAACAAAATTCCAAGTTCTCCCAACAGGAGTTGAACCTATAACCTTCTGCACACCGGTCGGACGCTCTACCACTGAGCTACAGGAGACTCGTGGAAGCTTAGGCCATATATTGATTTTAATTTTTGTTATAACACGACCCCACAAGCTTCATGCTTTAAACCCTATCGTGTGTAAATAAAAGTCATTGCATTGTATTGTATTGTTTACCTTTGTCTCGTGTCACAGGCACTCTACCTTTGATTGTTACACCAGTTGCTTCAGCTGTTAACATGGCTGCAGTTCTCAACGTACAGCCCAACTTTCCAACGAACCAGGTCACTGTACCAGAAGGCAAACAGACCAAACCTAAGGCTGCCAAACGACCCAAGCGCCCACCTAAACCTCCTGGCCAGACAGCCTTGCAGAAGAAGATGCAACAACAGCTGCTGCAACAACAACAGCAACAGCAGTATCTGCAGAGTCAGCAGAGTCAGCAGACTGGAATGATGTTTGGTCAATCCGCGCAGCAGCAGACGCAACAACAACAGCCGCAGCCGCCGCAGCAGCAGCAGCAGCAACAACAGCAGCAGCAGCAACCTTTCTTTCAGCAGGCTCCGCAGCAGAGAGGTCTTGCAGTGCAACCAGGGCTGCAGCCTCAACAGCAGCAAAGGTGGGTGGTTAGTTGTGCCCAGAGTCTGGTGGGTGGTTAGTTGTGCCCAAAATCTAGATCAAATCCAAACTACAACAATAAGTTCAAAACTGAGGGAAAAATCTTGAATTTCATTTTGCAAAATTGTCAAAAACAAACAGCACCACTTGAAAGTTCTGCTCAACAGCTTTCATTTGAATGGTCACACACTAGAGTTTCATCCACAGACTCAAACGTTACAACCACATTTATTGACTCAAGGTTTGACTCTGGGAGTGAAAGGGTCAAACAAACTATTTTCATCAGTATTAAAGCGGTTTTCAATCGAGTGTCGAAAGTAACCCAGAATTGCTTTGGTTTTGGTTTAATACGTTCTGTGATTGCTTTAAAAATTCGCGCCACCTACTCAACCAATCAGATGCAAAACTAAAACCAATCGCGACTTGATCACTCAGCTTGGCGCCGGTTACGTGTATTTGCTTCTTGTGCTTTTTATTTATGTTTGTTGTGATTGTCCGTTGGAATTGCTTTAGTTTTGGTTTTACGACACTCGATTGAAAACTGTTCTAACGTTTGACCTGTACAGCTCCTGGATAATCCAAAAGTTGTCTATTGAGGGAGCAGGTAATTGGGTAGAAGGGGTAACAGCAAACAACAGCAAACTTTATTTAAACCCGGTTAAAAATTTCAGTACAAGAAATTAAACCGATATTTCTCTAAACTGCCATCTCTGTGGGAGTCCGTTGGACATTCATTTATACTTATTTTAATCCTTTCACACCCAGAGTCAAACCTTGAGTCAATAAATGTGGTTGTACCTTTTGAGTCTATGGATGAAACCCTAGTGTGTGACCATTCAAATAAAAGCTATTGTGCAGTACTTTCATGTTTCTGACAGTTTTGCAAAATGAAATTCAAGACTTTTAATTTTGAACTTATCACTCTTGGGAGTGAAAGGGTTAATAAAGAGGCCCAAGGAACTACTGAGTAGCTGCTCTTATTATTCCTTAGCGAAGTGCTACTATAGCTAAAGCTGCGCTTTAGGTAATCAGTTCTTGGGTTTTTTGTAGCGTCCCGAAAATCATACATAGTAATTCTCGAAGTAAACATGACTGTCTTTAAGATAAACTCCAATACTTTTATACATTATAGTTGCTTTTTGCTTCGCCCTTTTGACGGATAAGGTGTCCCAGCCAAGCGAGTATCTTTAATTAATCGATTAACCAAAGATACGGCCTGTTTTGTGTTTTATTTGAAGGTTGGCAACTCCCACGGGTATGGCGAATCCGTTAACTGATCTACGGTCCATGCTAGCGTCACACAACTCACAGAACCCACTACCTCATCAGGCGCAACAACGAACCACTACATCACAAAGCCTTCAACTTATTCAACAAATTATGCGTCAAAAACAACAGCAACAGCATCAACAACAACAGCAACAACAACAGCAACAACAACAACAGCAACAACAACAACAGCAGCAGCAACAGCAGCAGCAACAGCAGCCTCAAGCGATGCAGCAAGCTATGTACGCGATGTCTCAAAGCTCACTTCTCAAACAGCAGTTGCAGTTGGGACAAACGCAAATGACACAGCAACAACAACAACAACAGACCAGCCAGCAGTTAAGGCATTTACCACAGGCTAACCAGGTTTGACACAAATATACTGATCTTCACGTCAAGTTGTCTCGTGTAATATTACTTGACTCTCTTAGGTGTACAAATGGGTACTGTTGGACTGTGACTCAACCTGATGAGGAATATACTGCGGTGGACCAATTTTTCATCCGAGCGAGAGGTCACTCATTTTCACAAAGTCCGTTAATACAGCCAGAATGTAGTACCTAGTAGTTGGCGGGTGGCTTTAGGGTTGCCTCACAAAGTGATAAAGGGGACGAGACGCGAGAGGGACAACTGCGATAATGTAGTATCGTATTTAGCGAATATTACCTTTCTTCGAAGGCAAGACCAATTCATGGTAACAGGTCGCCACAGGTCAGGAAATGGTCTTGGGAAAAAAATTCTTCAAGGTCAGGGGAAATTAACATTTTGAAGAAAAGTCAGGGAAAATTGAAATTACTGTTGTTAACCATGGCATAAATACTGAAGTTCCAGTGTGAAGGAACTCGTCCATTTCCTTTTTTTTTGTCTTCATCGTTTTATTAATGCCATCATACAACTGCCCTATTGTAATTCGTTGAAAACTTATCAGTCTTAAATAAACGGGTGGAAAGGATGGCTGCAAGGGGAGGCTGGAGGCCGCTACTATTTCTGACATTTTGCATTTATTTGGTCAGATAAATTTTACTTTTATCAGGGAAAAGTCAGGGAATTTTGAAAACTTATGTCTGTGGCAACCATGCAATTTGAAAAATATTGTGAAGTTCAGTTTTGAAAACGTCCTATTCATGATATGTGGTCTGCGTACGAACGGCTAATGAAAACCGTTGTTGTATTGTTCCTTTGTAGCTTCAAGCAACTCAAGGAGCTGCTCAAATCCACCCCACACAACAGTACACGTTCACTCAGCCCCAGCGCCCCCAGACTCTATCCATTGGTAGAACCCAGGTCACCACTCGACCCAATCTTGTTTCTACGCCTTCAACACCGACAACCATGACGTTACCTTCGTCTCTTTCTGGTATGGTCACGCAACAGCAGCAGCCGTTCAACACTGCCGGTTATCAAGGTACCGTTAGTATAGTAGTAGTAACCGCCGTTTTAGATAAAGCTACCTAGGGTTGTCTGAGTGTTTAACACGGGAGCAAGTAGTAGACACCTATTGGCGGAAACGTGGTAACGAAAAAACCTGGGTCGGGTAGTTCAAAGAACGATTAAGCTAATCCAGGATTAGCGCAAATTTTGATTTCAGTTTTGTAACTTTTCAGTGAGATTTTTGTTTATATTTTTTGTCTTTCTGTTTTGACTTTGACTAATCTTAAACTTTACAAAACATCAGCAGAGAAAAACTCTTTTATACAAGAGAAATTAAAACATTGTTTAACTTTTAATCCTGGATTAGCGTTAATCGGCTTTCGAACAACTGGGCCCTGATCCGTAAAATAGTTAAACGAAAAGCGTTCGTTGATTTCTTAAGGCCCGATCAAACGGTCACAACATTTTTCACAACATTTGTTGGTTGTGACATGTTGTGACTATGCCCGGTCAAACGGCCACAACAACCTCACAACATTTCAAGAACAAAATAAATCTTGTCACAACATTGTTGTGAGGGGTGGTTAAACGGTCTCAACATCGGCTCACAACAATTGTTGTGAGAATGTTGTGACAAATGTTGTGACCGTTTGATCGGGCTGAAGTGATCTTACACGTGTTTTGCTTGTTTAGCTAGTTTCGAACGTACATTTATAAGATGATGTTTTTTACGGCGTGGTTGTGAAAGTGGTAAAACATGAGCAAATAAATGAATAAATGTTTTTAGGGCATAATCTAAGTATTTCTGATTTATTTAGCCTTGGGACGCCACTAGCTGAACTCTAGCGATGTAGGACTTTTAATACAAACCACTGGCATGAGATTCAATCATTTTAATTTCCTTTGTTTCTTCCATAGGCCTTACAGTATCGCAAGCCCTCACGAGGGCAATACAGCCACAACAAGTACAACAGCAGCCACAACAAGTACAACAGCAGCAACAACAACAACAGCAAGCGCAACAGCAGCAGCAACAGCAACAGTTTACCTTGCCTGCTCAGCGGGCTATCCAGCCACAGCCGCAAGCCACGATGCAACATCAGCTGCCTGTTTCATCGAGCCATGCGCAGATGAACCCAGTCTCGCAAATGCAGCAAACATTTCAACCACAGTACCAGCAGAGCCCGATTAATAGACAACAGCAACAGCAGCAGCAGCAGAGGTTACTAGCGGTGACCAGGTTGAACCAACAAGTTCAACAACAACAGCAACAACAGCAGCAACAAACTCGCCAGCCCACCACTGCTGAACTCATGCTACAGAGACTACAGAGGCAAATCTCAGGTAATGCAACCTTAGTGTAACCTCTCTGGTATAGTGTAACCGCAATGTAATCTCAGTGTAACCGCAATGTAATCTCAGTGTTAACTCATTATTACCTCAGTGTAACCTCTTTTTTACCTCAATTGGACGTCTCAGGTATAGTGTAACCGCAACGTAATCTCAGTGAAACCGCAATGTAATCTCAGTGTTAACTCATTATTATCTCAGTGTAACCTAATTTTTACCTCAATTGGACGTCTCAGGTATAGTGTAACCGCAACGTAATCTCAGTGTAACCGCAATGTAATCTCAGTGTTAACTCATTATTACCTCAGTGTAACCTAATTTTTACCTCAATTGGACGTCTCAGGTATAGTGTAACCGCAACGTAATCTCAGTGTAACCGCAATGTAATCTCAGTGTTAACTCATTATTACCTCAGTGTAACCTCTTTTTTACCTCAATTGGACGTCTCAGGTATAGTGTAACCGCAACGTAATCTCAGTGAAACCGCAATGTAATCTCAGTGTTAACTCATTATTATCTCAGTGTAACCTAATTTTTACCTCAATTGGACGTCTCAGGTATAGTGTAACCGCAACGTAATCTCAGTGTAACCGCAATGTAATCTCAGTGTTAACTCATTATTACCTCAGTGTAACCTAATTTTTACCTCAATTGGACGTCTCAGGTATAGTGTAACCGCAACGTAATCTCAGTGTAACCGCAATGTAATCTCAGTGTTAACTCATTATTACCTCAGTGTAACCTCTTTTTTACCTCAATTGGACATCTCAGGTATAGTGTAACCGCAACGTAATCTCAGTGTAACCTCATTATTACCTCAGTTGGACGTCTCAGGTATAGTGTAACCGCAACGTAATCTCAGTGTAACCGCAACGTAATCTCAGTGTAACCTCATTATTACCTCAGTGTAACCTCATTATTACCTCAGTTGGACGTCTCGGGTATAGTGTAACCGCAACGTAATCTCAGTGTAACCTCATTATTACCTCAGTGTAACCTCATTATTACCTCAGTTGGACGTCTCAGGTATAGTGTAACCGCTACGTAATCTCAGTGTAACCTCATTATTACCTCAGTGTAACCTCTTTTTTACCTCAGTTGGACGTCTCAGGTATAGTGTAACCGCAACGTAATATCAGTGTAACCGCAATGTTACGTCAGTTGGACGTCTCAGCTATGGTGTAACCGTAATGTAACCTCAGTGTAAGTTGCACTTAAACTTTGCTAACACGGGTGCTTAACTACTCACAATGTTGTTTCTCTTGTAAGCTGGCCAAGAAATGTCTCTACCGCCACAATTCACCCAAAGCCCTGACATAACTCTCCAGAGGCAACTGTCCGCACCACCAGATATCGGACTTCAGAGGCAGGACATTGCTCAGTTTACACGACAGCTGTCCACGCCAGCGCCACAGGACCTCACACAGCAGGCCCAACAACAGCAGTATACTACAAACCCTCAGTATCAAGCGCCACAGTTCTAAGGAACACCTGAACAAACGAATATTAATAATGCCACTGTATATTATAATATATATAAATCATCCCGGAGCAGTACATACCGTTGTAGACATTCAAAAATAAGCCCTACCCCCTGAATATGTTTCTCGTGCTATGGAAAAATGGACAGCAAATCGTAGCGTGTATGGAATAGGCTTAAAAATATTTAGAGCGACTTGGAAAAGAAAATTATTTGTCTGAAATAACGTTTAAGCCAGGGACTACACTGTAAACTATATAAAAAGGCTTCCTTAATCAAAATTGATAAAACTGCATCGGCTTCAGAAGCCTTAGATTTACCCTTATTGAATTGTTATGTTTTTATATATCTGTTTGTACTCAACACATATATTGACTCACTAGATTATTGTAAGAAAGTGTTAGTAATATATTTTATAACAAAGCGCATTGATGTCAATAAAAATTATTGATCAGTACATTCTTGTTTATTCTTGTGCTTTATTATTATAGAACTAACTATTTGTAGCGAATTTAGAAATTTAATGCCTAATCGTGCAATTTTGGTACGCTTGGACGACATATCAGGCGAGTTTGGTCGAGCCTTGGTTTGTGTTTTGCAAAATACCCACGGCGAGACGAAACGATTATCCTTGAGTAAAAATGTGTCATGCGTCCCGATCGTCAATGTCGATGTGCATTTGTACTCGCTATCGCATTTCTTTGAGCGTTGAGAGAGACAAGAACACGAAATCTGGCCAAGTGTACCATAAAGCATGCCGAGCGCATCGTGTTTAAAATATATACGGTTTAAAAATGTGGAAAACTGACGCGTCGCTTTGAAAACGAATCATTTTATTTTAGTGGGGACGAGTGAAACTGATGACACTGTTTTCGCCGTTTTCAAATGAAAACGCATTAGTTTGGACAGGTGAGAACGATACGGAAACGTCAGCGTACAGCTGTTTCGAGAAAGGTTGTCGTTCAGGGCCCGGTTGTTCAAAGGGTGGATAACGCTATCCACCGGATAAATAGCTATCCAGTAAATAGCCTAGTTTGTTTTGTTAACACTTATCCACTGGATATCGATTTATCCGGCGGATAGCGTTATCCACAACTGGGCCCAGGAGCGTAAAAGCGTACGCACCAATGCCGAAAGGTGGATTGGGTAAAAGTAGAAAACCGCTGCACGCACTGAATACTTTTATATGAGATATAACAACATGAAAAGAAAAAAAAACATTTTTAACGTTTCCATTTAATTTTAAATTGCCCATAACCTTTTTTATGTTCTCATCTGAATCTAAACATCTCTCAAGGAACTTCTGCGAAAAAATTTGTGATTTTCACAAAACGCGGAATATTTTATGAATTTTATAAAACTTTCAAATTTGCCGCCATTTTGGCTCACCATTTGCCTTAGTCTCCTCTCGGTCTTTCTCGGTTCAAAAAGGATCTGTGACGTAGATTAAGGAACACGTGACTTCAGACAAAGGAACTGTGACGTAGATTAAGGAACACGTGACGGGACGGGTATACCATGCCCAAACAAAAATAGGATTTTGAAGATTTGAAATATTCATAAAAAATTCGCGTTTTGTGCAAATTGAAATTTTTTTTCACAGACGTTCTTTGGAAGATGTTTAGATTCAGATGAGAAAATAATAAAAAAGTTATGGGCACTTTAAACCTCTTTAGCCAAACTAGATTTAGAAGAATTTTCCAATGACTACCCTTCGGTCTAATCATGGCTTACATTCTCGTACCCACAGCCCTTTCGCATCTCTTAGCCGGCGGGGCCCAGGCACGAGAACCGGCTAAGAGATGCGAAAGGGCTGTGGGGACGAGAATGCAGAGCCCTTCGTTTTTCGTGCCTAGGCCCCGCCGGCTAAGAGATGCGAAAGGGCTGTGGGGACGAGAATGCGCTTCTAACCGACAACGTTCCTTGAAGTAGCTGTATATTCATGGTTTAATTATCCTGCCATCGCGCGGAAACACCTTGAACTGCTCGTGAACAAGCAACGGTGAACTACCACTACCCATAATACCTTTCGGCATTGTTGCGTACGCTTTCACGATTCTGTAGGACAACCTTTCTCAAAACAGCTGTAGACAATACTATTTCGCTACGTTTTCCGCCAAATAAAATGAAAACGGATTCTTTTTTAAAACACATTAGCTTGTGTGAACGGGCCTTACCTGGTAAAGTGATTTCATTTAACCCGTGAAACAACATCTAACAGTTAGTGCTAAATAGTCAAAACTAAACAAAAGAAAACAATGGAATTAGTGTCTAATACAATCTAGTACCCGGCTTACTCGATTTGGCGCAAAATCATTCACCACGTCACCGAAAATACGCGATCTCTCTCGAGAGAAAGAGAACGCGTAGGGGCGTAGGCTGTGTCTAATCTAATTGTGTAGTAACTATTTCACGGATTAAAATCACGCTAACATGGTCCTGCATTAATTACTTGCTGACTTGCGGAAGGAAGTGAGAAGTTAGTTTTAAACCTAAACGGTTTAAAATAAAAGAAACAGTACCTTCAATTAATTTTCTTAACTACCCCGGAAGGATAACTGAGATAATCACTTAAAATAACCGCCTGCGATTGCCACACTCGAAGGACGACCCCTAACAGATCATCAAAGAATTAGAAAGCAACATTTTTTGTGGGGGGAGAGACGTTGTTATGTTGTGAAAATTCCAAAAGAACACAGCTAATAACCCGTCACTGAGATAGTGATCCACTTTTCATCAGAATTACTAAACGCTTCTAGAACGTGATCTATCGACAAGAAACAAAAATATATTGTTGCCCTGAGGCTAACATCCTTTCGTCACAGAAGCTTTGAAGGGCGTAACCACTCAAGATCGATTTAATGTTCATCATTTGTGCCTTTCCGCTTGGAGTTCAGTTATCACGTTTCTACTTGGTGCAAGTTTGGCGCTGGGCATAAGAGTCAGTCTGTCACACACAGGTACAACGTATATGATTAGCTAGCCTTAAAGTAGGTATTTTGGTGATGTAAGATTGTCACATCTAGTCCTCTAATAAGTATTTACGTTTTCATTAAAAATGCCACCCAAGTTAAGTACTTCAGTACGATTTCGACGGTTGAAAACAAAAGTGTTAGCTATAGACTATATGCTTTTGGACAATGGCTGAAAGGGATAGAAAATCAGTTCCAATCAAGCAAACGAACTGCGTACACAGTTTGTAGTGATAGTTATTGTTAAGAAGCTAAAGTTGTGCATATTACTTATCTTTTTCGTATCGATTTTGTGATCAAAGGTTGTCCAGTAGTACAGATCAGCCCACATGTATCTTTTCTAGGATATTAGTTTTTTCACCCGTTTATTAAAGTGGTTTGGCATTTAACAATAGTTTCCACAGCGCTAAATTTTCCGAAGTTATGGTCTTATTCCCTTCCCTCTTTCCCTTGAAATGTTGTTGATTGGGTAGTTGTTATTTTTCGCACGGTGTTATCTACACTGTATATACTTTCTTGAAGACTTGAGGGTTTATATAATACTCTCAGTTCGCACGGTTTGACAACCCAAACATGTGTATAATTTAAGCATCATAGCTATGAGCATCACAAGTTTGTAATCAGAAGGAGTTAGTAGCTGGTGCTGCAATAAAGGAGGAATAAAAGTCCAAACTCTGAGTCTCGTCCTACCGTACGCAAGAAGCTCCCAACATTATGTCAATAACAATCATTGATCAGAACATTCTTGTGCTTTATAATTATAGAACTATGCCTAATCGTGTAATTTTCGTACGCTTCGGCAGCATATAAGGCGAGTTTGGTCGAGCCATCATGGCAAACCAAACGATTTTCGGCCTCGAGTAAAAATGTATCTCCGTCTCCACGCCCCAACCCAGGAAACGGCCGACACTAAATAAGTACCAGTAAAAATGTGTCGCGCGTTCCGATCGTCGATGTGTATTTGTACTCGCTATCGTGATTGTTTATGGTTTGAAAATTAACTGTTTACGGTCAGAAATTCCATCATTTTATCCTCAATGTCCTCCTTCTTTCTCCTGTGATTAATTTGACGAAAAAAAGCCGATTTGTTGAGACAACCGCGAGCCGTGCACAGCCACATTTTTGGCGCAAAATTTAGTTTAGTTTTTCGTCGTCAATTTCCCTCAAATTACTCGCTTCGTCGACGTTTTGCTGTTTTAAGTTTGTCTCTAACTTCGTAACATTATCCTTTGGGAAATTCAGCTATATTGTGCAGAGTTTGTCATATTTTCCCAAATTGTCCTGATTTGGGGCAAGTCACGTCAGTGACTTGATTTCGGCATAGGAAATCAGGTCAGTAGATAAAGCGTCTGATTGGTTGATTTCCAGTTTGGGTAGGTTACATGACAAATGGTTAAAAACTCACTCGCTCTATCCAAAAATTGCTTACAAGTTTTAGTTGAGTTTACCAAAATCTCTAACAATCGGAGTAATCGCTAAATTAAATACTCACTCACTCTTTTAAAAGAAAATTCGCTTACATTTTGTAGCCATTGAGCCTAGATTTGGCAAAACATAGGCCCAACAGATCCGGGCTTGCAGGTCGAGCCCAGGGAGCCCTGGGTTAGTGGGTGAATATGCTCTCTGGCTAGGAGTGGTGGAAAAGTCAGCTTTCAATCTTGTCCCAGGATTCACACTTATGGAGCTGCCTAGAACCGGTTCTCGCTTATCATGTTTGGCTGTTTAGCTGGGATCTTTTGCAACCAATGGTAGTTTAGCTTTGTTCCAGATTTGGCAAAACGTTTTCGCCGTTTTCAAATGAAATTAAACGCATTACTGAATGTGGACACAATACTATTTTATTTCATGAAAAAAACGGAAATTAAAGCTTGAAAGTACTGCTCAACAGCTTCCATTTGAATGGTCACACACCAGAGTTTCATCCACAGACTTAGTTAGAACCATATTTATTGACTCAATGTTTGACACTAAGAGTGAAGCCCCTTCCACACGAGCAAGTTTTCCTTGACAAGGAACATTGACAATTTTTATTTGCTCGTGTGGATAAACAACAAATTTAATTTGACAAGTTTTTCCTTGACAAATTTTATTTGCTCGTGTGGACGATAAACAATTTTTCTTTGTAACAACAATAATATTGTACAGCGGATTATCGTCTTTAATAGGACCCAGGTTGCGAGCAACAAGATAAGGCCGCTGGGCACCAGGAATTCCTTGTCATATTTTCCTTGTTGCATCGTCAGTCCACACGAACAAGTTTCGCAATTTGGCAATTTTTCCTTGACAAGTGTCCTTGTTCAAAAACTGGCACGCCAGTTCAAGTGAAAACTTGTCAAGGAAAACTTGCTCATGTGGAAGGGGCTTGGAAGGGTTAACTCGTGAAACAACATCTAACAATTAGTTCTTATTAGTCAAAACTAAACAAAAGAAAATTCTGGAATTATAGTCTAATACAGCCTAAGTAAAATCACTCCAATATGGTCCAGCATTAATTCGTGTACTTGCTGACTTCCGAAGGAAGTGAGAAGTTAGTTTTTAAACCTTAAACGATTTAAAGTAAAAGAAACAGTACCTTTAATTAATTTTCTTAACTACCCGGGAAGGATAACTGAGATAATCACTTAAAATAACCCTGTGATTGCCACACTCGATGGACGACCCCTAACAGATCATCAAATGATTGGAAAGCAACATTTTTTGTGGGGGGAGAGACGTTGTTATGTTGTGAAAATACCAAAAGAACACAGCTAAAAACATGTCACTGAGATAGTGAGCCACTTTTCATCAGAATTACTAAACGCTTCTAGAACGTGATCTATCGACAAGAAATAAAAATATATTGATGCCCTGAGGCTAACAGCCTTTCGTCACAGAAGCTTTGAAGGGCGTAACCACTCAAGATCGATTTAATGTTCATCATTTGTGCCTTTCCGCTTGGAGTTCAGTTATCACGTTTCTACTTGTTGCAAGTTTCAAGCTTTGGCGCTGGGCATAAGAGTCAGTCTGTCACACGCAGGTACAACGTATTTGATTAGCTAGCCTTAAAGTAGGTATTTTGGTGATGTAAGATTGTGTCACATCTAGTCCCCTGATAAGTATTTACGTTTTTCATTAAAAATGCCACCCAAGTTATGTACTTCAGTTAGCTATATGCTTTTGGACAATGCTGGGCTGAAAGGGATAGAAAATCAGTTCCACTCAGGCAAACGAACTACGTGCACAGTTTGTAGTGATAGTTATTGTTAAGAACCTAAATTTCGACATAATTTAGTCTCTTGTCGATTTTGTAATCGAAGGTTGCCCAGTAGTACAGATCAGCCCACATGTATCTTTCTAGGCCATTAGCTTTTTTCACCCGTTTATTAAAGTGGTTTGGCATTTAACAATAGTTTCCACGGCGCTTAATTTTCCGAAGTTATGGTCATATTCCCTTCCCTCCCTCCCTCCCTTGTCGCGGCTGTTGATTGGTTATGCTTTGACTTTATGGCGATAAAATCATCTCAGTTCTCACGGTTCGAGAACCAAAACATGTCTATAATTTTAGTATATACTGTAGCTATGAGCATCAAAAGTTTGTAATCAGAATGAGCTAGTCAGTAGCTCAGTGGTGCTGTAATAAAGGAGGAATAACATGAAGTCCAAACTTTGAGTGATCTCGCCCTACCGTGAGCAAGAATTGAAGGTCCCAACATTTCTATCATTATTTTGTATAGAATAGCTTCGATGACAACAAGTAAACTGGCTCACAGCGAATCCATCAATTAATTTTAGACTGTAAGGGCTATAAGGGCCTGATAAACAATCAAGATAAAACGATTTCACTCGGTATTTCGCGCCACGATTTCAATTTTTATTCAACCGAGTCGGTATACAATACAATGAGTTCAATGTTCGTGGCATGGCAAGCCTTTTACTCGGAAAAAGGGCGGATATACGGTCTACTCAGTTAAGACTCGCAATTTTCAAAGAAGACAGTACCGATTAAGTCGATAATCTTAGCGAATTAGCAAAACGTTTCAGTTAAAAAGCTCACCGGCTGATAAATCTGCTTTTGGGGACTTGTTGTAATTTAAGACCACCGACATTGAATTGCTGGTTTGCAACCATTCCCGAGAGATTTAAATGACAAAGACCCTGGCGGCCATGTTGGATGACAGGAACAATAAAGCTAATTAGAAATCTTTTGTTAATGGTCATCCAACATGGCGTGATGACGTCAGTTGCAAACCAAGAATACGTATACGAATCAGTGAAGGTTATATAATACAGTTCGATGGCCACGATTAACACTAAAACGTTCGGGTTTTCTATGCATTTGATTCGACAAAATGTCAAAATAATTTTCGAGAAGAAAAAAGGTGTAACTTTTCTTGTCTAGACAAGCGGGGGCGATTTCAAAGTGTAGTAGAGCAGTTACCGGCTAAGAAATTACTCAACATACATTTAAGACCTTGTTAAGTGATTAAGGGATAACGTTAAAATTACACTCCAACGCCAGTCATGCATAGTTCAGAAAGCTTTCAAGTGATTTGATTCATTCAAGGTCATCACATCACGTACCTTAAATTAGTTGGCCAGCTATAAATATATTGAGTAAGTAAGTAATTTTTAATACTGAGTCTTTTCCTACAACTTAAATGAAATGTAATGAAAATTTCTTTATCGACATACTAAGTGGAATACGCAAGGAGCTTTTGAAGGATCGTGCAACCTTATAAAGAATAATCCGATCACAACGCTAAGGTGGCTTTTAGGATCGTATAATTAAGCCTCTTTTTACATTCAGGACTTTTCGAAAAGAAGATTAACTTATCTCTGCTCCAAATGTTGTATTTCCGTTACAAAGGCACCGAAAATACTCATTACTACAAAAACAACACAGGATTAGCAAGATCTCCAGAAAAAAAAGAATAAGTAAGAATTAAGCGTGTTGTGAAGCTGCACGTATCTGCAGACAAAAAACAATATACTCAGTCTTCCGACAAAAACCGATTATAAACTGTTCGGGCGTGATATTAATCATATCCTTGTGGTTTGCGGTTTGCAAGTTTCAGCTTAATTAATTTGTTTGTTTTACCTTTTGTATCTGTTCGCTGATTTCTCGGGGAACAAAGGGAAACAGAGCGAGGTACTGAAAGCTTTTTATGTCTCTATTTTTCCGCTTTCAAAGTGTGAGCCGAGCGAGAGTATATCGTGGACGCGATGGGGAAATAAAAGAAATCGGCGAAACAAAGTCCCTTTCGTAAACGGAAGATGCCATTCGTAAGAATTTAGTAAGAATTTAGAAAGAATTTAGTATGAACTTAAAATTATTTAAATAAAGTAAAAGAACGAAAATATTTGGAAAGCTTGGTGGTCGAACACGGTCGTTCACATCACGAGTAACCATTTCTCTCGAATCTGTGCTATTCTCAGGCTAACCGAAGCGCCATTCGCAGGCTAAACGGAGTACTACTGTAGGCTAAGGAGAGTGCTAAGAACGCTGTTCTCTGCTACCAGAGATGGCATTGACCGTTACGAATTCCATCGACCGTTAACGAAAGGAAAATTGGCATCGGTGATATTGAACTTGTCCCATTGAACGTCGGTGACAAAATCGACTCGCGGCTGACGGGAAAACCGGGCTCTTCGCGCTCGCACGCATTTATTTTAGAACAGGACAAACTAGTAGCAGTTTACGGAGATTATTGTCAGTTGTGTTTTATTCTCCGCATTCTGATCAGTTTTTCAGAACTTTCATATGTAGACCGGATTTTAAAATCATTTTCATGCAAACAGAACTTGTTTTCGCTACACTCCGTATACCCTGAGGCTTTGCATTTCTTCTGACAAATAAGTGCAGGATGCTATTTCTGTGCACTGCAGCCCGCCATTGGTATGGAATCATGATTTCTCTGAATACCGGAATGGATATTTTATCATTCCTAAGATGATCTCAATTGCTTCAAGGTCATTTGATTCAGTAGTAGCCAGTCATGATCAGTTACGTAAACTTAATATGGACGGAATTTAGGTTTTTGTTTTTTTGCTTTTATATCTTCACTAAATTTGTTTTGCATAATGTTATCGACTTCTTCACTGAAATGCTCGCTCAACTAATAAAAGAGGCCACTATAGAATGCTTGAAACAATGTTGATTCATTGCTAACACTGGAATTAATAATTCCAATATAAAACAGCAAGCATAACTGCCCCTCTTCAGTCTTTTTTAACTTCTGTAGGTTCTCGAGGAAAGTGATTTGTCAAGAAAACCGAGCCTAGCTGGTTCTGAGGGCCGGCTTCAGTTTTAACAAGTTTCAAGTTTTAATTTCTGCTAAAAATAAAATACTTTTCATTTCTGAACTTTATTCGCTCTCAATTTTTGAAAAACTGACATTCTGACGTTTTTTCAAAAATCCATATTGCAATCCATTTCCATCCTCGCTGTCGTTTGTCATCCTCACTTGCTAATGGGTTCCTGTCATTTGTCGAGTGTTATTCTACAGAATCAAACCATAATTGACCAATTTCCTATGATCTAGATATGTTTCTGAGCTTCCAAAATCATGCTAAAATCAGGACAGTGTCCCTTTAAGTAGTAGATCGTTATAAACTCGAAAGTGTAAGAATTCACAAGAGAGGATCATCTGAGAAAAACATTCCCTCATTCGTGTGTCTTTTCCAATGATGATTTTTTGAATTATATTTTTAACTTTCAGGCCATAGGTGAGCTATTTTAAGAGCGTTACATGATTGGTCAGTTCGAGTAACATGATGTCGGAGCCTTCACGGTATGGCGCGAAACTATTAATAGATTCAAAAAATTATCACGAGGCACAGGGAATCCTTCTCTTTTAGATCATCCTGTCTTGGAACTTGAAAATTGAATTGAATGTAAAAAGTCGAAAATAATATAAAAATGTTAAAACTATAAAGAAAGTGGATGGAAGAAACTTAGCAAAATGTCATTAAAACCCCACGAAATCCAACTAAACTTAAGCGACTTTTAAAGTAAGAAACCAAAATAATTCGGAAATAATGCAAACTTTCCAGATGCATTTCACGAGTATCGCATAATTTCAAGAAATCAGGGTCAATTCCGTAATTTTGCAAAGCTCTAAAGAGAAAACACGATTTACGCCAAACCGAGGCTATAGTACGCGTAGCGTACTTTACGTGAATAAGTACCGCGAACGAAAATGCTGCTGGTATACGTAGGATCTGTTTTGCCATGTATAGAGCGTTTTCACGTGACGTCATCAAAATTCTAAATTCAAAACTATTGATCATACAAAGCTGTCCTTTTAGTATATTCTAGACATCAGTGTCGCTAATTGCTGGGAAAAATTTTGCGCCAGCAGAGTGCTTCATTTTGGAGATAAAGCGTTTTGAAATTTGAGACGGCCTGGCTCAATGTGACCTGAAATGTTACAGAAACCAATATTTTCGCACTTTTTAAATAATTTTCCGATATGCTAATAAGTAAAAAATAATAACTAAAGCATTCTGAACTAAAACTCGTGACTTTGGAAGCAAAATCTTTTTTCTTCTCGCTGACATTTTGGCCGCCATATTGGTGTTCCAAACTGGAACACCAATATGGCGGACCCATACTAAGCTCTGTAATTTCCGAATATTGTTTTCCCGATAACTTCGTTACAATGAACACTGCCAAGTTAAAATTTGGGGAATATATTTATTTCCACCTACTCTACAATCTCTGAGTTTGTTGATGTTTTTGATGCAAGCAAAACGATCTTGTTATTTTGGTGAAAACGCTCTATTCGCTGTGGGATAGTTTATGTCTATCATCACTTTCCTTATCGCGACAACGACATGATATTTCAAATTCTTTGCCGGTTACTCATGGTCACGCGCCAATTGGCAAACATTTGAATTTGAGCTTATCTGAGGTCATTACCACGAGCATTCAATAGTCAATTGGCCTCATAGCCTGACTCGTCCCCAGTCGTCTCTCTTGTCTCCTGTTAATATTAACGAGAAGAGAAGTCCTTTGTTGGGAGTCGCAAGTCGCGGGGGATGCTGGGAAGGAGGAAAGCGAAGGAGAGAAACGACTGGCAGATCCTGTGTCGAAAAGTTGTGCCAAGAGTCGAAAAGTTGCGCGAGGCCGTTTTTCTTCGATTATTTCTTTTCCATGCACTCAGAGTTGTGGAATGGCGTAGTTGACGAAGTTTCAGTGATGTCTGGCCGTTAGAAAGGCATTTTTTACGGGTGTATTTAATAGAACATCAGCGAACCGGTCAAGACGCTTGCTAAAGTCGAGTTACTCGCGATGTTTACAACCCTTCGACGACATAAGCTTGCAAGCAGAAACGCGCGCTGAACATTTGAAGAGAGGAAGTATGATTTTGTATTTATTGAGAGGTATGGATCCCTAAATTAAACCTTAATTTTGTATTACAATAAGTGTGCGAGTCATTTTCTCTGTGTGATTTGAGTGCCGCGAATGCTACGTAATTTATATTCCTGGCCGGGTTTTGCAATTTTAGCTGAGCCGCTCGTTTCCAGAATAAATTGGCACTGCAAGGCTACAACTTTTCGGCAGTAAGTTCATTGAGAGATATAAAGGCCTGAAGTGCGGATCCTTGAAAATATGAGATTTTAAATTTAGCTGTCATGATCAGTTTGACCCCTTGACCCAAATAATCACAACACTTCCACAGGAAACTGTAGGACACCACAGAGCGAAAGGAAACAGACGTTTAACGTAGCTTTCAGTTGAAGTTTGACTTTCTCGTGTAAATGAGAAATAAATACAAGTTCGTAGACGCTTAAGGGAAGTATTTTGGAAACGATCTAGTTAGTCTGAGGTCTCTGTACCAGAAGTAAACGGCAATCGTTGTAGAATTGCGTAGAAGAGTTGTGTGGTGTGCAAATAAGACTTTGACTGTAAAAAAACCTCGCGATTGTTTACGGCAGAGCAGATTTTAGCTTCAAAGGGCGGCGGAAAGCGTTCTCTTTTAATAGCGCCTATTTCATCAAAACGCCGCCATTGCTCTGCCCGCCATCTTGGAAACAGGATCTGCCAGTCGTCTCCCGCCTTTCCTCCTTCCCATCACCCCTTGCGCTCCCCTCGGCCGCGCTAAATATTAACAGGAGATAAGAGAGACGACTGGGGACGAGTCAGCCTCATAGCTGGTTGTTCTATTTTATGCGGCTACACCGTGCTGACGAGACCCAACCAGGTCGAAACAGCTGTCCACGGTTGCATTTTTGGCTTTCAGTTTGGACTCTATCATGTCGTTGTCGCTTTAAGTGTTCTACGTAGTATCAGCCTTGCTCACTTTATTCGTACTTTACGCCTCCCACATGGGAGGGAAAAGCCAAGACGGTACATATATATATGTAAATGAACACAACTAGACTGCAATACAGTCCGTATTTTCGCGCGAGAGTGTCGGGCTGAACGCGGCCGAAGAATCTGGAACGAGCGTGAAATTACGAGTCGGATTGGGGAGAGACGCTATAAATACGGACTGTCGCCTTTCCATACATGAAATCCGTTCCGAATTCTGCGTTGCTGGAGAAACGCAAAATTCCGATTGGTCCGTTTTCGACGTAATCTGTCATCGGACATCATTCTCGTCCCCGGAGGCCTAACCACAAACAGCGTCAAACATTGATCAGTTCGCGGGCGGTAAGACACTCCGGACTTTGATAGATGCGCTTGCAAGACAAAAGCAGGGAGTTTTTGATCGCTGTACGTCGGATTTCGAAAAGGCGTTAGTCCAGTCAAGCGACACGATGTCGACCAAGATTACAAAATCAACAGATTTAGGAAAGGCAACGATCATTGTTATTATTCCGTTCGAAAGCGATGAGCTGATTGACTCGAACAGCTGGAAAGCGTGTTGTTTTGCTCCACCGGATTCTCGACTCGCCAAATTTTGCTTGAATAATAGCAAAGTTCCCCACCTTCAACGGACACGAAGAGCAACATTTGGAGGACAAACGAGTTCCTCCGTCCACGGCTAGCGGAGACCGTTTTGTCATGCGGATTAACAAATATATTTTCGGATGAAATGCGTTACCAAATTGCATCTTAAAATACCAGTCACATAATCGGCAATTATCTGAGGAAGAAGGTCATTTAGGATTTCTCGAATAGAGCTCAGTTATTAGGCGTAGGAGGCTTCAACAACGAATTTTTCGCTACATTGCCAATGACTCTATAAACGAATACTGACGCAGACAAAAGTGAAGTGAAGTGAAGTGTCAAGTTCAGGTCATAGTCGGAGCTGTTAAGGAATTTTTGACACTTTAGCGGAAGCATCAGACCCCCCGGTCGGAACGAATTTGTTGTATGAAAAGGTGACAGTCTCTCTTTTCTCGCCTCTTACGAGGCTCGCGCGTGGATTATCGGCGCTTCGCGCCTCTCAATTCGCGCGTCGCGCACAATATCTCGAGAAAAAGAGAGACTGTTTTGCAGTCTAGAACACAACGAGTGTTTATGAGCCATGTCAATCTACTAATTTTTAACTTCAAATTCTAATTTTAAAACTACATCAAATCTTCAATATTTCTCATTTCCCTAAATTTTACAATTCCTTTGAGAAAAACTATTTCCTCCCAAATATACCCAAAAATCACCCAAAAATTTACAAAACACCCGATAACATAGATTCATGGGATGAGCATAGAGCTTTTGGATTGCTTGAAACGTGAACGAGATATTTCCATTTAGCCCATGTTAAGTCGCGGAAAAATGGCATTTAGGTTAAGTCCCGCCTTAACTAACTAAACTTTGCATTATGTTCGTGTTGCCATAATTTTATTTTGTCACGTTTCTTCGTTTCTTAAACAATCGTTTGTTAACAACCGTTGTCAACAATGAGCATTGTATTAATCATTCCAAGTATATTGTGATCTTGTAGTAGCCAATTATAAACAATAACTGATGTCAAACAATGGGAGGAAGAGGTGTAAAATTTCTTGTATATCTTGTGGTTCAGTACTGCTTAACACGTTTTCATAACCAGATAACGGAGCAACCGCAAAACTTGGGCTGGTGGATTTTTCCGTTTTTGACACTGAATTGTACACACAACTTTGCCGCAAAGATTGAGTACTTTGTGTCTAGCTGTTAAGGTAAGACCCGGGGTAAGATAATCAACTTAGTCAGTTTAGTTGACCTTCAAAAAAAATGTAAGTAAATTGCATGAGAGCCCCCGGGGGGGGGGGGGGGGGAGGGTACTACCCGAAAATTTGGGTAAGGGTGTGCGGCGCTCTTCTTGAAACCCTTACCCTATTTCAGACCAAAATATGTGCTTTTCCCTTTCTTATTTCAGACCTGACCCTTAAAAATTTCCCTCTTTTAGAGCCAATGGCAAACATCTATACCCTATTTCAGACAAGTAAGCAAAATATATCCAATTTGAGGCCAATTAAATGTTCAAAATCGATACCCGTTTTCAGACCAAAACGGCTCAAAAACCATACTCTTTGGCGCCGCACATACCTATATAGCTTATGTCGGGGAGTTTTCCCCCCGGGCACGCCAGATTTTCTAGTTCAAACATGATGTCGCCGGATTACAGGGTCACCGCTTGAAATGAAGAGGTAATATTGTTTCAAACCGGCCGGTCACCTACAGATCAATCAGATCAGAGAGGATCAGTATTGAAATGGAAACGTCTTGACCACGAATCCGATCCTGCTAATGTACGTACTGATAGCTACTGACGTGTATTTTGACCTATTTTGTGTAGCGGAAATTTATAGAAGAACATATGGAAACTGACAAATCCACTTTGCTAAGATATGTTCGGCAATATAAACGACTGCACGGTACAAATTATAATTTATTACAATTTATTCCAACACGCTTATTTCGGGAAGTTTGTCACATTGGAACCTGGTTACATGTATATCGCCTGAGCTCTCACGAGTGAAGGTCATAGGTTCGACTCCTGTTGGGAGAACTCGGAATTTTTTTTCCTAGTAGCTTGTGTCACTAGCTTAAAATTCACCATCATTTTTTTCCACGCTTATTTCTTGATAGCAAATCTTATCTTACATTTCATTGAATTCTTGCCAAAAAAGCAATTTGGTATTTTAGTGAAAATTGCGGAGGGTCGCGGCTTTTGTCACGTATTTTTTCGGGATCCGCATATTTTTAATTTGTTACCCTGAAAAAGGTCCAAATGTTGACTAAGAATAAGATCTTTCGTTTTATCCTTCTCAATGTGCAAAATTGATCCGTTTGCTGCTAATTTGAAAACATTTTTGTGACGTCAAATAAGCCTGATTATTATATGGCAAACTGGTCCACGATGAAAAGGAGCATTCTGATTGGTTCCCTGAGCGGTCCGAATTTTGCAATACGGACCGCAAAGATGGACCGCTCGCGAACTCATTTCTCCAATTTCCTTTTATGAAACATCGAATGAAAGAAAACTGTTTTCTATTAAGTAGAATCATTTTTCCACATGTCTGGCGGACAATTTTGTAACTTTTCGCAAAGTGGCCTGAAAAATGCAAGAATATGCTTAGCTTTGGCGCGCGCGCGTTAGCCGAGAATGGTTGCATTAATTTCTCAGCAAATTTTTTAAAAAGCCATTATAATAAAAACTTTATTGAGCTAGCTTGTTCGGTCCGTATTGGGAAATATTGGTCTCGTTCTTTTTTTGCAAGTTTATGGACCTCGCCTTCGGCTCGGTCCATAAACTTGCAAAAAAAGAACTCGACCAATATTTTCCCAATACGGACCTCACGCTAGTTCAATAACATCTATATATTTTTTTCAGGCTTCTTTGCAATTGGTTAAATTGCAAACACAACTGCGAGGATTATTTAGCATCCTTAGAAGAGAGTGCCAAAATCTATTTTCTTGTTACAGTAGTTGAATGAATCATTGTCTGTTATCCAGTTCGTAAGGGTATGTGTAGTGTCAGGATATAGCTTTCGTTCCGATAAATTACACCCCAGTTTACAGGAGCACCCAACGGATCGTTTCGGTGGAATATCTGTTCGGAAGGCTTGTAATCGCCTCAGATATTCGGTTAAGGAAATGTCATCTCGAACTTTCTTAATATGGTAAAATTAATGCCTTTTGTTTTCGGAGAGATAAAAATGTCGTTTTGGGTACAAAAACAGGTCAGCTAGGATTTTCGGAAAGGCAGAAGCAGCTCGTAAATTCGGGTAATAAGATTTCAATCCCTAATATTTTCTGAAGTTTTAAAGTTCAGCTAACGTATCCGAACAGATACATTTTTCTTAGCGTTTAAAAATAAGCCATTAAACTGCACAAACAGCACAATTATAACGTAAAAAAGACGTTCCGACACCTACAGAAAAAGATTCTCGTTGGGTGCCCCTGAGTTTAAATACTTTAACTTTTACGTACTTAAAATGAATCATTTCTAACGAGTGACATATCTTATTTATGTCGAAACAATGAAAGTGCCCGACGGAAGTGGCAAAAAAATAAATTTTGGGGCTGCTTTCCCCGCAGAATGTAAAGTACTGTGAAACGTGCTCATACGATAAGAGACAATTTTGGACATTTTTCAAGTGCTTTTAAAATGTCATTGACAACAGATTTGCCAATTACTGCTATTATTGATTAATTAGAGGAGATAAGATCAGGCTAAAATATGTAAAAAGATTTCAATTTACCTGGTAGTTCTTGAGAGAAGAGAGCGTAATTTAAAATTTAGTATCTACGTGCTCGTCTGGCACAAAACAATGCCGGTTGTTGTTAGAACGGACCAATAACCTGTCTTAAAGGAGCTACGTCACGGATGGCGCATCTTGAAAAAATTGGCCAATTTTTTCAAGTTCGCCGTTCATGAATTAAATAAATAAAATAAACAACTTTATTTAAAGTTTCAGAGGATTTAGCACTGCTGTACTAATTGTGGACACATGAACAAATATAAACAGATATTGTAAATCAGTAGAACATAAACTTGTTAAGAATCCCAACTGGTGGGAAGCTGTCCAGTTGGCTATTTACAAAGCGTGGCCGAGGAGTTGAACTCAGAATCTTCTTCATCCTCAACCATCCTTGTTCTGTTTGGTTTATTATCACCTCTTTGGTGTTTTTCTACCTTAGAAAACTGTTATTTTGAGGCTTTCTTCAATTTGAAGGCGATTTTGCACTTTGCAAAAATAACTTAAAATATCGTCACATAGCTCTTTTAACGAATAAGACAGTACAACCCCGATATAACGAACACTCTCCTCTCCAGCTCTGGCCCTGTAGAGGACTAGTTCTACTAGTCAAAATATTGGCCATTAAACCTGCCCTTTTAAATGTCCGTAGTACTAGCCTTGCATTTTAAATTGTTTTGAACACTCTCCTTGCCTACACCTTTTGGTTCGTTGGTTGTGTTAAATCCCGATCAAATCGTCTCAACATTTGTTGAGAGCTGATGTTGAGGCCGTTTTAACACCCCCTTTGTCTCAACATATCTTCTCACAATTTATTTTGTTCTTGAAATGTTGAAACCATTTGACACGGCATGGTCTCAACATGACTCAACAAATGTTGAGAGAATGTCGAGACCGTTTGATCGGGCCTTTATTTCCGTTTTCATTGCTTTATTATCGATTATTAGCTTGTCAATGCTTCGAGTTTAGCTTGTGAACTGCCTCGACACGTACACTGGTGACCAAACGCCGAATCAAACGTAGTCTACGTGCATCCTGGATCACTGATATCATATCGGTGATCCAGGATGCACGTAGACTACGTTTGATTTCCTTTGGTCACCTTGGTCACCAGTGTACGTGTCGAGGCAGTTCACAAGCTGTTTCTTTGCCAACAAACAACAGACGTTTACAATTGACGTATTACATTTCTTTGCAAACACAGAACCTCGTCTACAACGTCATCCTGTGACTCATCCTCCGTAGGGAGGTTTCGATGTAAGAGTTAAGTGTATGGATCAACTCATGGTCGGGACGAAAAATTCCGGCTGTTGTAGAGAGGTTGCGGTTATGTTAGTGGATGTTCAGCTACCTATTTGCATTTTACTCTATCAATGCACTGATAATGGTATAAAGCAACCTTCTGTCTTCCTATTTGTACAGTTTTACTTAGCGTTCTTCGCAAGTTTTTTTTTTTTTTTTTTTTTTTTTTTTGCGTTCTGTATTCTGTACAACGGCCAGGGTTTTTCGTCCCGACCGTGCATACCCCCCCCCCCCCCAGGGGGACTCCCATGCAGAAGTTACGGGGTGTTCGTTTCGTGGGTGTGGCTCAAATTCATTTTCACCCCAAAATAAAACAATTTGAAATTCAAGACTAGTACTACGGACATTTAAAAGGGCAGGTTTAATGGACAATATTTCGGCTAGTAGTAGTAGTCTTCTACAGGGCTAAAACAAAACTAGTTCCTGCCATATTTTTTCTGGCTTAATACCCCTAAATGGTACCGGGATAACTCATTTTAGATCAAGTTTCAAAAACACCCCAGGGGTACCAAGCTACGACGACGATCACCCCTGTCACTTTTATATGTGAGTCCCCCCCCCCCCCCCCCACCTTCCTTAAAACCTCTCTACAACGGTAGTCTAGATAGGTTCAACAGTAGTACATTCGCAAGATTCGTTTTCAAACTGAAACAAATCAAATCAAATCAAATCAAACTAATTCGCAATCTGCGGTATTAAAATAACTGTTATTACCTTTAGCTTTATTTTGTTATGTCTTCTGTACCTCCATTATCGCGTTTCTTTTTTTGTGTAAACAATAAGCATTCAAAATGCCAAATTCCAAGCATTGTGGGTGGGCAAGCCGACGCAATTACTGAACAATAAGGAAAAAACTTCATATGAAATATCTTGTGTCTTGTGGTAGCATATTTCACAACGTTTGTAACAGGACTAACTTGCATGGGAATTTTACGTAACTTTGAGGAGCACTTTAATCTCGTACCCAGATCCCCACTCTGTCTGACACTGAAAAGTGAGATCTGGTAAAGTTCGAAATAACGCCTATTCTATATTGGATACTACTTAAAATATCGTCTTATTCTAATGTGTGCTGTGTTTGGCTCTCGCTACTGAAACATTTTCGCATATTCGCGGGAACACTAGAGATTTTCCGTAGCATGTCGGAAGAATAACTAAACAGTGTCAACAGTCTCAACAGTCCCTTTTCTTTAAAACGATCTCCCGCAAAGCTTCCTTTTGTGGCTTTTATAACAAATTTTTCCAAACCTCTGTCTCGAAGAATTCTCAGAATAACTCCGTCGAATTCCAGGAATTCATCCATGTTTATTCGATCACAACAGACCGAAGGACAACTAAGAACAACGGGAAGGCCCGTATATCGGGCCTTGAAATCGAACTTTACCCTTTCGCGTGGCAGAGGGTGATCTGGGTACGAGATTAGGAGCACTTCTGTCTGAGTTAAGGCTCAGCCAGGCTGCGCAATTCAAGGTAAGACTGAAGTCGACAATGTTGAGTCACCTTTCATTGGAAAGAAGAGAGTGTAGGCCAAATCCGAAGAATTTATATTAGTTCAGGCAAGGCTCGAATTTAGTCGTTAATGTATACAAATCGTTTTCGATAACGAAATGAAAAAAATTAAATAAAATCCTTCGTCAGTAATATCTCCAGGCAATCTATTATGCATACATGTATGGGCGTTTTTGGAACAGTGCGGATTCCGATACTAGTTACTAGTAACTGTTAAGAGCCATTTCTGGTGGAAACCCTGTGTAATTAGTATTACTTTCAATAATGTAGTAGTAATGTTTCTTTGCACAGTGTGGGCATAACTAGGCACAGTGTGGGCATACTAGGTAGTAAGGAACGAAGCCCTACACTTCAGGTCTTCTTGGTGTTGTGTTCTTGGGCAAGACACAATGTGGTAGAGCCACCTTAAAAAAGTTTACTACTCCTCGTCGGCTTCCGTGCTATGGAAACCGCGGCAGTGTACGTGGGCCAGTTTTGGCCCGAGTGCGAATGTTCCTGTAGCTACAGATTAAAACGATTGTCTTTTAATTTCACTGTATGGAGGTAAAATTACGTTGAACAATTCCTCTTTACAAATGGAATTAAAGATCAGACCCAGGGGGTGTGTGTTGTGTCTAGATAACTTTCATTCCACCAATGTTTGGCATAAATCTAATATCAGATAGATCGGATTTCCACACGGAAATAGTATCTAAGCATTTTTTCCTCTTTTGTTTAGCTTGTATCTTGTACTGATGATTTGTGTAGATTATCATGTAACGTTGATGATGTTTCTTTAATATTCCGAGTCAAATGGGTGACATATTTGGTCAAATAATAACCTTTCACTTCCAGAATCAAGCCTCGTGTCCGTTTAGACCGTTTAATATGGTTCGAACTTTTAACATTTTTTTTATGAACTGAACATGCCAGCATAATAACTCCAGCTACCATGTGCTCATGCATGTGCTACTTAACAATTCGATTATTCGCTCTCGATTTCTATGATGTGACAGTTGACGAGACCGTCGGCCAAATCAACTATCACTCATAGAAATTGAGAGCGAATAATCTAATTATTTTAGGAAAAATCATAATAAAAAGACTCATGCGCCAGAAAAAAAATACCAATACATAACACAATTTCCACGTGATCAGTACGCCTGCGACTAAAAATAGACTATCATGCACGCGTACCGTGTGCTTGACAGCTCAGTGAAACGAAGCCCTGATCGAAGTGAAGCAAAGCGAAATTTTGAAAAGGACCATGACAAATATTTTGATCATCACTCAAAGTACACAAGAACGGCCGAAATGTTCCATTAACGAAAGGCAAACTTCTTAACGATAATTGTTGACGATGGATACCGAGCAAGCTCGAGCAATTGTGAAAACTGTACGCCGCTGTGGCAACATTTTGGATGTGCTGATGACCTGGTTGAAGCTACTGGTTTGTCAACTGCACCTGGTTTTCGCCAGAATAACTGGTTGAAGGAACAGCCAAAGCACTGGAATATGAACTGGATTGTCCATCAGAACTATGGCCCTCACCACTGACAAAACGGCTCAAAATGTTGGACATATACGTTCTCTTTTTGCTGAAAGGATGCCCGCGCGTTGTATGACTCGACAATGGATTGATCGGATTTATGGCCGGTCACAGCTTTAATGTGTCTTGCTTCCACGTTGTTGTCGGACAAGACAGTCACAGACGTAGCTCTTACACAGTGATCAGTTGTCAGATGGGGCTGAATTCCTGCCTTTTGGCTCATCTGCTTCAGTATGGCATACTGCCGAGCATGGATTGGCCGACCGGGGCATTACAAAACCACACGTCGTCTTGCAGAGGATCAAATGAAGCTGAAATGACTCTGGGCCGCTGCAATTAAGAGACAGTCCAGTTCTGGATTCAAATGCCTGAGATAATTTTCAAGGTTTGGACAGCGCAGCGAGGTGAATCTTTCACTTCAAACATGCCTCGGTGACCTTGGTGTTTTTCGTGGACAGCGCTGCACGGAGCTCATAGTATCGCCTTCCCTCAGGAGTTTGTCGAAGCACCAGCATTTGTTTGTCAAGTTTCCGTTTATTTTCTCTGCCACGTTTGCCAAAGTACAGTGTGATGTAAAACCATGCCGTTTGGAGAAGCTGCGCGGGATTTGTTGTTGTTGCCTCGCCGAGCTGTTGTGTTTTGTACAATATTCCTGCAGTTGTTCGCTTGTAGGAACTTTACTAATGTTCAACTGGACAAACCTGAGCCCGTTTCATCATGTCTTTGCACAGTGTATAAGAGTTTCATTGGCTTTGTTGAACTCGGGGTCGCCGACAATGGACCACGGCTTGTTGTTAGGATGTTGACGCAGATAGCGGTCAATGGCCGTTCAGCGAGGAAACCTTAAATGACTGCCATTTTTTTGGCGAGCGGACGCCGTAAAATAATTGGAGACATTTGTTCAGCTTCGTTTTTGACTGCTCTTCGATTGTACAGGTAATTTTTTTTTTACTTGCAAACCATTCTGAAAGGAAAATAGCATGGAAGTTTAGAAAAAATTGTTTGTTGTTTCTGTTTTATCGCAATGAAATTGTCAAGTAAATATCATTTGCGAGCAAAAAAATGTATATCAGTAAAGCTTCTCACCGTTAAATATCTTCATTCCGTACTTTGTTGCCTGATTAGTCTTTTAAAGAATTGAATTTATCCAGTATAAATATTTCTAAATCTTCCTCCAAAACTCCTGATCATGAGAAACGGGAAGACTTCGCCATTTTGTAGACGGCCAGCCACTGCGAGCACACTAATGGCTGATAGTATATGAGTAGCTTAGCCAATCACATTGTCGCATTTGCATTAGTATACTAGAATATTTTTACTAATTGTTTTAGTGAAAATCATAACAATTGTCTAGTATTAACTCTAAATCTTCTTCCGAAAACTTCGGAGAAACGAGAAGAAACCGCAATTTGTAGACGACCTCCAGCCACTGCACACTAATATAACAATAGAGTGTTTCTGTCGAGGAACTATCGGCTGATAGTTGCCCGCGGAAATTTTATGTTCTAAAAAACAAATATTAGCCCGAGAAACGAAGTTCGAGGGCTAATATGCTAGTTTTTTAGAACATAAAATTTCCAAGGGCAACTATCAGACCGATAGTTCCGAGACAAAAACACTCTATTGTCATTATTGTTCACCACTAAATTTTCCGCGCGGCGGCCTAAAACTGAAAACGACATGAATTTATTTATTTCGATTTCTAACACACAGCTGCAACGCTTGGAGCTTCAAAAATAGTTTCAACTTTGTCTCGTAAATACGTACAAAACTTTAGGTTAAACTTCGTTATTACTTTTCAAAAGTTATAAATCGACTGAGTGATTTTTCAGTTCCATCTAAATGAAGTATGATTTGTATGAAAAACGGCGGCAAAACCTGGCGCGGGTCGCCAAGTTGAATCAAAGAAAGCAGGACAGAGTTTTCTTCGGATTTATATTTCTTCGCTCAATCTCTTCTAAAGTTTCATATATTCTGGAAAATTGTGCAAATGATTTAGCACAAAATGGGAAGATCTGAAATAATTGTGGAGCTGAACATTATGTTCATTTTACAAGTCAAAACGGACAACTGAACAGAGTCGAAGATTTCACTTGTTTACGTCGGGCAAACGCTTGACGAACTGCCGTATTTAAGCTTCATAACGATATTTATTGTGCTGATTCAAGCTGGAATTGACAAGCCTCTTGGAAATACAAGGTAACAATACCGAATAGGCTAAGCTTAAACTTGTGGTGTAAACAGGCTGTCATTTTTTGGACGAATTTGTGTCGGTTTACCGATCTTTCCGTAAATTGTTTAGTGCTCTTTCATTCGCATTTGTTGTACATTTACAGGAATTTGCCATTAAATATTCGTTCCAAACTTCGTGCATGCTCATATGTTATGAAAGAATTGATAGAGAGTAATTTCTCACTATTTTTAAATTTATTCTTTCAAACTGTTTAGTTCAAAACTGCACAAAACGGTTGTTTTTCGCTCGGGCGGGTACTATCGATCCGGGGTTTTTTGCCCGACGGGCACTATTGCCTGACAGTGTCTCTCCGCGGATGAACACTATCACGTCACGTGTTCGATTTAAGCCAATCAGAATCAAAGAAAATTTAGTGGTGAACTATAATGGCTGATAGTGTACGAGTAGCTCAGCCAATCAGATTGTCTCATTTGCATTAGTATACTAGTAGAGTTTTACTAATTATGTTTATTATGCTGTGCAAGGTGGTCATGTGGATGACACCCTAGTATGTGTGTGACCATTCAAATGAAAGCTGGCTGTTGAGCTGTAATTTCATATGATACAGTTTATTGTATTGTACTAAGTGGTTCTAACTTTTCTTGAACAGTACTTTCTACTGCTATTTTCTTGGTGCTAACTTTTAAGTCCTCGGATAAGCCCTCGTGTGTGACCATTCAAATGAATGTACAGTACGTTCATGCGATGCTGTTTGCAAAATGAAATTTGGGAATTTTTTTCAATTTTGAACTTGCCACTCCTAAGCTGGAGTAAAAGTGGAAACAATAAGTGCAGATGAAAGTGACAAAGACTGCTTTCGATTTTTAATGTATCGTGAAAATAATTTGAAACTTTGTTTTAAAATAGACTACCATAAAGTTCCGAAAGTAACGACCCCCCGAAAGTAGCGATCCTCAAAGCCTGCTAATTCCGAAAGTAACGAGGGTCGTTATTTTACGGTATATTTTTGGGACATTTTTAAAAGTACTTTTGACTTGACAAGACAATCAATGTTTTTTTCATATGTCGTATACACAGCAAAACTGCCATCATTTCATCACGGCTATTAAAATAGCTAATTGGTTAAAGGAGCTATGTCACAATATTTTAAGTCATTTTTGCAAAGTGCAAAATCACCTTTAAATTGAAGAAGGCCTTGAAATAGTTGTTTACTGAGGTAGAAAGACACCAAAGAGGTGATAATAAACCAAACTGGAACAAGGATGGTTGAGGATGGACAAGATTAAGACGGATTGCGAACGGCGAACTTGAAAAAAATTGCCAATTGTTTCAAGATGCGCCATCCGTAACGTAGCCCCTTTAAGGGTATTACTTGCGGGATAGTGAATCAGACTTCATTTTTGGAAGTAGGAAAGCTGATTATATCACATCCGGCTTCTGTTAGAGAAGGACTTATCCGTCAATGTTCTACAAATGTTGGCTAAATCTGCAATTTTCGGTACTCTGCAAATAGCGTTATCGAATCCTGCATTTCTGGTGATTGTTGTAAAGTTTTGCCTTTGATGGCTGAGCACTTTTGGATCTGGTGGCAAAAAGAAACAATTATGGTAATTAGAGAGGAAAACGAGACGGAAAAATTAAATTAAAAGTACTTGAGACAAATTATAAGCTTATGCAAGTGTGTTAGGGTTACCTAATAAGGGTTACCCAATTGGGATTACCTAATCCGTTTATGTAACCCTGCCCCCTTTCGCCGGACAAAAGTGTGAATGACAAAGCTGAGAATTATTCACTGTTGTTTGTGCGTAATACAATAAGTGTCCCAAGAAATTTGTCCAAATTGTAGCCTCCTTGACTGTGAATTGACTAAGTAATAAATCAGGCAGGCCTCGTGCATCTAGTCACAAATAAACTGAATTATGAATTGTAATTTGTTGTATACGAAAGAAACTTAACAAAGTGTCAATTGCAGTTTTAAACCAATCATAGGCTGGTATTCTGAGACGACATTATGGCGAAATAATCAGTCGTCTCACTCGTACGCTAAACAAATAACCTCTTCTTCAACACACAATGTACCTGTTCCAAATGGCAATTTTAGAAGACATAACTTAGGTGTAAATGGTTTATGGATGCATATACGCACTTGTCAAAACTTAGACTTGGTCCTTGACATCTTGGGTGGTCGCTTACGGAAGGATGGAATGTATTTTCTTTTTAAAGAGATCAAAGACAAAGTATGCATGGTATGGTATGGCATGCATGGTTACGACTACATCACTAATTTCGTCCACGATTAGATGAAGGTTGTTTAAAGTTTAAACTTTTTTTCTGCAGATGTTTGAAGAAACAAGAAATCGAATGTCAGATAATAAATAATCAATACAATCCTTTGCCTTGCCATGTTCAAAAAGACCTTTGGCCCAAAAATACGCCTAGGAAGCATAAATATATAGATAGGTATATATAAAAAATTGTAATTTTTGAGTGCTCATAACTGATCTGATATAGACAGATCAGTTATGAGCACTCAAAACTTACAATTTTTTTATATATACCTATCTGATTGAGTGCTGCGCAGCAACAAACAATAAAAATATATAGATGACATTTTCGTAGAAATACCTTCTGACAACTAGAAATAATAGAGTAAGCTAATTTTATCTTAAAAGCCCTTACGTAGACAATAAGCCAAGGCTAAGGTAATGCTATTTTAGGCCTTTCTCAACTGTAACAGAATCGCCGCCTTAAGGTTAGTTCGTTGGACGTTGGATCGAGCGGTCCGGGTTCGAGCGCTGGCGGGGCCGGTCATTGTGTTGTGTTCTCACATTTAAACTCTCACAGCGCCTCTCTCCACCCAGGAGTATAAATGGGTACCGCCGAACTGTTAGGGAAACCTGAAGATGGATTTGCTAATCGGCTAATCGGCTTCATGCTACGGAATCCGAGATAAGCTCGGCAGTGTGGGACAGTTTGGCAAATATTTTTAAAGGATATAAAAAATTAATATTCCATTAACATCTTTAGATCTGGAGCCCTGGATTAACCAAGAGAGAAAAACGCCAAAACTATTGAAAAGGAACGAAAACGCGAGGAAATTAAGAGAAAATAAGCAAGCACGAGTAATTGAGCCATGTTCATATGACGTTACCCTTCCACTAAAGAGAAAATATATTTGTTCCGGAGTGGGTTGACGTGTTAATTTTCATCATTTAGTGCTTGACGGTCCTTGTTTGTCGGTGGATTCTTACATTTTTGGCTATTTCGACTCATCCCGCCTGACCTCATTGCAACCCTTATTCAAGGCAGGGTGACATCATGAAGGCTTTGGCATACCGTATATCAAAGGCATCCGCAGATATATATCACTAAAAAGCTATATGACACATAGTTTAATGCGGGTTTGCGTTTTCAAAAATACTAAACTCTATTTAAGGGTCAAGGTGTCTCCTCTTTCGCAGGCGCTAGGCACTGATAGAGGTTATGTTGCAGAGGACAGGATCTTTTTTTCTTTCCAGTGATTGTTTGAACTGTGTTGTACATTAAACTATGTCTCTTATCGTTTTAAGTTCGGAGAATTGTTTTAGCCATTTACTTGGCGGGTTTTGAGTCGATATCGTATCAACAAAATGGAACACTCAGTTGCATGCTTTGCGCCTCGTTTCAGACCGATTCCATATGTAATTACACCCATAAATACTTTGACATACTTTCGATACCTGTTTTTCTTGACATTCAACATTGCCATATCATGATGGATTTGAACATAGACGTAAGATAATTTTCAGTGGAATCGGATTTAAGATATTAAAGTAACCATTGCCAATGCCAATGTCTTTCAGATTGTGTGGAACAAATATCAACGCCTGTAAGAGCTGATCCACCCAAATCATTTTGGTAGGCTAGCGGCAATCATCTAATACTGTACTATAATTAAATACGTGTGTTGGGAGGTCTTAAAAAGCAATTAATCAACGATTCACGTAGAACTGAAGGTCAAAGAAAACAGACGTAGTTATGTGGCAAATAAAAGATTGACTGATTAAAAATAGAAAACATCATCGCCATATAATTTCCGCTTCAAGACAGTCACTAGTTACATGATGTCAACAGTAAGCCCAAAACGGCGGAGGCTATCAGAACATCGATGTATTCAGCATGATGTAGCAGTTTTATGCCATGATGGCTTGTTTGTTTGGAAGTGTTCTGGAATGTTCTTGTTATTCACGACATATGGCTCGAATGAATCATTCATGGACGCAAAATGGAAAGGGAGTTGATACAAACGAGATTAGAAACTCCATTGGACCCAAATTGAGCAATAAGTTGCCTGTTACTGCTACAGTTTGCACTGATGTTGTATCTGTATGCTTTCCTACCAGATGTTTTGCAAAAAGGTAATGTTCACTACTCAATATTGTCTAAGGAGAAAGTCGTTCTTTTTCTGAATGTGTTTGATCTTGATTGCGTAACCATACTACTGTAGTTGCTGTTACGAGCCGTTCTTTGCCTTTCGCACGTTTTTAACGCCCTACAGTTATGTATATCTCCCCCAAGCTGTATCCTCCGATAGTACATGTTAACCCATTACTCTTGTAGTGTTTCTACATGATGGTTTAATTACTCCCTACACATTTGGCCCAACTGGTATTGTCAGTGCTTCGTGCTCTATTAATGCATCGACATCACTCCATAACAACCTCGTTCATCACTTGTGTGATTTTTTAACGTGAAAACAGCGAGAAATTTACAAGGTTTTATACGAGGGCGCTAGGACTGGCAAATGTGACCCTCAAACTTCGGCTGACTCTTCTTCAACTTTATCACCTTGTAAATGCTAACAAACGCCTTGTATGCTGTATGCTTTGTTTGTTTTCCTCAGTTGCCACGAGGAAGGTTTTTAAATAAAACCAAAAATTTGGCACGTCAAATATCCAAATCAAATATTATTTTGATTATTATTAGACATTTTCCATGATGTGTTTTGGATTGATCTAGTAAACTCCTCGATATTCATCCTGGTCTTTGCTATTGTACTAATTTGGAAGTGTCCTTCTCATTTCTGGGAATGGATTTTTAGCTGCTCGTCGTTTTAGGTGTAACTATGTATCGACACATCTGTTGCGCAAGTACTGATGACTATATATATAATTCGGCGATAAACGAGTTAATCGCATGCAAGGGACCACAATACACTCCATAATTCATACATCACGGTAAGCATGATTTAATAACAAAATAATGAGTCAAAACTATTTGAAAAGAGAACGGGCAAGCATAAGGTGAAACGTTCAAGTGAGTTCAAGAATTAGACATGCGAACATTGTGCTAAGAGAGTGAATTTATTGCATTCAGGTTTTAATCATGTCACTTGTGTGGATGGCATTTTCGAGGTTGAAGTAGATTACTTTATTCGAGTTCTAGACTATTCTGTCATTATTTGTTGCTGATTATCAGGGCCACTATAGTATTCACTATTCTTAGACTATTTTCTGGTCGATATTCAGTTTTCGTTTTTCTGTGGCAAGTATTCATTCCTGACTCCTGAGTTTACAATGAATGGAAGATTCGATATTCCTTTACGATTTTACGCCAGTATTTAATTGTTAATATTCGCTATTTCGCTTCTACCTCCAAAAGTGTAATCAAAGTCATTAGTGATTTTTATTATATTCTCCATGCGCAATTGCAGAAGTTCGTTGCCCTTGAATAGTACTCTCATCCGTTGAACTGAACAACAGCTGTGTAAAGTTAAGCGAAGTTAGTTTAAATAGGTCACATTTATGGCGAATTTTAGAAATATAATTGAACAATTTTAGGGTTTAGATTTTGACACTATTGCCTTTTTATACTGTAATTCAAAATCGACCTGAAAAATGTCCATAAGGACAATATTTGACTATGCCCTGTTTTCATAGCTTGTGCTATTTTTCTGTGTTGGTAACCTACCTACTCTTTTGGATTTCCCATCCATTTGTTTTACATAACATAGATAGACTCTGTCAGGAGTTGATGCTTTTCTCCTCTGTTTCAGTCAATCCGCTCACGGTTTCTGTCACCGACTACGTGCAGTACTTTACAAAGGTAAGATACATGCAATATTTCCAGTATTATTAAAACATGCTCCAAACGACGTTTCTGCTAAACCGAATGTCGTCTTGTATTGCTTATTTTAATGAATACTGGTATCCCAGAGTTTTTTCAGAGTTGTTTTTACTATTAATTATGTAACTGAGTTATCCAGATCAATTTGTTTCGGCGTCATTACTGACTGGTTTTGGTCTCATTTGTCAGTGCCCTTGTGCATGCAATCGGTGTCTGCACGGCTGACCATAGTTTTTGCCTTTTAACCAACATGTTTCGCAATAAATAGGGGTATTTAGCTATGTAGAATATCGATGTGATTGCTAAATCTATTTGCATGGCGCGCATTGTAGTAAATGCCCATGCATCATTTGGAATGGGATCTTATTGAGATGATCACTCGCGCACGAATCATACTCAATGCTGAAAGCACTGGGGTACTGACTAAGTTTTTCTATTAGGGTATTGTTATTCCTGCTTCTGTAACGAGATTTGATTTGGCCTGATTGTCTTGTCTACCACCTGTACTCGGTTAAAACAAGGACTGAAATAAATCGTAACCGCGAGATCCCATCGAAAATGCAAAATAACCGTTATGATATAACACAATTAATACATCTAGACATCAAATGTGCCATTTACAGAGCAAGAGTGGAATAAGATTCTTCTGTTGTGTATGTAGCTATAAAAGTAAACACAACTCCTCGACAACGGAGTTGCGGTATGTTGGTCTGGTATAGGGAGTTGTCTGAGTCGTAGCGAGTAGATAACCGTACTTTTATTCATAACAATTCCTCTTTTTCCTCAGGAAAAAGAATCAAATTAAACATCGGTTGTCTTGAGAAACTTCTGTGAATACAGTTCTATATATTTATATACAGGCCTAAGTTAACATGATCCGTCATCGAGTAGGGTTTTTAACCTTTTTAATGGAAATATATCTTCTGTATCTTTGGCAACTCTTGCAGTTTATTTGTTCGTTTTTTATTTAACAATTCCATCGCCATGCTTGTAAAAACATCTCTGATGGTAAAATATCGGCTGGTACTCGACTCTTTTTCAACCATGATGAAATTAGATCTGACTATTCCATGCAATGTTGCAGAGCCTCATACTTCAAATTTTATCGCGAAACATCTTGGTAAGATAAGGAATTATTAGTAACCGTGCAACAAGTGTTATATTATATGCATGCTACAAAAATACGACACATTGAGCAGCAGACTGGCACGTGCCGACAGAGGACACGAATGAGTACCTGTAATGAATCGCTTGATTGTGATACATGGTGTACCTGATGCCGCAACCGTGGGTGTGCTATATTCAAAGCTTTTATTGCAGCTAAACAGGTTTATCAGGTCGGAGCCATTCTGGGCAAGCGCTCGCTGAGGCATGGCTTAAAAAGTAATAAAATACATGAGTCGCTTTTAATTTCTCCTACTGCGTGAAATTCTTGAAAAAGGAAATGTAATTAAAGTTCGTTAGAGTATTCATTCTGCCGTTGACCTTGTAATACGCAAAAACAGCGGGTTATTTCTTGAGAAAAAAGAACAGCACCAGTCTGAGCGAAACAATTGGTTTGTTCATTTTGGTCGCTGTTATGAATTTTTATGAATGAAATATATCCTTCTTTACCCAGGGCTGCTTTATTTCGCTTTATTTTCCTTGAGAGGATTAAGACGTCAGCAACAACGTTCTGAAATAGTCCGTGGGCCTCCTCTAAGACTCTGCAGAGGTGCAAAGACTCATGTGGTATTAAAACAACTACAAAGGCGAAACCTAAAATTCCTCCAGTTTTAGATTGTTTATCCCAATTCTTTAGATGTCTCTGGGAGTAATGGTAAAGGTCAAAGACGTGCTTTTCCGTTTATAAGTCCAACCAGTCTTCTGAGTTGCCCGACAAAGCTAACAATCGTTCAATCTGGTAAAAAACTGTTTTGAAGTGAACGGCGGCAGTGTTAACATTCTTTTCACTCAGCGCTCCCCTGCAACTTCCTTGCTTTTGAGTTCTTTGAGGAGGTTTAAATGCTATTATTATAAGTTCACGTTTTGAGGAAGCAAATAAAACCCTTGACAAGGGGTCGTTATATGCCACACAGTCTTATAAAGGCTTAAAATCTCAGGTGTAATAAGTGATGCACTTTTAGATAAGGGATAGTTGTTAGTATATGATTGAACTGGGCGGTTTTACCGAGACCAATTCTTTATGTAATGTGAGACATGCTTAAACCAAGTAAAATAGAAGCCACCAAAATCGAAATCGTTTTTTTTTTAATTCCTCCCTGTATGGTGCGCGAGTAGGGGGGCGGAACGTATGATTAAAAAATAGCACTTCCATTTTTCGAATTTGCATTCCGCATGTTCTGCTTGCGCTTGAGTCACTCTGTGAAGTGCTACCGAATATTAACAGCCACTTTCTGATCTGTGTTGAAACCACTCGGAACCATTCAACATCTAAAAATTCTCTTTCCCGTTTCTAGATCTCGTGATACGATGACTTCGTTTGCTTGGAAAACTTGAAGGCAATGACGAAAATTCTGTAACTGCCTGGCCAAGGAAAAACAAGATGGAGTGTCGTTACCACGTTTTTGGGAAGACGAGAAGCCTCTGGTAAGTTGTTTTGCTTCAATTCAGTGTGATACTGGGCATAAATCGTCACAGAATCTCGCTACAATACATAAAAGCAATCAGTACTGTTAACGTGGGACAGTGGTAAAGACTAAACAAATTATTGGCAACTGATGCTATTCCACATGAAATCTCTCTTCTTTCCGTTTCTTGTGTCCCTTTTGCGTTTTTGGGCTGGATTTGTGTTGGCGGGTTTACAGGTATTTTAAAAATTGTCCTGCAGTGTTAAGTTTCAAAGTTAGCTGTAAAAAAAACATTAGGCTGTGTCTAATAAACTGTAGCCTGAATGAAGAGTGGATTATTTAGTCTGCTGTGTTAAATTCTTGTTAGAAACTATGACAATATTCTTAACTGCAGGAGCCGACAGCAACCAATTCGAAACTTCCAAATGAATTATGAACGTCCCATTCAACACTCTTCACTGAAAACATGCAATACTGCTGACCTTGAACAGTATAAAAGTAAACTGATATATTGTTACTATAAACCACTGTTTCTGAACTTAAATTTGGAAGAATCTCAGGAATGTTTTCGTCGTACTCTTCAATATTCACTGCTGCTCACTTTACTAAAAGCCCTACTATCTGGGAACTCCGAAGGAACCAGATCAAGTAGTCGTAGGTTTTTCGCTCTCTTTTGCAAAGGAAAACCTTTCAATTTATCTCAAGTATAGATTTGCCCAAAAACTAACCAGTAATAATTAATTCAGTACAGAGCACACACGTATACCATTAATTTATGCACAGCTACAGTTCAATTAAAACCACGTGCGATAGAAAAGTTCCTTTATAGTAATATAACTGAAAACCAAAAGTGCAAATCTTGATCTTACTCCGAGCTCTCAACACGAAATCTATGGATATTCTGCATAACATCGGTTGTAGTTCTATGTATCATACAGGCCTAAGTTGGCTTAAAAACGCGATTATTTCTCGCATACTTCGTGCTTAACCTTGCCGATCATTTTAATTGATTTTTCGGTGATGATGCAAGCAGTTGAGTATTTGAGTAATTATATGATAAATGAGTTATTTATAGTGGTCGATAACGTTCTTAAAAATTCAATTTGAAATTATCTATTATTCATTCATTAACAACCTCTCATTTTCATGGTAAACGTATAAAGTGATCAGCAACTGGCTAAAGTGTAGGTTTTACTAGTTTTCAGTTAGAATGAAAACGGCGTACAGTTTTCCAGCTTTGTGTGTCTCACGAAGTATAGCAGCCTTTGCCTCAGGTAAAATACACAACTCGAATTCACATGACGTGGTGAGAGCGAGTGTCAGACTTGGGAACAATGCATTGTCTAGCGCTTTCACCTTTATAACGATGACTTTGTTTGCTTGGAAAACTTGAAGTCATTGACGACCATTCTGTTAACAACTGTCTGGCTACGTAAAAACAAGATGGAGTGTCGTAACCGCATTTTTGCTAAGACTAAAAGCCTCTGGTAAGTTGTGAGTGTGATACTAGGAATAATCGTCACCTAATTTTGCCACAATACCGTACTCGCCCGTTTTAAAAACGATAAAAGCTTTACTGTTATCGATTATACGGTAGGACCAAACTTGGGGCAATGTTAAAGACTGAAACAAATGTGGATGTAGATAACTGGGTATTCATGAAATCTCTCTTCCTTCTTTTTCCGCTTGTGTCGCTCATGGGCTGCGATTTGTGTTGGTTTCAAGGTACTTTAAAAACCTCATCTCGACTTTATTACACTTCGGTTCTAGTAACCAATTATCAAAGGTAGTTGTCTAATGACCGTCGCCTGAATAAACCGAGTGGATTGTTTGATCTGCTGTGTTACTTGTAAGAACTCTGACAATACTGAGACTGAGCCAGCAGCAATCAAGAAACTTACAAATGAATTCTAAACGTCTCCCTCAACACCCTTCACTGAAAACATGCAATTTAAAAGTGAATACTATCTTAAACAGTCTAGTCACGGTAAATGTTTCTGACCTTAAATTTGAAATCATCTCAGGTATGTTTTCGTCATACTCTTCAAGATTCCACTGCTGCTCATTTTACTAAAGGCTCTACTATCTGGGAACTCCGAGCCAACCGGCATATCATGTGGTCGATCATAGTTTGTCGCTCTCTTTTGCAAAGGAAAATCTTTCAATTTATCTCATGCATAAATTTTGTCCCAATACTACTCAGTAATTAACTTAATACAGAGCACAGACGAAAACCATTAATTTATGCACAGCTACAGTTCAACCAAAACCACGTGAGATAGCGGGTGAAAAGGTCCGTCTAATAGAACTACAAACCAAAAGTGCAAATCTTGATCTTACTCCAACACCAAATCCACATTTGATCTTTTGCATAACGTTTTTGCTTAAAAATAGCGATTAGTTCTCGTTGGCTCCGGTCATTTTAATTGCTTTTTTCGGTGATCAAGCAGTTGAGTATTTGAATAATTATATGATAAATGAGTTATTTATAGTGGGTAATTAATTTCAATTTTAAGTTATTCATTATTCATTATCGACCTTTCATTTTCATGACCAAAGTTTAAAGTGATCAGCAACTGGCTTAGGTTTCAGTTTTCCGTAAGAAAGAAACCATAATCAGTTTGCTAGCTGTGTGTGTCTCACAAAGTATAACAGCCTTTGCCTCAACTCGAATTTACATGACGTGGGCGAGGATTATTGGCAGACTTGAGACAATACTAACATTGTCTACTGAATGCTTTCTTTCTTCTTTTTTTTTTGTCTGCCTTGTCCCTTAATAGGGGTTGACACATTATGCTCCTAAAATTGAATATTATGCTCTTTGGCGTCACCCTTGAAAGATCTAGATCACGGATGGTTTCTGATCAGATATCTTTTCATAATTTTATTTGAAGTCAAGCATACATGCACCACGAAGCTGGAGAAAACCATATTTATTTTGATATACTGTTCAGCATTCAGCAAACTAAATATTACTAAACTACAGCTCCGGCATTTCATCCTCATCAGCACGACGTTTCCAACGAAATCAAAAGAGCTTACAGTTTCACCACTTTAACGAGCTTAGGAAGTTTCTCATTTCGAAAATATTTGAAGAGTACACATTTTTAAAAAAAGATCAATACATGTTTTCCATGACTTTTTCACTCGCTACTGTAGTTCCTGTCGTCACCGAGGCTCGCCTGCCCATTAATTTAGCCGCTGGCCATTAATTTAGTCACTGCCGCCGCCGTCGCCGTCGCCTCCGTTTTGAGTACTGAAAGGCCAAGCGTCGACTAAAAAAATAATGCATATTTTACTGCAGCTAGAATCTCGCGAATCTCTAGATGCATTCAGTTTGTCTATGAGTGTCAGAGCTATTCTCGGCTGAATATGTAAAGACAACATTGAATACCAAATAGAAACCCGAAAAATTAGCTGTTGTGGTTCACCGTCCAGAAAACGCAGAATTTGGTAATGTATCACGTTGTGGTTTTGCAGACGGCCCCAGAAATGTACCAAACCGTTATAACGCACGTGCATAACTGTTGTACTGTTCATTAAACCTTTTGTGAATTTATCGACGCTCTCGTTGCCGTTTCCGTCGTGATTTACTTAAACTCCCTACTTTAGTACTATGTTGTTTAAGGCATTTACGTCACGGATGCCCGCGCATCTTACAAAAATTATCCCAAATACTGTGTAGTTTCAAGTTCTGTTTTCTTTCTTTATTCCTTGTCCCACACAATTCAACCAAAAGGGTGAATAGACCACAACCAAAAGTGTTGATCTTTTTTTTTTCTCTCTAAGCTCTCGACACGAAATCCAAATAGGATGTTTTTCATACCATTCAGTTGATGGCCGGCTACGGTCGTGGTTTGGCGTGATTTGACGGCGATGAAGTATCTTGAGTACTTGAGATATGATAAATGGGATTTGGTTAATGACGTATTAATGGTAGGCAATTTTAATTTCAATTTAAAATTAGCCATGAGCAAAATCTTATTTCAGTCATAGTTCAAATTTGCCAGCTAGTGCCAGCTAGTGTATCAATCTTATCAGTGTCTCACCAAGTAACACTACCAAATACAAAATATGAATTCACGTGGGTGCAGAGAACACTTGGCAGACTTGAGACGATACATTGTCTAGTTTCATTTCAATCTAACCCTATTCTGCAGACTTGACACAATACACTGTCATTGGTTCAAACTGTATTTTGTCTTTCTTGTCCAATATCTGATCGAGTACCGTTCAACCAAACCCACTTTTAAAAGTTAGAAACCGCCGTGAAAGAACAAATCAAATGTGCACTTGAATGTTCTGCATAATTTGACATTTGTGCTAAGCCTCGTGGTCATTGGTGAGTATTTTTAGACTTCATCAATACACTGGACTTTCCGAGGCGAACATATCATCACGTGGGTCATCATGACGTCACCACTGATATAAAAAAAAATGATTAGTAACATAAGAATCAAGTGAGAACATTTCACGATTGCAGCAGTCCCTATCTCTGATATGAAGGCGACAAATTAGTAAGTTTAGTTATACAGCATTTCGCCCGGGGCTCAAAACGAGAACCAGAGTTGATAACAGTTCAAACTCTCGCTTTCGGTTTGGCCTGAAAACACTCGTACGCTCTCGGCGGCACTTGTCGACTCTCGTACACCCTCGTGAGAGTCGTCAGGCATCTGGCCCGGGCTGATGAGAGAACACTCTCCTGCAACTCTCATCTTTCCGACTCTCGGTAACTCTCACTTCGTTTGGCCCGCGTCGACCCGCGTCAATTCAAGTGGTCATAGTCTGCTTTTAAACGTTTTTGTACTATCCAGTGTACCTCCCTTGATATATTAAGATACTTACTGTATGTATTATATTTTATTTCTTTTAGCATAGCTTTGTTTGGGATTGCTATTTTCGCGAGTTCTTGTGAAAGCAAAGAGGATCTTTCTCAACCGACTCCACAAGGTCAGTTGCTGGAATTAAGGTGTTGTAGTAGCTAAGAGATGTGCCGACGCCATTAAACTCACATATGCAGATGATCTCTATAAAATGCCGCTAAATCGAACTAGTAACTCGCTTTGGTTAAAGCGTATTAACGGAGAATATAATCAATTTTATTACTAACTCGCTGCATTGTCGGCGTTCGGCCATTTCTAAGCTATCGGTTGATAATTCATCTAAAGCTATAATTCGATTTCTCAGCAATATCAGCTATAATTCAAAGTGAAAAATCGCCATTTTCGTGAAAAGTTAAGATTAAATCTCAGTCCCATTATAGTATTATATCATTAGATCCAGTTTCTACCCATTCCAACACTGATACACAACTAATTCCACTAGAAATAATTTACTCCTATTCGATACGTAAAGCCAGCCGAGGGAATCACATGTTAAAGATAAAGCCCGAACTCTTGAACCTAATCTACCAGAGGTTTCGACTTGGGATCAAAGTCAGCACGCGCTAACTCTTGACTAATAGTGAACAAACATGATGAAATTTAGTCTATTATTCCTTCATCAGTCCCTATTTTTAAATACTTTTGTTATTCCAGGTCGTACCACCACTCCTGTTTAATTGGGTATTGCGATATTCTCCATTTTTATTCTTTAACCCTTTCACTCCCAAGAGTGCAAAGTTCAAAACAGAGGGGAAAATCTTGAAGTTCATTTTTCAAAATTGTCAAAAACAAACAGCACAATACAACAATACAATACAATACAATACAGCACCACAGAAAAGTACTGTTCAATAGCTTTTAGTTGAATGGTCACACACTAGGGTTTCATCCACAGACTCAAAAGTTACAACCACATTTATTGACTCGAGGTTTGACTCGTATCAACTTTACTGTACTTCTTTCTATACTCATATCATCTCCACTGAGATCCAACGGGAAACCAGCTAGGAAAGATTGCGTGACGAGCCCAAAGAGCGTCTGCGTAGGAGGCTAGAAACCAGCAGGATTCTTCCATGGTTTTTGCTTCTTATTCAAGTTTCATTATATAATTGCATTATAGTCTCCAGGGACCATGATACAATGGTCAATCCAAATTACTAATTATATAGAAAGCCATAAGACAGATTAACAATTTGGCGATTTTATTACAAATCGCTGATTTATGTACTCGCAAACTTAAAAATTGCTTATCTAAAAGTTTTAATTGAGCTCGAGGTCAAAGTCTCGAAGAATCGAAGAATCAAAGAAATGCCTTAAGAAAATAGCCGCTAAATCTTGAGGAAGAAACATCTCTATATTTAGAAGTCGCTAGAAATAGTATCACCATTAGACGAGCCTTTAGGTAGGTATGGTAATCCTACAATTTGCACAGTTTCCTTCTTTCCAAACTGACGTTCAGCTTAACTGATAATCCGTTATTAACATCAGGAAATTGCCCAATTACTTAGATATTAACTCCTCGTCTGATACCTTTATTGCAGCTGTTTACAAATTAAAATGGCTGCGCAGGAAATAGCTTGGATTTTATTGTGATAATTGAGCGACTTATCGTCTTATGTAAAATAGCCAGATCGTTTGAACCAATTATTTCGGGATGACATCAACATGGATCATTTACCATTGAGAACTATTTTAACAATAATCCAGTGTTGTTTCCTGCCGGAAATGCCGCCAAACGTCTACCGTTGTTGCTTCAGCCATAAGATTATACAATCGTTATGGTGTGTTTCGGGGGGACTTATTACAGTAGGGAAAGATGGACTTATAATCGGGTTAAAATACGTTTCTGAAACTTACGTTAACATAAAATTACTTCTGCCAATCAGCACTATAGACTTTTCTTCTCCACACCGCATAATTTAACTTTTGGCCGTTTTACTAAGTTACAAATTTAAGAGCAGGTTTAACAACAACATCAAGATGAGCCCTTCGTTCCCTCAAAAGAGGAAGAATATCTATACCTTGTGGGCGGGCAAAGGCTTTTCTAGCACTCCCGAGAAAACCTGATAGTCAAGGTAGAAACATTATACAACTTAAAGCTCTCTACAAAGATCAGTATAAAACTGGAAAGAGAACTTGTTTATCATGGGAGGGACTTATATCCGGCGGACCCTTATAACCGGAAGGGATCATTTTGTTACCAGACTTGGGTGTATCTGAGCCATGGGGCTGAGGCGCCCACGTAATAGGGCTTATTCATGATGACTTCACCAGCACCCTTGTCTACACGAAATTCTTCTAGAAACTAGTGACAGGCTTTCGGTTATCCTAAGTCATGGCTTTGCTACTGATATAGGCGTGTATCGAGACTTTTTAAAGCCGTGTATAGTAGTGCTGAGAGTGTTGAATTTCCGATATCAATCGCTTATTGACAGATTTACAATTATAAGTGACCTTAAGGGAAACCTCACAATAACAGTAAAGCACCGATTTAAAGTGATAAATCAAACTGGCCGGAACAAGGATTGGTAAGATATCGGGAAAGATTGTGAGAAGGATTACGAACGATTAAAGGGGCACTGTCCTGATTTTAGCATGATTTTGGGAAGCTCAGAAACATATCTAGATCATAGGAAGTTGATCAATAATGGTTTGATTCTGTAGAATAGCACTCGACAAATGACAGGAATCCATTAGGAAGTGAGGATGACGAACGACAGCGAGGATGGAAATGGATTGCAATATTGATTTTTGAAAACACGTCAGGATGTCAGTTTTTCAAAGTTTCAAATTTGGCTCGGAAATCTTTGAAATTTTGCAAACATTTTGTTGCAGTATGGAATTTCTTGAATAAATTGCTTTTTATCATTTAGTTAGAGTTTATTACGTTCTTATTTCATAGATTTAGGGACCATTTTCGTGCATTTATAACTGTTTTGAGCAAATACGCCGGGACAGTGTCCCTTTAACTTGAAAGAAAGAAAAAACAGACTAAATTTGTCCTGATACTTCGCATCTATGACGTAGCCCATAAAATATCGATGAATGGATTTGTATCGATTATCAATCTTCAATTGCTTACGCTTGAAGAAATCTGACGCTGACTTGCAACAAACTGAAATTCGACCAATGACGGGAACTTGTGTTAAGAACCTAATTTGCGCATTACTTAATTGTTGACATTTTAGCCTCGTGCTGATTTTGTGATCGAAGGTTCTCCAGTAGTCAAGGTCAACCCTTTTAGGCTCTTAGTTTTGTCACCCGTTTGTCTAAGTGGTTTAGCATTTAACAATAGTTTCCACTGTGGTCGCAATTGGATGTTCTTCTTGAACTTGGCTTAATTATCCGTGAAAACTTATAAGATAAAAGGGTAAAGCCTCACTCGGGTCAAACTGGCCCACACTACCGGAGCTTATCCCGGTTTCCGTAGCATGAAGCCGACTAAGAGTATTGCTACTCTCCCTGGATGGGATGCTAGTCCATTGCAGGTTACCTCCCCAGCATTTTGTCGCCGGTACCCATTTATACTCCTGAGTGGAGAGAGGCACTGTGAGAGTAACGTGTCTTGTCCAAGAACACAACACAATGACCCAGGCCAGGACCGCTCGATCCAGACTCCAACGCGTTAATCATTAGGCCACCACGTCTCGCGAAACTTATACGTTATGGTTTTCCATCCTTGATTGGGTAGTCGTTATTTTCTTACACTATTATCCTATTACGCTTCGAGAACTAAAACATGTCCATAATTTTAGTATATAGCTATAATCATCAAACGTTTGTAATCCGAAGGAGTTAGTAGCTGGAGCTGTAAGCTCAGAGTCCTATCCTCCGGTAGGCAAGAAGGTTAGCCTCCACAGACTAGAGAGATAGTTGTCTACAACTATTTAGTTGTCGATCATAAAAAGTTATCGATAACAAAAACGCCAGTGTGTGAAGCTAGTTATCGATAACTGAAGCCCTTATTTATCGACAACTAGCTTCACACACTGGCCTTTTTGTTATCGACAACCGTTTATGATCGTCAACTAAATAGTTGTCGACAACTATCTCATTAGAACACCGAAGAAAACTGGTTTGGCCAGTTGAAATATGGTACTTAAAACTCATTTATAATCTACGTTGTATCGGTCTCTGCTTCTACAGTATATTTTCTGATTAGACCACTAGCTCGATCCAACGTACACCAGCATGCTTGTCGTCATGGGTTGCCTGCTTGGACATTTTGTCATAGAATGGAGGTGGCGGCCGAAGCGCCGAAAGGTTACAATGAAGTTCTTTTTTTTCCTTTTATTTTAGCCACTACCAAGGCACCGAAACAATGTTCGTTTAACAATATCAACTACAGAGTGGGGGAAAACTGGAATCCATTTCTGTTACCAAAGGGATACTATCGCTGCATAACGTGTATCTGTGAATTGGTAAGTGATACATCCGGGATCTAAACAGATGTACATTCCGGAGCTAAACAAACACAAATTTTATTTTCGGACCTTTTCCTTTCAGACAAAATTTCGAACAAAAAAATTGTCCGACGTTTTTCATCTAGTTATTAAATCTAAATCTAAATGTATGTATATGTGACGCGCAATTTCATGTATAAATCCTATTATTATACATTTTGCTCACTATCTCTATTCTCATTGGCTGAGAGCATACAGCTAAATCACCCTGGTATCGAATTGACGCGTCATAACTGCAGACACTAGGATTTATCATGTAATTACGCGTCATACCTACAGACATGCTTATTGACGTCATGCACGTGTATCACGCGTCCTTCGCTTCATTAGCACCGGCAGCGAAAAATAAATTAAAGTACAGCACTCCACAATCCGCGAAGAAAACGCTGCAAAGTTAAGCCAAAATGATGATTTAGTTTTTTAAATGTATATTTTATTGTCTGTAGGTACAAATGTATGACATCACAATTTGGTGCCAGCGTCAATTAACTGTATGCTCTCAGCCAATGAGAATAGAGATAGCAAAATGTATACTAATGATAATAATAGCTTTATTTCTTTTCAGAAAACCTCAATAGCTGTAGTGACTTGCTCAAAGTGCAGGAAACCACCACCAGGAAATGGTATGTAAATGTGTTACTTTCCTTCATATGATACCAGATACAGTCAAACCTGTATTAAGTGGCCCTGTTTACCTTCTGTTTAGCGGTCAGTAGTGCCGCACTGTAAACTTAACCTATGATCACCTCTATATGGAGTGAGCTGTTTGTTTTTGACCTGTATTAAATGGCCACTTTGCCAATTGCAAGTCCCGGGGGGGGGGGGGGGGGGGGGGGGTACTCCCTGAAATTTTTGGTGGGGTGTGCGGCCTGCTTCTTGAAACCCTTACCCTATTTCAGACCAAAATATGTGATTTTCCATACCCTATTTCAGACCTGACCCAAAAATCGATACCCTATTTCAGACCTATAAAATTAGTACACGTGTCTAATACATGACTTCAGCTACCCAGGAATGGGTTCCATTTGCGCAAACATTTGAAAAGGGCTTCGAATTCCCCGATGTTAATGGAAAAAAACAGTTTCGACTACTAAGCCAAACCAAATTCCAGACCAGAGTGCACAAAACATACCCTATTTCAGACCAAAATGGTCAAAATCTATACCCTATTTCAGACCAAAACGGCACAAAAACCATACACTTTGGGGCTGCACATACCTATATAGCTTATATAAGGGAGTACCCCCGCCCCACCCCCCACCCCCCCTCCCCGGGTTGCAAGTTCACGAGATTATATTTGGATTTTCTTGCGAAAACACATCAAAAAAAATTAAACTGCTTTTCGGTGAAATTTAATAACGTGGAGCCATTGTGTTGCTTTCTCTCTTATCAATTGAAATTTCATAGTTTGCATTATATTTGTATTGATAACATTTTTCGCCAAGCCTGTCAGTATGACATTCTCTGAGGGTGACCACTCAATACAGGTTTCTAAAATTTTGTGCTGCGCCGGTTGGTGGCAAAGAGCCAAGAGGCTAGGCTATGTTAATATTGTTTGACTGGTATACGGAAGGCCGTAGGTTCGTTCTACTCTCGTTGAAAGAACTTCGAAATATTTTAACATTTTTTATCCAAAAATTCTCAGAAATATTCCCAACAATTCCCAGAAATTCCCAGCAATATTCCAAACAATTCCTAACAATTCCCATTCTCCTAACATATCCCAAAAAGACTGCTTAACGTTAATGATTGAAAAACGTATTTCTATAGTTTCATTATCATCCCTTTTGTCATCATTGTCGTGGTCGTCACATTATTCCCAGCAATATTTCCTCATTATTTCATTATTCCCAGCAATATTTCCAAAAATTCACAGAAATTCCCAGTAATATTCCGAAAAATGATCAGTAATTCCCAGAATATTCCCAAAAATTCCCAGTAATTCCCAGTAATATTCCCCAAAATTCCCAGTAATTCCCAGTAATATTCTAAAAAAATTCCCAGAAATTCTCAGTAATTCCCAGTAATATTCCCAAAAATTCCCCGTAATTCCCAGTAATATTCCAAAAAATTCCCAGTAATTCCAGTAATTCCCAGTAATATTCCGAAAAATTATCAGTAATTCCCAGTAATATTCCCCAAAATTCCCAGTAATTCCCAGTAATATTCCGAAAAATTATCAGTAATTCCCAGTGATATTCCCAAAAATTCCCAGAAAGTCCCAGTAATTCCCAGTAATATTCCCAAAAATTCCTAGAAATTCCCAGTAATTCCCAGTAATATTCCCAAAAATTCCTAGAAATTCCCAGTAATTCCCAGTAATATTCCAAAAAATTCCCAGTAATTCCGAGTAATATTCCCATAAATTCCTAGAAATTCCCAGTAATTCCCAGTAATATTCCAAACAATTCCCAGTAATTCCCAGTAATATTCTAAAAAAATTCCCAGAAATTCTCAGTAATTCCCAGTGATATTCCAAAAAATTCCTAGTAATTCCCAGTGATATTCCCAAAAATTCCCAGTAATATTCCCAAAAATTCCCAGTAATATTCCAAAAAATTCCCAGTAATTCCCAGTAATATTCCAAAAAATTCCCAGTAATTCCCAGTAATATTCCCAAAAATTCCCAGTAATTCCCAGTAATATTCCAAAAAAATTCCCAGAAATTCCCAGTAATATTCCAAAAAATTCCCAGTAATTCCCAGTAATATTCCAAAAAATTCCCAGAAATTCCCAGTAATTCCCAGTAATATTCCAAAAAATTCCCAGAAATTCCCAGTAATATTCCCAAAAATTCCTAGAAATTCCCTGTAATTCCCAGTAATATTCCCAAAAATTCCTAGAAATTCCCAGTAATTCCCAGTAATATTCCCAAAAATTCCCAGTAATTCCCAGTAATATTCCCCAAAATTCCCAAGTAATTCCCAGTAATATTCTAAAAAAATTCCCAGAAATTCTCAGTAATTCCCAGTGATATTCCCAAAAATTCCTAGTAATTCCCAGTGATATTCCCAAAAATTCCCAGTAATATTCCCAAAAATTCCCAGTAATTCCCAGTAATATTCCCAAAAATTCCCAGTAATTCCCAGTAATATTCCAAAAAATTCCCAGTAATTCCCAGTAATATTCCAAAAAAATTCCCTGAAATTCCCAGTAATATTCCAAAAAAATTCCCAGTAATTCCCAGTAATATTCCAAAAAATTCCCAGAAATTCCCAGTAATTCCCAGTGATATTCCAAAAAATTCCCAGTAATTCCCAATGATATTCCAAAACATTCCCAAAAATTCCCAGTAATTCCCAGTAATATTCCAAAAAATTCCCAGTAATTCCCAGTAATATTCCAAAAAATTCCCAGAAATTCCCAGTAATATTCCAAAAAAATTCCCAGTAATTCCCAGTGATATTCCAAACAATTCCCAGTAATTCCCAGTAATATTCCAAAAAAATTCCCAGAAATTTTCAGTAATTCCCAGTGATATTCCAAAAAATTCCTAGTAATTCCCAGTAATATTCCCAAAATTCCTAGTAATTCCCAGTAATATTCCAAAAAATTCCCAGAATTTCCCAGTAATTCCCAGTAATATTCCCAAAAATTCCTAGAAATTCCCAGTAATTCCCAGTAATATTCCAAAAATATTCCCAGTAATTCCCAGTAATATTCCCAAAAATTCCTAGAAATTCCCAGAAATTCCCAGTAATTCCCATAAGTTTGTTAAATAATTCATTTATTTTCATTTTAGGAAAAAACCCGGCTAATAAACAACAGAAGAATTGTACTCACAAAAGTATCGGTCGAAATCACGGCGCAGTATGGGCGGAGCCTGCCAGGAATCCAAACTTGTTGCAAGCCAATCAATGTAAAGAGTGTAGCTGTACGGTGAGATATATATTCATTCATTTCTTCAAGCTGGCGGCTATTAAAGTAGATTAATAAGTTCGTTAAGAAGTTATACTTACTCTCAGCACAGTGCCTCTCTCCACCCGCGTGTATAAATGGGAACCTGACAAAATTAATGGTGGGAGGTAGCCGGGGGGGACTTCGATATGAAATGATTATCATTATTATAAAGTGACGGGAGTCCGGGGTGATCGTCATACCATTTAGGAGTTGCAATTCGTGGTTTGGTACCGCTAAGGGGTGTTAAAATCTAAAGTGACTACCGTTAGCGTTATTCCGGTACCTTTTAGGGTATTAAGACGAAAAAAAATGTGAGAAGAAACTAGTTTTGTCTTAGAATTGGTACCTCTTAGGGGTGAAAATTAATTCTAGCCAGTAGCCACGCCCACAAAACGAGATTCTGCTACCTTTTAGGGTTTTTCAAAATTCCGACGATCACCCCGTCACTTTTATATGGGATCCCCCTGGGGGAGGTAGCCTGTGATAAACTAGCATCCATCCAGGGAGAAAAGCATTACTCATACGGAGCCTCATGCTACAGATTCCGGTCTTTCCGGAGGTGTTGGCCACTTTCACCCAAGCGCAGACATTTTTATAGACATAAATGCAGAATGTTAACTGATGTATATTAAATGCAAAATAAAAACTGTTTGTTTTTATTGTATACTACTACAGGATGGGTTTACGACTTGTGCCATCAGAGATTGTCCAGTCCTTTCATGCAAGAATCAAACAAACATAGACGGGGCATGTTGTCCTGTTTGTGCAGGTAGTCTTGGATACGTCTTGTCACTTTTAAACAACCTTTGTCATGAAAACCGCGGACTTAGTCAATTGCTATTAATGTTATTATACTTTATTTGAGCCAACTGGAGCTGTATTATGCAAGCTTGACCTATTCAAAATCCCAAGAGTTGATGTATTTGTTCGAAGAACTTGTACTGAAAAATCGTGAAAAGAACCATGACAGTACTGCGCAATAGCTTTCATTTGAATGGACAAACACTAGGTTTTTAAAAGTTAGAACCACCAAATACAACATTACTGCTCGATAGTTCTCATTTGAATCAGGTTACACACGGGTTTCACACAGACTTCAAAGTTAGAAGAACCTTGTGCAGCATAATAAACAGTACCACATGAAAGTACTGCTGAATAGCTTTCATTTGAATGGTCACACACTAGGGTTTCATCCACAGACTGAAAAGTTAGAACCACCTTGTACAGCATAATAAACAGTACTACATGAAAGTACTGCTCAGTAGCTTTCATTGGTAAAAATCTACTAGTATACTCAGGGCCGTAGCTAGCGGGGGGCAAGGGGGCAGTTGCCCCCCCAAGAATGGGTAATGCTTTCTGAAAAACGAAAACTGCGTATGGTTTTTTCGCGTTCAAACAGCCGCCTTCTTGATAAAAATATATGCCGAGGGTCTTTCAAAAACAAGATTGAACATTTCAAAGGCTTGGTACTCTCCCCAGATTTTGCTCGGCATATTAAATCAAGATGATGGGGAACGAAGAGGCGAGAACTTCTTACTTCTTAGGTAACTAAGTAAGTAGTTATATTTTGACTGTCCGGTACCATACTAACTTGAACATTTACGATTGATTGAGAAATATATTTTGGAGCGGAAATCCAACTGGAGACATCTTTTACACACGAAATAGACTAATGTTTATTGTACTAAGGCCGATATACTGTAAGCACTAAAAATACCTGTCATTTTACACTTGATCGAGATTGATTTTTTGACAAAATATATCATGGAGAATGCTGAAAATAGCATTTCCGAGCCTCTAGATTTCAAAATTTTCTGAGGGGGCATGCCCCCAGACCCCCCTAGCGACTCGCGCCTTCGGCACTCGCTTCATTGCCCCCCCATTCAAAAAATTCTAGCTACGGCCCTGATACTAATGCAAATGCGACAATCAGATTGGCTAAGCCGTACTCGTATACATGCATTCAAGAATCACAAAATATTAATGATCAGTAAAACGGGCCGTTATTCAGAACATGTTATCTTAAATCAATGTAAAATGGACCTACCATTCATTACTTATAAGAAAAATAAACTAACTTAATCGCGTGGAAATATCCTCGCGCGAGGATATTTCCACGCTATTTTGGCAAGAGCGTTACTTTCAGCCGTTTCCCTGTTTTCCTCGTGTTGGTGATTTGTGTCACAAAAATGGTCCAAAGATGTATCGTGTATGGCTGCAGCAACATGTAGCATTCTTGTTTTGACGTCACAACCCCACTATCCTCAGTTATCCACCGTGCGCGCCTTTTGACCCAACCAGAAATTAAATTTGATATTTTTTAGACGGCTAAAACGCGATGAAGAAAAAATGATATAATTTTTTTATGTTCATATCAGGATCCAAGATTCGATCAAGAAAAAATCGACACACCAAAATGTTCCCAGATAATTTTTAGGAAGAGTCATAAATTTTGGCTGTGATTACTTGATCATGAATGCTCTTTTAGTACAATAAATTTGAAATCAGCGCGGACACTTTCTGCCCTCCCCCTCCCCCCCACCTCCCCAGGCAGAATAGGGTTAATATATAGAGGATATTACACGGCGGCGCGAAGATATGAATTTTATTTTCGAGTGGTAAAAACAATATTTTACGAAACGAGCGCAGCGAGTGAGTAAAATATTGTTTTTACCACGAGAAAATAAAATTCATATCTTCAAGCCACCGTGTAATGTTCTTTTTATTATATAGACAAATGACAAAAGCACAAAACTTTATCGCGAACTCTTGCAGCTCGGTGGGCTGGACTTTCCGAATTTCTCTCTTTCGTCTTCACTTGCAAGGAACTCCTTGAATAATTTTAAGTCATATGAAGTTTTTTCTTCTTCGTGTTAACATTTTTCTACTCCTCAGTGAACGATTTCATGTCGGCTTCAGTGAATTTCACGAATCTATCGCTCGCCATTTTTAAACCGGAGTTTGGCAGCTTTGCACAAAAAGCCATGCAAAAGCGGGAAATGACGTCATCGATATCCTCACTAGTGAGGATATGGAAAATACGCCACTCGGGTCCCGGATGTAGTTTCGTATGAGTTTTACGAGTGGTCTATTTTCCAGTAAAACACTCGTGTCTATATAATAAATATATATATTTCATTTCAGGAGACTTACAAAGACCGCATCATCCAGCAGGTATGTATTATAAGTTTATACAAGAGAGGATGATCTAAGAGAAGCATTCCCCCATACATGGGTCTCTTCCAATGATATTTTTTTTGAAATCTATTTTTAATTTTCAGTCCATAGTATTCCTGAATGTAATGAAAGACACAAACCAGTTGAAAGCAACACATTGTAATAAAACTTCCTAATAGGTAGTGAATAATTTAATGTTGCTTTGTAAGAGATTGATTATTTCACAAACTGTGAATGTTGTGTGAACAAAACAGATTCTATTTACATCGCCCATCTTGCTTTTCGCGCATGTCTAACTTGCAGCGTTGATAAGCTTGTCAATAAACGTTAGCGCCAACACGTTATTAACCAGTCTGAGTCAACCCGATAACTAATTATTTCCCGTTGTTTATGCTTTGCTTTAATAAATATTCAACTTCTTACATTTTTATAATTATCTGCTTTTTTCTCATTTAGGCTGCCAAACAATGGGTAGATACTATGACCATATGGAAACCTGGTATCCCAGAATACCTCCAAGATACGACATGTGTATCAACTGCACGTGTAAGGTACGGAGTTCATAACTTGTGATCAAAGGTTGTCTAATACTTCGTCAAGATCAGCACACACTGCAAGTATCTTTTCTAGGCTCCCATGACCATACTTTTTTTCACTGAAGTGAGCAGAAACAAAAGGAAATTTCTGACGACTAAAAAAAATCCAAGGGTTAGGGGCACTTTAACAATAGTTTCCACAGTGGTCGCAATTGAGCGTTCTTCTCGACTAACATACCTCCCTTGTCATTTTGTTGATTGGGTAGTCGTTATTTGATTGTATTATGTAGTAAGTATACTTTAGCTATTCTCGGTATGAAATAAACAAGATAAGTACTACGCGCGCCCTGATTGGCTCAAAACCATTTACCATAATTCTATGGAAACATAGAAAATTGCTTCGTGCTTTTATTCATAAATACAATAGAAAACGTTTTCCTTGTGTTTCCATAGAGTTATGTTAACGGCACTCGTGAAAGTTTGTGAGAACTCGAAATTGCTGTGGAAACACCGAGCCACAGGCGTTCTCTCAAGCTCGTGTTACTATAACTCTATGGAAACAAGGAAAACGTTTTCTATTTCGTATTTAGTATGTTGCTAAGAGCATCAAAAGTTTGAAATCAAAAGAAGTTCGTAGCTGGTTCTATTATAAAGGAGAAGTTAAAAACCCAAATTATCGTCCATCCGGCAGGCAAGTAGGTTCCAATACTTGCCTCGTATATAACGAATGACGGATATAACGACCCAACTTTTCGAAACTGAGCGTGTTTCTTTAGTCCTGGCCAAACCGAAACGTAAGTAATCGCACGTTTCCAACTTACGTCTACTTGCGACCTCGTTTGGCCAGGACTTGCGCGCATTTGCGGTGACTTGCGACGACTTGGGTTCTCTTTGATCGAGATCAAATTTGAGCATGATTAGACGCAAGTCATCGCATTGGTTTACTTCTAGTACTGAGTTGCAGCGCGCGCGCAGGAGCATTCAAACTTTTCTATTTTGCAACTTGCGTCATACTTGCCTACACTTGCGGTAAACTTGCGACTCCGTTTGGCCACCAACGCAAGTTCGTACGCATGTTTAAAACGTGCATCTACTTGCGTCTCCGTTTAGCCAGGGCATTATAGATCGGGATTTCACTTTATATTCTGTTGTGAGTTAACCTTTGATTTCTCTGTTTCATATTACTCCTTAGAATTCCACCATAGAGTGCAGGAATCATGACTGCCCCAAGATAACCTGCGATAATCCTCAACGAAAACCGGGAGCTTGCTGTGATTCCTGCCCAGGTATTTTACTGCTGCACCTCCCAAACCAAGAGAGTGATAACCTATTAGTGACGCTCTCGGCCCGTTTTCACTCAGGCATGTGAATGCCTTTTCACGAGCAGCAGAGAAATCCATTTTTTTACGAAGCACTGTTGCACGTCCATTCTACACCAGCTACATCATCGAAGATACAAGTGCACCGTGTGACTTTCTTAACTATGGATGAACGTCTAAACATGACAGGGCCGTAGCTAACTTTTTTGAACTGGGGGGGGCAATGAAGCGAGCGCCGAAGGAGCGAGCCGCTAGGGGGGTCTGGGCGGAAAATTTTGAAAATTAGAGGCTCGGAAATGCTATTTTCAGCATTCTCTATGATACATTTCAATGTCGATTAAGTGTAAAATGACAGGTATTTTTAGTGCTTACAGCAACATTTCCGAGATTTTGTTAACTAAGTCTCTTCGTTCGCCGCCATCTTGACTTTTAAATATGCCGAGCGAAATCTGGGGAGAGTACCAAGCCCCGCTCGGCATATTTAATCAAGAAAAGCGGCTATTTGAACACGAAAAAAACATACGCGCAGTTTTCGTTTTTCAGAATGCATTACCCATTTCATTGTCTTTGAATCGTTTTCCTTTTGTTTGCCATCTCAACAAGATGAGCGAATCAGTTGTGAAAACTTGCAAAGGTCAGATCACAGTAAAGTTCAAACTATTTACTTCAGAAAGTGAAAAGGTTTTGGGGGGGGCAGTTGCCCCCCTTGCCCCCCCGCTAGCTACGGCCCTGCATGATATATAATTGAGAAATTGATCAGTCGTTCATTTGTCGCCTAATGGATAAAGCTGTTACAAACAAGCGAATTTATTATGTTCTAGAATTTCTTTGACACATCATATTCAGGAACGTTCCGCGACGAAATTACGACATAGCTCAACCTCAATCAATCAATCAATCAATTAATCACTCAATCAGTCAATCAGTCAATCAGTCCATCAGTCGTCAATCAATCAATCAATCAATCAATCAATCAGCCAATCAGACAATGAAACGATCAATCAATCAATCAGTCAATCAATCAATGAATCGATCGATCAATCAATCAATCAGTCAATCAATCAATGACTCGATCGATCAATCAATCAATCAATCAATCAGCCAATTAATTAATCAAACGATCAATCAATCAGACGAACTCTATCATTGCGTCAATTTCGTTCGAGTAAATTGACTACTTAGCTCAATATCAGTCCCTAATCGATTGTCTAGGTCAAGATCCTAAGATGGACAGAAGTACGCTAATGTAATGTAACTGCTGATAAGTCATTAACAAGTTAATGAAAATAAGCACTTCTATAATCAGACTAACAACTGTGCACTAAACGCTTAGTAAGGTGTTGGGTTTAACTTAGTAATTATCTTGCTGTAAACTCCTCTCTCCGTGTCTTCCCTTTTGGCGCTAATTTATTTCAGCTAACTCTGTGCGGATCGTGAAGGAGCCATCTTCTTCCTCTCCCATGGAAAGCATCAGAAGTCTGATAAGATTGAAAGGTAGGCACTCTCACTCTCACTCTCATCAGCAAGTGCACCCTAGTCACGTGGTACCATGGTGTTGAATTGAAACACCTTTTATGGAAAGAGCCATACGCACCAAATTTGAGAAAATCAGCTAAGTTAACCTTGAAATATTTTGACATTTTAGATGATTGTATGGAAACCAAAATTCGGGTAAGAACATTTCTCTCACAGCGCCTCTCTCCAACCAGGAGTGTAAATGGGTACCGGGGAACTATTAAAGGGAGTGTTTCACGGTTCGGCGCATGTGCCGGCTTATCAACTTTATCTATTTAAAAAACCCACTCACATGTACTTCTAGATACTTCAGTAATCACATACTATAATTATGTCCAAGAATGACCAAAATTAACAAAACATTTCAACGGATTACAACGAAAATATTTCAATATCAGAATAAATTATCAGAATAAATCCTTCGGGCCAACACTTTATTCTGATAATTTATTCTGGTATGGTGGTATTATGTCGATATTTTCGGTGCAGTCCGCTGAAATATTTTGTGAATTTTGGTCATTCGTCGTTTTTCTTGGACTAACTATAGTATGTGATTACTGAAGTGTCAAGAAGTACATGTGAGTGGGGTTTTTAAGCGGATAAAGTTGATAAGCCTGAACATGCACCGAACCGTGCAACACTACCTTTAAGGCAACCTAACAAAATGCTGGGGGTATGCTATGATGGACTAGATCTCGTCCATGGGGAGTAGCAATACTCCTAGTTGCTTCATGTAATACAGAAATCAGAGTTAAGCGACCCTAGTGATGAGTCACCCAATCCATTGGATTAAAACAGACTTTAACCCAAGTTTCTGAAAGTTTTTGATTTAGATGGCAAATTTCGCTGTCAGTTTCAAAATGGGTTTAGGAAACACTCTTCAGTCCTGTTTGAACTCAGTCTCTACAAGAAAAGTTAGATTACAAGTACTGGAAAATGGATCTAATAGCCAATCATAATCGAGATCATCAAAAATGTTAAAATATTTAATTTCAAGAAATTGTATACTTTTTTTGGCATTAGAAAAAGGATCACCAACTTAAAAACACATTAGAAACGAAATTGTTAGTTTAACTTATTATTAAAATAAATTAATCACTTGCACATAATTTTAACACTGTTCACAATGCACTTAATAGCCACAGCTTTTGCAAACTATATATAACTGGTATAAAGTAATTTTATCTCTAATTCTAATAATTATATAATTAGCTGCTAACATAACTTGTAAAGTAACTCTAACCATAGCATAATACCTTGACTTCCTTACAGTCCGTAAGCGTCATCATAGGAATGGAGAATTATTCGGCAAAAAACGGCCGGGAAGGAAAGGTATGAAACAAAGTATTAAACTGGAAGTGTCGTCATTAATCCAGTCATTCGCTATCTTCTCACAACCATTATTGACGTCACAGAGCGAGACCGTGCACGCATGCGTACTAATCATTCAACATGGTTCCCTGAGCCACCGTTCTTTTTGTCTATATAGCGGCAGTGTTTCAAGTATGTGTGTGTGACAGATCAGTTGCACATAGCACCATCTTACCAACGCCTGTGTTTTCTTAGTTCTGTTCTGTTGCATTGCATTGAGGACCAACCCATTCAACCGTTTCTAATTTTGGTTGATTTGCATTGGTTGAAGTGTCCTAAAGGCTGGTTTTCACTGGCGACATAAGCATAAACACAAGCACCATACACAGTCGCAATAACGTGTTGATCATTAGCAGCATTTGCTCCTAAAAAAAGGCACTAATGATAACGTGTTACTGCGTCTGCGTATGTTGCTTGTGTTTATGCTTATGTCGCTAGTGAAATCCAGCCTTTAAAAGAACATCTTTCTCGCTAGTTGTCGTTGGTTGAAACGGCCGGCGAAATATATCAAACACGAGAGAGAGTGTTTCATCCGATTTCCAAAAACCGAGAACAGAGTTGAAAAATATGACGCGTAGTGGAGTATTTTTGACGAAATTCTTCAAGAACGTTACGAACGACGGTTTTTACTGATGCGATCGGTCAGCCTCTAGAAATTCAAGTACTGTACGTGAATATTTTTGAGGTATTTTTTATTAATTTTGGCGTAGATTCTGGTATGCACCCAAAAATGTATGAACCTCTTCTCGGCACCACCGGAAGTAAAAATGTGATAAAGCGTTCGAGGGACTGGACTAAGTTCCTCATTGCTCCGTTGTCGACGCGACAAGTTTCACGCGCTGCAGATTTGGGGGGGGGGGGGGGGGGGGGGGGGGGGGAGGGGCATAATACTTCTGAAATTTTCGTATCTGTATCATCCAACAAAAGTGCCAGGCGTCGCTGAGTGTGTTGCCCCGCTCCTAGCTGCAGACAAGCCTCATAAAGTTCGTATCTATTGACTGTAATTGTTATATTATTTAATGTTTGTTGTAGTGAGGCAGAACCCAGGTGAATGTGAATGGGGAAAGGAAAAGTATCCTCACAACTCTTCATTTCATCCCACCGTTGGACCGTTTGTGGTTTATTGCGTCAAATGCGTCTGTAATGTGAGTTTACCAATAAACCTCCGTGTTCCTATAAGCATTAAACCATGCACGCATTCCTACCATCTCCTCAATAAACCACGCGAGATGTTGAGAAAACACGACAGAAGCTTTTACAGTGTCTTCAAACAGTGGTTTATTGCACGGATATGAGTCATAAGAATGGGTGGTCTTTTGGAAATAGGCCTTTATTCACGTGTTTGTTCATTTACAGTGTCCATAATTAGTACAGCAGTGCTAAATCCTCTGACACTTAAATAAAGTTGTTTATTTTATTTTTTCATTTTATAGCCACCATGTTGGTTTTCGTTTGTAATGCAAATTAGCCACGTGGTCTACCAGAGGGCAAGCATCGAAAGACAATTATCGGAAAATCGGCTCGTCCTAATGTTGAAGTATCTGCGCCAAACTCATGTCTAAGAGTCGAATCGTTGAAAACTATTATAAACAATATTTTTAGTTTGGAATGATTGCTCTATATTCTGACTTGTTAACTACGCAAGCCGTTTATCTTTTACACAAACGTTAAAACTGCTCATACAGTTGATGTGTATTATATGTACTATAATGCTGTACAAATACAATGCCTGTGAAAGCGTTCATCAGTATACAAAGAAACTGGTTAAAATCTCCGATTTTAAGTTGCTTGCCCCCTGAGAAATCACGCCATCATGGTGGCTATATCGTGAATAAGGCCTGTTTGTCGGTACAATAGTTAATATGGCGTTCAGCACCAGATTGACTAGTCTTGAACTGCCAAAAATTATGGAACAGCTTGTGAATTGAATCATCAAGACCATCCGAGCATGGTCTGAATAGAAGACTACAGCCAATCAGCGCGTTTCAAAAATGGCTGCGCTTATACAGGAGTGACTATTTGACAATTAGACCAGGAGCTCAAGTTTTCTACGAGCGAATAGTCAACGAGGCGTAGCTACTAGAAAACAAGGATAGAACGGTTTTCTATTGAGTGTCGAAAGTAATCCTGAATTACTTTGATTTTGCTTTACTACGCTCTGTGATTGGTTTTAAAAAACTCGCGCCACCTGTTCAACCAATCAGATGCAAAACCATGCAAAACCAATCGCGACGTGGTCATACGCGTTTTCCCGCGCTTGGCGTCGGTTACATGTATTTTCTTCAAGTTCGCATTGGTTCATTGTGTTGTTTACGTTTGGTGTGATTGGCCATTGCAATTGCCTTGGTTTTGGTTCAGTACGAAACTCATGCAGTTGAAAACCGCTCTCATACAGACAAGTGAAACCAAGTCCACCTTCAACTCTTGATATTTTCCTTGGTCTTTTCCTGTTGCAGGCCTCCAAGTTAAATTGTGTGCGTCTAATATGTCCAACACCTTATCCCTGCAAAACTCCAGTGTATGTTGCAGGGAAATGCTGTAAGGTTTGCAACGGTAAGGCTCTGCAAAAGGTCACATAGCCAGAGAGACTCCGCGCACTCAATTCTTACCGCCGCTAGACTAGAGAGAGGTCCGAGGTTCGACCCGAAAAATTCCATTCTGACAGAGATTCGTGTAATGTTTGGGGTTATAGCTGTTACTTGCGCGTGGAAATTCAAAAGCGAGAAACACCCAGTCAGAGATACTACACGGATCTCTGTAGAGCTACGTCATCAGTATCGAATCTCAGCGGCTTCCCTGGGTAGAATTGCGCGCGGGAAGAGAGGCGTCTGTTTGCTCAGGATAAAAGAACACAACAGTATCAAAACTTTGTAGAAATTACGTTAATTGTTTTTAACCCCGCCATATGACCACCCCGTTATTACGACCACCCCGTTATTACGACCAACGACCAACGACCGCCTTTTGGAGTCCGGCCCAGTCGTATTTTCTTTATAAAATTACCCCGTTAATACGACCAGTCAAAATGCCTGGTGAGACTGCTGAATGAAAACAGACACAATCTGACAAACAATAGCGAATTTTAGTGAATGTTGTCCGGCAAAGTTGTTAGTGATTAGCTGCTAGCGTGTTCAATTTATAGCGAATTAAAGGTATAGTTGTCATGGCATTATTTCACCCAACCCCGTTAATACGACCAAATTTTCATGGCCCGATGGTGGTCGTATTAACGGGGTTCCACTGGACTCCGGTTCTGAAGCGACCAGGAATATTGCTGCTGTCCCTGGACCAGGTTAACTCTCAGTATTTTTGCCATTTTTCACCAACAACGATTAGTCGGCAGACACCAGGGGCTCGAACCATCATGATTTTAGCAGTTCCCATGTATTAGATTTATGAGATCTAAAAATGCTTGGATATTTGTAAAATATATACATATTTGCACGATATCCTTATGGCTAGCTCGAGGCCTAGCCGGGATAGTTGTGTTGTGTTCTTGGGCAAGACACTTTCCTCTCACACATTGCCTTCTCCAGCCAGGAGCATATATGGGTACCGGCGAATTGTTGGGGCGTCCTGACAAAATGCTGGGGACAGGGACTAGCATCCCATACAAAGAGAGTAGCAATATTCCTAGTCGCTTCATGCTCCTTTGATCCATCGGTTTGGAGCTCGAGACAAACTTCAGAGTTAACCTTTCTTCCACAGATAACGGTGATGGGACAATTCCAGAAATCCCAACTACCGGTTCTAGCGCAAAAAGACCCTGCTCCTCCGGAAAGTACTGGATGGTCTACGAGTACTCGCATGGAAAGCAGCGAAATATCAAGTCCGAAATACGGGTACAATTCGTTTTAGAAGATAGAGAACGTCGCGCGGTAGAGATACACACCATTAACGCTAACATGACGGTAAAAACGGTAAAGGTCTCGAACATGACCAAACGACACTTCGATCTGATCAACAGCAACAACGAATACAAAGATCTTGGCAAGATTCGTGAAGGTAAGTTCTAACATTAGTAATAATACACTTGAAAAAATTACTCCATTCTGATTGGCTAAAAAGTAGTGCAGCTTTCATGTAACACGAGTGCTGCAAAGTGTAACTGTACTACGAGTGCAAATTACAACGAAAACTTCCGAAGCTAGTTCGAAGAAACACGAAGACCCCTAACGGCTGCCGACGGTCATACGAGGTATGTCGAAGATAGCCGAAGTTCACCCAAAGCCCTCCGAAGGTTTCCGAAGATCACCCGAAGACTTCCGAAGATTGCCGTAGATCCCGAATATTTACGAAGATTCTCCAACTCTATTGGAAGGTTTGCGAATACATGTACTTTCGGAAATGTTACGAAGTTTTAGAAAGAGACCAAGGGCTCCTCTGCCAAAGTAATCGTTAAAAACAGTTTATTATTGTAAGTGTATTGTTAACAAGTAATCACTTAATTTTTATCTCGTGCAATTTGAACAGAATAAGTACTTGTAAATTGTTCAAAGACTACAAATTTCACCTCGTGCAATTTTGTTAGTCTTTGAAAAATACTCGTTCTTATTTATTCCAAATTGCACGAGAAATCATGTGATTACCTATATAAATGTTAAAACATCTGAGGTTAGTCGACGATAATTTATGGTCTTGTTTTCCATCATGGCCAGTCCTGATAATCAAGGCGGGGGGTGGGGTTACATTAGGTTAGTCGAAGAGTAAAACTATACCCCATCTGGGCGAACGAAAATACAATACACAAAACCCGATCCCATTCATTGGTACCTCAAGTGAGTGCCCTCGTTCAAGTTGGTTTTAAAAGATTGGAGAAGATTGAAACAGATTGTTCACGATAATTTTAAGATATATACAAACAAACAGACGACATTATTTACAGTGCAAAACGTATGGTCCCCGCCATCGATCGATCCGTCACGTAGCTCCATTTAAAATGGTTTATAATGGTACTGGTTTCATGGTATTGTACAGTACTAGACTATCTGGGGGGGGGGGGGGGGACTGCTCGAAGTCAACTCCTGACCTGATTTTGTGTATTTTAGTTCAGAGAAACAAGATCAAGATCTGGGAGCAACGCGCCTGTCATTTGACATATGGCTGCATCCATACAGTACAAAAAATCATGGAAAGGCTTCGAGAACGAGTCAGGAAATGCGACTCTTCCATGCACCGCCCACCAGACTCATTACTTAAGCTCGACGAAGGCCTCTGAGATTTCCGAATTGAATCTACGCGACGAAAAAACGAAGTACGTTTGAGGATTGAAGAGAACTGCTGCGACCATCTATGCGAAACGCGTGGGAAGGTTCATTGAACTGAAGTATTTGGCCCACTCTGCGTGATCAGCATCTTCTTCTTTGTAGATACACTTCCATTCACAGGAAAAACCCAAGAGAAAAACAGGGGACAAGACATTTATATGGATAATCAGTTTTGGCGGGAACTACATGAATCAGTTTTGCGGGAACTGCATGCGCGCGCGCGTTTGAAAGGATAAGTAGTTTTGAAACTTTATGTTTGACTTGCATAGCATCTGTGCATGTTTGTAAATAATGTTTTATAGTGCAACTACTCCAACCAAGGCCACCCAAGCAAATTATTTTCAAATTGACCTATAGCGTTTGAGTTTTAAAACAATACTTGAAATTGTAACAAATTTATTGCTTCTGTAGTAAGCATTCTCGACCCCAGACCCTCGCTTTTCTTGACTACGCAAGCTCGGTCATCCGCAAAAGAGTAGAGCTCTGGGGTCGAGATTGCTGTAGTGTGCAGTTTGCTTAGATCCATAATTTGTGGCAAATCTATTGTTAACATCCAAAGTTTTCATTCCGCTAATTTGCACAGAATTTAGTTGGGTGGCCTTGGTTGGAGTAGTCGCACTGTAAGTAGGCGTATTACACGACTCGGCAGCATTTGTCGCCAAAGAATTAGAAGAGAGATTTAGGTAGAACGTATGCCGATCCCACATTGAAACCTGTAAAATTTTATTGGGGGATTTTTATAAATTCTGAAACTGCTGCGACCCGTAGGCCAGGCAAGTGAAAAACAAACTGGAATTACAAGGTAGATTAACCATCTTTTGAAATTTTAACCAACTTGACCCGGCTGTTCAAAAGCCAAACCAGGATTAAAAGTAAACCCCAGGTTTACTCTTCTTGTTTTAAAAAGGAACACGAGAAAACAATACGAGAAAACGCCGTAGTGTGTATTTATGAAACCAAGAGAGGATGATCTAAGAGAAGGATTCCCCGCGCACTATGATCTGATATTTTGTTGAAATCTATTAATAGTTTCGCGCCATGCTGTGAAAGTTATTCTTATTTCCTTCAGATCGAGGCTCCGACGTCACGCTACTCGAACTGACCAATCAGGTAGTGATCTTAAAATAGTTCAGCTATGGCCTGAAAACTAAAAATAGATTTCAAAAATTTATTATTGGATTCACCCATGTATGGGGGAATGCTTCTATTAGATAATCCTCTCTTGATGAAACTGAATTCTAAGTTGACTCTTAGTTTAGTCTGCTCTGAACAACCAGCATCTGGTGTTTCCACCTTAAACGCTTTGTCTTAGCAAAGCAAACATGGCGGCATGCAACGATTGAGCAGCTGCAGTTGTGCGGAAACACAGTTCTTTAGGGATCATATGGCCTGAAACATGTAAATAGAGATTGTTTGATAAATAAAGATATCGAGATTTCACTTATATTACTTTCTTTTTAATTCCTAAAATTATTATAATTATTCACAATGTTAATGCGACATTTGTCATAATTAAAACCCAAAGCCACTGAAAGTTATCACATCTGACCAATCATAATGAATGTATAAAATGCGATGAGCCAATCAGAACTCGAAGCGACATCATGTAGCCGCTGCCAAACGCGGGAAAAGTAGGTAAGCGCGTGTAAACTTCTCTAGTAAGTTTGTTAGAAAAACAGTTCTTCTTAGCAGAACTGAACGACCAAACACAACTCTATTTAAAACATATTTTCCAGATAACGAAAATAACGAGAGAGATGCTGTAATGAGTACTAGTATAACTGAAGGACAGACTTCTCAGACGTTTCAGTCATAACGAAATTCCTTCACGATTAGTTTTGGTTTTGCAGTGCTTCTTATTGGTTGAAATAGCAGCGTGTTTGGTCTGATTAGTTAAAGTACGTTGCATGACTTATTTTAACCAATCAGAGAGCTTGGAAAACAAAAAACAAAAAAAGAGTTAAGCCTGGTTTTCATATGTCGGGAAAATACCAGACCATCGGGGATTTTGTTATTTCCCGACCGTCCCAGACATTCCCGACTTATGAAAACACGACGAGGTAGATGTCTCCCATTGTCTCCCTGAATCGGGAATATCTGGGACGGTCGGGAGATAACAAATCCCCGATGGTCTGGCATTTTCCCGACATATGAAAACCAGGCTTAAAGGTCGGTACACACGAGGGGACTTGTCCCCGGGACTAGTTCCTGTAACAAGTCACCTGCGGCTGTTCATACGAGGGGACAAGTTGCAGGGACTTGTAGCAAGACTGTGTCCCGGGGACAAGTCGATCCCTTGCGCGTATGTTCAAAAAGTACTTAGGCGGGATTATTTTTATGCGTGGGGGAGGAGGGGGGGATATGGACTCAAAGGGCATTGAATTTCGCGTAAAAATCGTCGATAGTGGAATGGAATGGAAACTTTATTGCAACTCCCTACAAGGGTTTTTCAGTTACATAACTACTTATAACCTACTTTATTAAGCCCCCTCTCTTTCCCCTACTTATAAACTACTTATAACTACACGAATAAGCACATAAAAAATTGGTAAAAACACGATAAGCTTAAAAGAAAGAAATACAAATTCATAGATTAATCAGCTAAAAGTAACTTAACAATTCGTGATCTATAAACTCTTATGGAGTTTGAAGATGTAGTTTCGTCGCTAAGGTCGTTCCAGAGGCTAGCTCCACGGTAACTGAATGACCGCTGACCGGTGGCTCGGCGACATCTCGGAATGTTCATTTGATTACGTTTAATCACCATTAAAAATCCCGCACTCAACTAAAGCTTTCAATTGAGAAAGCACAACACAAACTAGTAACAAACAGTTTCGCTTGCTAAGTACATTGCTCAAGACAGTCAATGACTAGATGTTCATTCTTGATGCCTAATCACGAACAGAAATCAGTGAAAACAAAAATCTCCTCACGGATAGTAAATGCAATAATGTTTTAAAATATTGTATATTTACAATCACGAAGGTAGAAAAAATTAAGACTCGCGAAAATAAATTAAGTTACAACATATGGACTTTCAATTTCAGCGTCAGGTTATGTAAACATAAAGCGGTACTTTTATATTTCGTCTAAACCTGAGAAATGTTCTAAATCCAGTGGTCTAGGCTATTTCTTATTACATGCAAATCAGTAATGCAAAACAAAGATGTAGTTTGATGTTTTTCAAAGATAAATAAACCAATCCAGTTTTTTAAAACCAAAGAAACTATCGAGATGCTATCAAAACTTTTTTGATAATCACCGTGAAGAAATAAGACAATCGATTTTTTCAGTAACAATAATATAATACCGTGGAGTAATGATTGTATACAAAAAAAATTTTGTCAGAGGATATTACATGGCCGGGCGGGGATACGAATGTTATATTCGAGTGCTGGTAGTATCTCTCACTCGTTCGCTGCGCTCACTCGTTTGCTCCAGATTAAACACATGTTTTTTTATTCATTTTCAAACCTGCGAAAACGTGATGACCTAAACCTAAACTGAGCCCAAGTTCGCAAAAAATGTCAGGACAACTCGTGAAACGCACAGACGAAGTACGTTTTATCCCAAGAAAATGTTAGTTTCTGTTCCAAAAATGTCCAATTGAGCTTCAGAAATGTTAATAAAGGAGACAATAAACGGGAAGCTCTATTGGCTGATCATGCCAGTAACCATGACGACATCAATATCCTCACATGTGAAAATAAAAAATAGTAGCTTCACTTTGCCGGAAAAGTCCTGGGATGTCATCAGTATCTATATAATAAATTCCAATACAATACTTTAATACAATACTTTAATTTGACACTCCCCTTACGGGGCTTTTCAGTGACAATAGACGTACGCTTTCTATTATCGCTTCAAACTTAATTATATTACGAAATATTATCTCGCTGTAAACGTCGTCATCAAAAATTAATGGCTCAGTTGTTATCAATGTATACGAATAATATTTTGCAAAATCGTTACAAAACTAGCGATCTATTGTAAGTCATACATTATTAACGACTATAAAATAAAGATAACTTGAATTTTTTCCAGCAATAATTAAAATGAATAGAGATGCTATCAAAGCTTTCATGATCATCGCGCACGAAAAAAAAATTATCAGTTCTTGAAATCGCAGAAATTCACAAATAGCAACTGTCTTAATTTCTAGCGGCTGTGATGTAGATCCGAGTTTATTGCAAGATCCATTTTTCCTCTCCGCGAAGATGTCGGTTGTTTGGAGGAAGGAGCTCTTTCCAGTGTGAATTAAACGGAACATAAAAAGCAGTCAAGACAGTGTATGTTTCATATCAGGACTGAAGTTGTTGTAACGAACATCTTTAAAAAATCTTCCATCCACTGAGCCATTACGTTACATTAGGACATCCATCTATCGCATTCACTAAAGGTGCTTCCTTGCTTCAATTTGATACTTGGTGTGGAATTCTCGAGCAAATATCAGTAGCAATGGCAGCAAAGAGAGCCTCAAAATCGACACCAAACGTTAGCAAAGATTCAATTGTTGTCACTGATGATCAGGATTTTGAAACGGACTTGGAAGACGATCTTGAAGACCTTGTTGAGGCGGAGAAAAACAAACTGGACAAGACAACAGCCGAACGTTACTACGATGCCTGTGAGGTCCTGAAGACTGTTCCAGTCGCCAAATTTGTTCGTCAATGTAAAACTGGTCACGTAGACCTCAAGCATTATGGCATCCGGGACATTGGAGCGAAAGCCGTTGCCATGGCATTGCCACACGACATAACAGTGACATCCTTATGTCTTCATGACAATGGGATTGGGGACGCAGGCTCCGTTGCTTTGTCCAGAATGTTGAAAGACAACTGCTTCGTGTTAAACTTCGACCTCTCTGAGAACAAGATTGGAAAAGAGGGCGCTAGAGCGATTGCTGACATGTTACTGGAGAATGCCTCTTTGCAAGAGGTGAACTTGAGCGGTTGTGGAATTCATGGTAAAGATATTAAGCAGTTCTTGAACGCGTTATCCTTCAATCCGCGCTTGAAGAGCTTGGATTTCAGTTACAATGATCTTGGAGACGAAGGTGCCATCCATTTGGGTCGAGCTCTCTCGAAAAATCAAAAGGTGGAATTCCTTGACGTCAGCTGGAACAACATCCGGGTATCTGGAATTGAAGAGCTCGCTAAAGGACTCGCGAGGAACAAGAACTTGAAAGAGCTCGAACTCTCCTGGAACTGTTTTCTGGACGAAGGAGCGAATCATCTAAGTTCCGCTCTGGTCCACAATCGTTGTCTGAAGGTGTTGGAGATGCAGAGTTGTGGGATTCACACCGCGGGGGCTTTCAAAATGGCAGATGCCCTCAAGGCGAATCAATGCCTTGAGGTGTTGCGGATCGGTAAGAATCCCTTCCAGAGCTCGGGAGCTTGTTCGCTTCTGCGTGGGGTAAAATGCAACCAGACGGGTGCCCTGCGGGAGCTGCTTCTGGACGATGTGGTGTTTGACAAAGAATGCGGAAGAGAGATAGATGCTCTTCTCGAGGAACGACCCAACTTCAGTTGTTCTTGGGATGTCAGCATCAGAGGCGGACACGCGGCCAAAGGCAAAAAGAAAAAGCCAGACGCGGTAGAAATATTCCTCGCCTTTGTGCGGACGCGAGGACTTCGTCTAATCGACTTGTTCAGGATGCTGGCTAAGGATGGTAACGCCACCACCATCACAAAAACCGAATTCATTGCTGGAATGAAAAAACTGAATGCGCCTCTCAAAGATCACCAACTGAGAGTGCTGTTTGATGGTTTAGATGTAAATCATGATGAACATGTGGAGTTCTACGAGTTCCTTAGCTCGAGGAGTCACTATTTAAAAGCTGGGCGGAAATAACATTTTCTTCGTGTCGTAGCAAACGATGCCAGTGGATGACTCGTGAAAGCGTGCAACCACCCAAAGCCGTTGGCATGCGCTTGAAGAAACCAAACCTACCACAAGGGATCAAACGATTTCTAAATATTTCTAACTACAACGTTCCCATTCCCAAATGAAGTCCATTACATGTGCCATACTTCTTTTATATGGGCACGGTTTGTCTGTAAATGTATGATCAGTAGGGACCAAAACGACTCCGTAATAAGGGGCAATGTCACGATATTTTAAGCCATATTAAAATCACCAAAATAATAGTTAACTAAGGTAGAAAAACACCAAGGGGGCAATAATAAACCAAACAGGAACAAGGATGGGGATTAAGACGGATTGCGAATCGAACGGCGAACTTGAAAAAAATGGCTAATTTTTTCAAGATGCGCCATCCGTGATCGACATCTGATTGTAAATCTGGCCAAAGGAAGATGGTCACGCAGAAGAGCGCTGCTTGATGACCCAAACTGTCACACCTTGTCGTTCGATCTTACTTGATGTTTAAGACTGTTTTCCAACAATGAGCAGAGTCTAATTTCTCCACAGAATCTCTCTAGCAATTCACATATGCAGGTCATAGCAATAAAAGAAAGGGTTTTGAATAGGATAGGCTAAGAAACAAATAGCCAAAAGACGAAACTGGACTGCAGTGGAAAAATTAACGCAACAATAAAACTTTCAAAGGTATTTTTATTTCTTCAAAAGAAAACAGAGCAGTCGCTTTCGTTCGTAAGGACTGAAGCTATGCGACAGCCAAGTATACAGTTATGTTTACGTTGATTTTATTACAGGCGTTTTCCATTCTGTTGAATGGAAATTGAAATACCGCCAAAGAGTTTATCACAAGCACAAATGTTCTGTGTAAAAAGCCGAACACCAAGCGAGGTGAAGTCGGCTTTGCTCGGCTGGTCTTCGTAAGGTTCTCCCTTGGATCGGAAATCCTCGAATACCTTGAATGGTCTGAAATACAACCTATTGTGCAACTTTTCAATTCCAAGCGATGAAACCCATTTGTTATTAAACCTTTCACTCCCAGAATCGAACATCAATTTAATGAGGTTCTAACTTTTAAGTCTGTGAATGAAACCCTAGTGTGTGACCATTCCAATGAAAGCTATTGAACAGTGTTTTCATGGGGTACTGTTTGTTACGCTGTACAAGGTTGTCCCAGCTTTTAAGTCTGTGGAAGAAACCCTAGTTTGTGACCATTCAAATGAAAGCTATTTAGCAGCACTTTCATGTGGTGCTGTTTGTTTTCCAATATTTCGCAAATTCTTTGGCACTCTTGGGAGTGAAAGGGTCAATATTATGTTTCAAGCAGAAACGATTGTTAATCCTCGTCAATATATTCAAACGGTTCTGGTGGTTCAGGTTCTTCTTCGTCCTCTTCAGCGCCAATGCCCATCGGAGAAGAAGCTGAAACAAAACAAAACAAGCTTAGTTGATCGTTCCTTGTACCAGTTAACGACGGAAAGGACGTGCCAAGTAGCAACCTCGTTCTCAGGGTCTCTCTTCTTCCCGCCAAAAGCGAGAGAAAAGAGACCCTGGCACAGACTGGTCACGTGTCTCCCAGAATCTTGGAGATTACAAATAAACGATGCGAGGGAGGGGCAGTTAAGTGTGAAATTTGTCTCTAATAAGTGTTGTAAATCAGGACGTGTTTTCGTGGTAAACACTTTGGCGTTTCCAAGATGCCAAATAAATCGTCTGCTAGTATGTTAAAATTCGAGTTGTTGTAGGCTGTGCAAATTCGTTGGCGAATGTATCCTGCTCAAAGAATCTTCTTTGCTAAAGGAAATCGCGCACTGCTCGCCACTGTACTGCTGAAGATATTTATGGCGCTACAGCGTATTTATGGATTGGTGGACCATTGAGACAAGATAAATGATATTTGACCCATCCATTGTGCTTCCCACTATTATTGAACTTCCCACTTCCCGTACCTTGTACTTATAAATAATTAATAATGATTAATAATTATTATTATTACCGGGAAGGGGTTCGATCAAGTCTTCTGGCTCGTCAGATTTTGAGTCAGTCATCATTACAATACCTCCTATGTTAACCTGCAACACACAAACGTACAAATAACAATCACTAAATCAAGGAGATGATAGGCGGTAACGAAAATAAAAACCTTTTAAACACTTTTTCTCCCAGAATTAAGCATCGAGTCAATTGTTGTATTTTTAACTTTACGTCTATGGATAAAACCCGAGTGTGTGACCATTCAAATGGAAGCTATTGAGCAATACTTTCATGTGGTACTGATTATTATGCTGTACAAAGGTGGTTCTAACTTTCACGCTTGTGGAAGAAACCCTAGTATGTGAACATTCAAATGGAAGCTATTGAACAGTGCTTTCAAAGGGTACTGTTTGTTTCTCCATATCTTGTAAAATGATATTATGTTTCGTACCTGTTTTAGAGGCATGTAACGGCTATCATCTGGTAAAGAAATCACCTTGAGCTGCGAAAAATAAAGCATTACATTAATTATAGAAACAAACGATACACTGCACTATATACAGCTCGCATAACAGGGAACGGTGCTAGCCAGGGAAGGAAAACGATGCAGTTTGGCGTCTTTGATTCGCAGTTGTTACTGAAGACTTCCAACGCCCTTTGTTCCACTCGGAACATAATGGACTAAGTCAAGTAAGTCCTGGAGACTTCCAAGCTTCCCTCAGACTTGGGTGTCAATGGATGGGTGTAAAGTCCGGGCCAACAAGACCGATAGTTGACAAGAGTTCAAACTCTCACTCTCGTTTGACCTGCGGAAACTCTCATGCGTTCTCGTCAACTCTCGTCAGACTCTCGTGCACTATCATCAAATTTGAACCTACCGGGTCTTTTGTGATTAGCTATTTAAGAAAGGCAACAACGGTCATCTCTCTACAACGCGGGCCAGGATTTCAATTTTTGTCCAGACCGTGCGCCGATCCATACACGTTACTCTTATTGCACGCTCCGCTACAACAGCCATCTCTTTACCACGGCCAGAACTTTTTGTCTTAAACGTGCACCGATCCATACACTTTGCTCTTATTGAAACCTCCCTACAATGGTCAATAATTCCACCCCAGGCTGGCTCAACTGTAACATTTTTGTTAAGTTAACAGCAATAACAAACCTGTGCAGGAAGAACTCGAGCGGGGTTCTCTAACAATTCAAAGTCAGGTTCCTCTTCTTCCATTTTCTCGCTGCTTTCCTTTTCACTTTTTTCAATCGTGGATTCCTCGTCATTCTTGTCTTTCTCGCCTTCTTTCTCCTACAAAATATATGAATGAATCCTTAGCTGGACATTAGATAACCACAGCTACAATCGAGGGAATGACTCTCAGTGGCGTCATAGCTCAGTGGTAGAGAATTTGCACCAGCAGATTCTGCGCGTGCTCTGACCGGCTATCAAAGCATAAAACATAGAAAACCGTGTTTTGTTTTTTCGCGCGAGTTAAATCTATCTAAGCCATGTATAATACTGTCATAAACCACGCCGGTTTATGACAGTTTTCCACATTTCTCTCGTGTTCTCAACGAATTGCCGTCGTGTTTTATGACGGTATAGTACACTCACTGTACATGGTTTTGGCTTCTTTATTTGTTATATAACGTGTGTCATTATGGTCCGATGTCAACTGACCTTCTTAGCTGATGCTGCTTTATCTTTGTCGTCTTCTTGATCCTGTTTAATAACACGCAGTTAAAACATCAACTAAAACGCTACACCATGTAATGCCTAGTCTGAAGTGTCAGCCGTCTCCTCGCTCTAACCCCCCCGTGGACTGACACTTCAGACTATGTAATGCCCTCTCAACTGTTACCCTGTATACATTAATTTTCAGTCCCTGTTTTACCACTTGCACAGTCAAGCAAACAATCGTTTTTTTTGCGAATCCTCATAGAATCACTCGAAGAGTTTCCAATTCTTTTTATCCCATCAAAAACTAGCGTCCGCAATCGCGAGTGCTCCGAAATTTGTCACGTGAGACATACGTACACGTCACGTTGCTTAGAAACGCCGCTGATGAAGAAGGGTGCTGACGAAAACTGAGGGCTCGGTTACTTCGAAAAAGGGACTATGCTCTGACAAGTATCAACTAAATAATAATTATATTTCTTGTCTTTCTTGACATGTTCTTGGCATTAAACAAGTCTGGAAATCTCACCACTTCCATCTTGTCTTCAGACGCCTCTGATTTCTTGGCTCTAGCTTTGGCTTTAGCCGTGATTGACAGCACGGCTGTGGTGACCTGCAAAGGAAGCTGAACTGTTACACACTGTACGCTGTTGCAAATGTTTTCTCTCGTTTACAAGAGAAAAACCAGATTGTAATTAACAGAAGGCAGTTAAGGTGGATGGTAGTCCCAGATATAACCGCCATGAAAGAGCTCGGACCGCTCAGAAGATCGAAAAGATTTGTTTTCTCGTTTTCCCTACAACTAAAGCATTATCAATTTGATAACCCCCTCCCTTTTCCCTGTTCGAAGAACGAAAGCCTGCATTTCTGCTCCTCTAATGAAAATCTCAACAAGATTTTTCAAAACTAGCTAATTACAGATATTTATTATATGGCAAACTGGTCCACGATGAAAAGGAACATTCTGATTGGTTCTCTGAGCGGTCCGAATTTTGCAATACGGACCGCAAAGATGGACCGCTCACGAACTCATTTCGCCAAATTTATTTTATGAAACATTGAACAAAAGAAAACTGTTTTCTATAAAGTAGAAACATTTTCCCTCATGTCTGGCGGACAATTTTGGTTAAACTTTTCGCTACGTGGCCTGAAAAATGCCAGAATATGCTTAGATTTGGCGCGCGCGCGTTAGCCGAGAATGGTTGCATTCATTTCTCAGCAAATATTTTAAAAAGCCATTATAATAAAAACTTTATTGAACTAGCTTGTTCGGTCCGTATTGGGAAATATTGGTCTCGTTCTTTTTTTGCAAGTTTATGGACCTCGCCTTCGGCTCGGTCCATAAACTTGCAAAAAAAGAACTCGACCAATATTTTCCCAATACGGACCTCACGCTAGTTCAATAACATCTATATATTTAAGCCGGTTAGTTTTTTTTACCTAAATACTATTGACACTCAAATAAAGTTATTCATTCATTCATCACCTAGAAAACAACAATATTTGTCACACCAAACATCCCTCTTATGTCACTTTGAGCGAACTCAACGTCTGACTGATACATGTTCACCAGTGAAACTATGAGAACATTAGAGTACAGTATTTGCGCGTAACTCCTACCCTTGCAAACACACTTTCACGCGGAGAAAACATTTATCTGCTCATTTTTATTTCCAACGTAAGCTAAGCAAGGGACTAATACTTCAAAGAACATTTTCAGACATCCAATGATGAAGTGCTCCGCCCGAAACGTCTGGACATTCAACAATTGTTTGGCACTTCTATCTTATTTAACTTATAATTTATTAAGCAAGGGACTGCGCTAATCACTGTGCGGAAACTGCCGTTGTGATCTTCTTCAGAGAACTGTACCTTTTCTTTCTCCTCTTTCTTGGGAGGTTTGAGTGGTTCAGGATAAGCGTACAATGATGGCTTCGCGTTTGATCTGAACTGCATTTTAGGCATCTGAAACACAAACACGAAACATTAAGGCGGGGTACACGTGAATTTCAATGAAATTTTAAGAGGTTTAAAGAAGGGATAGGGACACCAACAGACAGTTGATACCCACGCGGGTGCTCTTGCGTGGTTATCAACTGTCTGTCAATTGTCAATCTACTAATTTTTAAATTCTAATTCTAATTTTAAAACTACATCAAATCTCAATATTTCTTATTTCCCTAAATTTTACAACTCCTTTGAGAAAAACTATTTCCTCCCAAATATACCCAAAAATCACCCAAAAATTTACAAAACACCCCATAACATAGATTAATGAGATGAGCAGAGAGTTTTTGGATGATTGCTTGAAACGCGAACGAGATATTTCCATTAAACCCATGTTAAGTGCCGGAAAAAGGGCATTCATGTGTACTCCCGCCTTAATAATACATCAGATACGAGCAAGCTAATGTAGTAACAAATTGTTTCTTGAATTGAATTCTACTACATACAAAGAGGTTATTCAGCGGAAAGTTGTGTAATACGGCTGGGTATTTTTACGAGTCAGTTTTTATTTTTTCGAGCCTGACGAGTAAAAAATGCCCAGCCGTATTACACAACTTTCCGCTGAATAAATTGTTTATTATACGACATAATATCTTTCCTAAAATATAGGCTTTCAACCAGGTGGTGGGCGCACTAAGCGCGCAATGCATGCTGGTGCTTGTTCGGTTTCAGCTCATTTGCTCCCAGGTGGTGGGCGCACTAAGCGCGCAATGCATGATTTGGTCACGAATCCATCATGGCGGAAGATTCGAGTGGTGAAGACGATTTTTCAGGGTAAGTTTATTCATTCTTTTCGTAAAGGACTCTTTCGTTTTTGAAGCTAAGATGTCATATTTAGCAACATTGACATTCGGGTAATCATTCTGTCTAATCAAATATCCTCGTTATAAAGTTTAAAGGTCCAATTTATCGCTTTTAAAAATCAAGGTAAAATTATCACATATTTCGCCTCGTCGAGTAGGTCGTATTTTGTTCAGATCACTGCTCTCAGCCAGTGGTGCTTGGCTTTTTAGTGTAATAAATCAAAAGATTAGAAGTTTTTTAATGTAGAAAGTGGATCGCACCAGATCGCACCAGTCGATCTGAGCCGTTTGAGGTAACTGAAAATGGTGCATTTTTTGAGACCATGTAGAGCTGTGAGAGGTTTCAGTAAGGTGTGAAACGCCGTCATAGCGCAATTTATTAGTCAAAATATCGCGCATATTTACCTGCCATTATAACTTGGAGTTAAAAATATCACATGTAGTCTCACATTACGAGTTTAGCACTTTCATTTGACAATTTACCACTTTCTTTGGATGCTTAATATGTTATATTTTTGCTGACAAATTATTTAATTCTGTATTCTTTTAGGACTAAGAGAACCCTATTTGGGAAATATGTTCCGGAAAATAATCAAGATGAACGTCAAAAGAGGACTGGTTTACCGAAGGGAGGCATATTTGTTTATGCTGCCTTGATTCTGCCGTCACAGTTGAACGTATTTATGCTGATGAAATAAGGAACTACTATTTTCTGTATTGTTTAGGTCATGTTCTACTCAATTGGAACCTCTAGAGATGATAAATGGTTTCATTCTTGTGTTTTGTAATATTGTTTTGATTGTACACTGAAGGTCACATTGAAGTGTAATACCGTAAGTCCTCGAATAAGTGCCCGGGGTGCTTATTTCAAATTTAGGATAAGGCGGGGGTTATTCGAGAGGGGTGGGTGCTTATTTTATTTTTCCCAAATCTTGGCCAGACGGTCATTTATTTTTGAAATACTACTCTAGTAGTAAACATTTGCACGTAAACAATTTTATAACCTGAGTATTAAATATACAAAGCTGTACATATACATGTAGTTCTAATAGCAGCATCTTGCTATTTGTAATATTATTTTCGGTTCACCGAACATGTTCACAAGCTGAAACAAGTATGTGCAAATCTGTTCGTATAGTAGTCAAGAGTAGTTCAACTTTGACTCTGAATAATTATTACCGATAATTTCACAAAATGATGAGTGAAACATGACTGACACAATACTCAACCTTTGTTGTCTCAGTTCTTACCCAGAAAAAAACAGGGGGGGGAGGGGGGAGCTTATTTCAATGTTTGGCCGATAGGAGGGACACTTATTCGAGGGGGGCGCTTATTCGAGGATTTACGGTATTCTATCTGTTGTTACTAATAAATATTATACTTCACAACAAAACCAGAAGGTGTAGACTTCATATTAGAAAATACACATGGACAGCTCATTTTCGGAATTGTCAAGAACTTTCAACCTCTCATGGTTCTCATCAGGACAGCTAATTAACCTTTTATTGAGGGGAATGGGAAGTTCAATAAAATGGTTCTAAAAGACCAAATGGGTTTTATTCATTACTGTGACAATGGCTTTATAAAAGTATTTCTGTCAAGCTTTGGGTGTCAGGAAAAGGATTTGTCCTGCTTTCTAGCAATAAAATTATTGATGTCAAATTGGAAAATAGGAAGATATGAAATGACACAAAGTTGCACATTGTTTCTTTATATGTTTTATTTTTACAACCTCAAGAAAATTGATATTCATCTAAATTTGTGATTGCGTCATCTCAAACTATGCCAACTACTGCTTTATCTGGTCAGTCAATCTTTAACTGTTCACATCCTGGTGCTCAAGCTTCTCTGAGTAAAGTAACTACTGCCTCCCAAATTATTCCTCCAACACACCTGGGCATTTTCCATTCAGTTTCTGTTATTCTCTGATGAATAAAGAACAACAAATAACTTGATTATAAACTAGTTCTATAATCAGTGCAGCAGCAATAAAGGAAGGAAATAAACATGGCCTGTGCACACCTAACAGCAACACATTTGCCCTCTGTCTCCCATTTTATATGAATGAGGATCCTTTTATGGAACCATATAGAATGAAGGCCTTTCACAGTAGTAAGAACAAGGGCTGTTTTTACAATGTAGAAAATTACACTCACTGCAGTTTGCTGGTAGCTAGCTAGCTGTTCAATAACTCAAAAGACCTAACCATTGGCTGACATTACCCCAACATACAAAGGCCTTGAACCATCTTAGCATAAGCATCCAGCTGACAAATATACAGGTGTGGATCTGAAGGGAGGGTTGAGGTGGTTGAGAAGCTTTTAAAACTTCTATGACTCCTCTCTTTTTCTCTCCCCTTTTTAATTACAAGCCACATTGTTCAATTGAAAACGTATGAATGTAAAATAAACAGCCATCGTTGCTATCCACAGTCCCATTTAATAATACATTTTAAAAACTGCTATGAAATAAAAATGCAAATATACTCTTTCACATGTTTCAAAATTTTCTGGGTAAATAAATCTCCATAGTCCAGACCCCTCCCAGGCCTATGGACTTTAGCTTTCCCCTCTCATACTAACTCCCACCCCATTCATAAAATCATGGATCTGCCCCTGCTGCATACTCGACTGATTTTCAGATGTATGAATAATTTATTTTTTTACCAGCCATCCAACTAGATGCTACTGCTCATTCTGTTGTGCTTTGTCCCTGACTAACATAATAGCAACAAAACATTTCGGCTTAGTCACTAATATGTACTCTGGCCCCTGTAATTTATCATGATGCCAATAGACTGATCCTTCATGTATCAGCCATGAAGTACTAGACTTGAATGGATATCAATAATTGATTTTAATTATAGGCCTATGCAGGGGGTATGTAGCTACATGTATATTGAAGCTGCGGACTACTGATGAATTCGTTCGCTAGGAAGACTACCACTGACTTATTTAGCTGATTTTTCTCTGAGCTACATCAAAGTCAGAACACATAAAAATTTTGGATTCAATAAATCATTCACAGTTCACTCTCACTATATTCAGGGTGCCCCTGATTTTTCCCGGTGGCTATAAAGCAATAGGTTATCAAGAGGTTGTATTAACTTGTTGTGTAAAGTGTTTACAAACCACAAACATGATTTAGCTTACCTGTAAGTCCCGTTGAGACGTCCAAAACCAATGGTTTTCCACACTAAGTCCGAGAAAATCGTTACTTCCTAATATCAATAACACGATAGAATCGAAAGACTTGCAGAAGCGGCGATATTTGGAGCAAAAAGTGGTTATTTCGAGATAATTCGATGCTCTCCAGACATCTTCACACGATGGCGGTTGGGAGCAAATCAGGTGGTGGGCGCACTAAGCGCGCAATGCATGCTGGTGCTTGTTCGGTTTCAGCTCATTTGCTCCCAACCGCCATCGTGTGAAGATGTCTGGAGAGCATCGAATTATCTCGAAATAACCACTTTTTGCTCCAAATATCGCCGCTTCTGCAAGTCTTTCGATTCTATCGTGTTATTGATATTAGGAAGTAACGATTTTCTCGGACTTAGTGTGGAAAACCATTGGTTTTGGACGTCTCAACGGGACTTACAGGTAAGCTAAATCATGTTTGTGGTTTGTAAACACTTTACACAACAAGTTAATACAACCTCTTGATAACCTATTGCTTTATAGCCACCGGGAAAAATCAGGGGCACCCTGAATATAGTGAGAGTGAACTGTGAATGATTTATTGAATCCAAAATTTTTATGTGTTCTGACTTTGATGTAGCTCAGAGAAAAATCAGCTAAATAAGTCAGTGGTAGTCTTCCTAGCGAACGAATTCATCAGTAGTCCGCAGCTTCAATATACATGTAGCTACATACCCCCTGCATAGGCCTATAATTAAAATCAATTATTGATATCCATTCAAGTCTAGTACTTCATGGCTGATACATGAAGGATCAGTCTATTGGCATCATGATAAATTACAGGGGCCAGAGTACATATTAGTGACTAAGCCGAAATGTTTTGTTGCTATTATGTTAGTCAGGGACAAAGCACAACAGAATGAGCAGTAGCATCTAGTTGGATGGCTGGTAAAAAAATAAATTATTCATACATCTGAAAATCAGTCGAGTATGCAGCAGGGGCAGATCCATGATTTTATGAATGGGGTGGGAGTTAGTATGAGAGGGGAAAGCTAAAGTCCATAGGCCTGGGAGGGGTCTGGACTATGGAGATTTATTTACCCAGAAAATTTTGAAACATGTGAAAGAGTATATTTGCATTTTTATTTCATAGCAGTTTTTAAAATGTATTATTAAATGGGACTGTGGATAGCAACGATGGCTGTTTATTTTACATTCATACGTTTTCAATTGAACAATGTGGCTTGTAATTAAAAAGGGGAGAGAAAAAGAGAGGAGTCATAGAAGTTTTAAAAGCTTCTCAACCACCTCAACCCTCCCTTCAGATCCACACCTGTATATTTGTCAGCTGGATGCTTATGCTAAGATGGTTCAAGGCCTTTGTATGTTGGGGTAATGTCAGCCAATGGTTAGGTCTTTTGAGTTATTGAACAGCTAGCTAGCTACCAGCAAACTGCAGTGAGTGTAATTTTCTACATTGTAAAAACAGCCCTTGTTCTTACTACTGTGAAAGGCCTTCATTCTATATGGTTCCATAAAAGGATCCTCATTCATATAAAATGGGAGACAGAGGGCAAATGTGTTGCTGTTAGGTGTGCACAGGCCATGTTTATTTCCTTCCTTTATTGCTGCTGCACTGATTATAGAACTAGTTTATAATCAAGTTATTTGTTGTTCTTTATTCATCAGAGAATAACAGAAACTGAATGGAAAATGCCCAGGTGTGTTGGAGGAATAATTTGGGAGGCAGTAGTTACTTTACTCAGAGAAGCTTGAGCACCAGGATGTGAACAGTTAAAGATTGACTGACCAGATAAAGCAGTAGTTGGCATAGTTTGAGATGACGCAATCACAAATTTAGATGAATATCAATTTTCTTGAGGTTGTAAAAATAAAACATATAAAGAAACAATGTGCAACTTTGTGTCATTTCATATCTTCCTATTTTCCAATTTGACATCAATAATTTTATTGCTAGAAAGCAGGACAAATCCTTTTCCTGACACCCAAAGCTTGACAGAAATACTTTTATAAAGCCATTGTCACAGTAATGAATAAAACCCATTTGGTCTTTTAGAACCATTTTATTGAACTTCCCATTCCCCTCAATAAAAGGTTAATTAGCTGTCCTGATGAGAACCATGAGAGGTTGAAAGTTCTTGACAATTCCGAAAATGAGCTGTCCATGTGTATTTTCTAATATGAAGTCTACACCTTCTGGTTTTGTTGTGAAGTATAATATTTATTAGTAACAACAGATAGAATACCGTAAATCCTCGAATAAGCGCCCCCCTCGAATAAGTGTCCCTCCTATCGGCCAAACATTGAAATAAGCTCCCCCCTCCCCCCCCTGTTTTTTTCTGGGTAAGAACTGAGACAACAAAGGTTGAGTATTGTGTCAGTCATGTTTCACTCATCATTTTGTGAAATTATCGGTAATAATTATTCAGAGTCAAAGTTGAACTACTCTTGACTACTATACGAACAGATTTGCACATACTTGTTTCAGCTTGTGAACATGTTCGGTGAACCGAAAATAATATTACAAATAGCAAGATGCTGCTATTAGAACTACATGTATATGTACAGCTTTGTATATTTAATACTCAGGTTATAAAATTGTTTACGTGCAAATGTTTACTACTAGAGTAGTATTTCAAAAATAAATGACCGTCTGGCCAAGATTTGGGAAAAATAAAATAAGCACCCACCCCTCTCGAATAACCCCCGCCTTATCCTAAATTTGAAATAAGCACCCCGGGCACTTATTCGAGGACTTACGGTATTACACTTCAATGTGACCTTCAGTGTACAATCAAAAACAATATTACAAAACACAAGAATGAAACCATTTATCATCTCTAGAGGTTCCAATTGAGTAGAACATGACCTAAACAATACAGAAAATAGTAGTTCCTTATTTCATCAGCATAAATACGTTCAACTGTGACGGCAGAATCAAGGCAGCATAAACAAATATGCCTCCCTTCGGTAAACCAGTCCTCTTTTGACGTTCATCTTGATTATTTTCCGGAACATATTTCCCAAATAGGGTTCTCTTAGTCCTAAAAGAATACAGAATTAAATAATTTGTCAGCAAAAATATAACATATTAAGCATCCAAAGAAAGTGGTAAATTGTCAAATGAAAGTGCTAAACTCGTAATGTGAGACTACATGTGATATTTTTAACTCCAAGTTATAATGGCAGGTAAATATGCGCGATATTTTGACTAATAAATTGCGCTATGACGGCGTTTCACACCTTACTGAAACCTCTCACAGCTCTACATGGTCTCAAAAAATGCACCATTTTCAGTTACCTCAAACGGCTCAGATCGACTGGTGCGATCTGGTGCGATCCACTTTCTACATTAAAAAACTTCTAATCTTTTGATTTATTACACTAAAAAGCCAAGCACCACTGGCTGAGAGCAGTGATCTGAACAAAAATACGACCTACTCGACGAGGCGAAATATGTGATAATTTTACCTTGATTTTTAAAAGCGATAAATTGGACCTTTAAACTTTATAACGAGGATATTTGATTAGACAGAATGATTACCCGAATGTTAATGTTGCTAAATATGACATCTTAGCTTCAAAAACGAAAGAGTCCTTTACGAAAAGAATGAATAAACTTACCCTGAAAAATCGTCTTCACCACTCGAATCTTCCGCCATGATGGATTCGTGACCAAATCATGCATTGCGCGCTTAGTGCGCCCACCACCTGGCTTTCAACAGTGTTTTCCGTAGCGCGCGATCAGGGGGACTAAGACCCGTGTAATACGGTCTCATATTTGCTCTCGTCTTTGTGCGTATTCGCACTCTAAAATGCTATGTCGTATAATAAGGAATGTTATTTGCTCACCTTCAAGTCGGAATTAAGTCCAATGATGCACGTGGGTGTAAAGGCCAAGGATATGAAGTGAGCGAGCGGAAACCAGAACCACACGTGTGTGAATACAAACAGGCCTACCACTGTGGCCATATGCGTGTGTCCCGCGCGCGACTGCAGCGAGATGGTCACGTTTCGTCCACCTTTGGAATAAAAGAAAGAGTCAGTCAGCGTTGCTCTTTTCTCTGACTCTTGACAACGCAAAGGGACGTAAAGATCGACGGAATACTAGCAGGGCTGGACACATTATGCCGGCATAATTTCAAAGTTACAATACTGACCGTGTCATGCTGAAACAATAGTATACAGAGCAGATCATATATGAGCAAAAAGAGTTTAAATGTAGGAACAAATTTTATTTCATGTCGAGATCATACGGCGTCTCGTTATCCATTTTTCGCACATGGGGAGATTGGAAATGTCAAGGTCATAGTCAATCTAAAAACAATCACGGTTTTGCTGCGAAATTTCATTATGCCGACACAATGCCTGATGCTTTAACTACAGTCAAACGAACGACCACCTCCCTACAAAGGGTTTTTGTACCAACCACGCACCAATCCATACATCCCTACAACGGCCACCCTTCTACAACGGCCACTCAATTCTGTCCCCATGGTTGGCCGTTGTAGAGAAGTTCAACTGTATAGTATAATATATGTTCCAAATTAACTAAAACTAAAATCTCTTCAAACTATCAGATGTGTTCTGATCTGTTCTGCGTAGACTGACCACATGTCTGGAACATTAAAACACACCTACACTTCACAGAAATAGGCTTCAGTCAGTTCGTTGCTATGTATCAATTAATCAAACTGGATGCTTCATAACTTAGACTTAGAGACGTTTTTGTCGCTTAATTACATTGAAATAAGCTTTCAAGTTCATGCTTAAATATTTTCGGAACTACCGTACTGTGATTCTTTCAAAAATGTCACCCTTGGTTTGCCTGCGCGTTCAAATATTTTAAAAACATGTCAGCACTTTGGAAGCCAGTGAAGCGTTTTGTGTGCAGAGTAGCGTGGCGGCCGCAGCAAAATTTTGTTGAGAATATTATAAACAAAAAAAGGCTCGTGCAATTTTGAGAACTTTCAAAACATCACTCGTGCCCATAAATCACGAATTGCACGAGCAGTTCATACCAGTTTCCTATACTTATTTAAATCAAAATTCGGGACGAGATTAGTAGCGTTAGTCGCAGCCATTATTCAGTTCATGACTCGATGTCAGCGATGTTAAAACAGGGTCTATGCATGCATTTGTACAGTGAAACTACTGCAAAATAAGACTCAAAATTAAGACCCTCCCTCTGTGGTAAGCGACCACCTAGGCTTGACATTTAGGGTGGTCGCTTACGGCAGGTTCGATTAACGGGAGTAAAACATAATAAAAAGACGAAACGGTAACATGAAGGTCGGAAATGGTATTAGAAGAAACAAGCGACTGATTGCTGTGGGCCAACTTTCATTGTACACAACTTTCTAGTTATAGTTTAGACAGCTGATGTTCTGATCTTCCAACTGTATACACCTGAACGAAAAACGTTGTCGGGTTAAAAGTATAAATCATAAACGAACAAATGAAAAGAACTCAAGTTGTTGTGTTGTCAGGTAAATTACACACAGGAAACATTAAATGAAATGAAAACAAGCCTTATTTGCTTTGTTTCAAATATTCCATTGTGTTGTATCGTTTATGGTAAGTTTTCGTGATTTTCCTGACAGCGTTTTTTCAAATAGGTGTATATATCCAACTCCTGTGAGCTTCATCCAATGACCTAAGCAACGCAATCACTACAAGTATTTTATCATTTCCGAAACATTTTGCGAAGCACATTCATTTGACCCCCGTGGCAATTCTGAGCACAATTCTTAGAAATCTTGGTCGGAGCTGTCTGTAATTATTTTTAGAAGTCACACCATATCAAAGCATCTCTAATGGCGCGATGTGATTGGTCAATGCCACAAGAATAATCATTTTGCTAAGGAATCTGATCGGAAAATATGTTTGACAGGCTTATAGGTCAAGCTATCGATCAGTGCAGTAGTTCTCAGAAACTTGCTTTGTCAAATAACTCCCTGTGATTGGTCAATATTAACAGACGGTCTTGTGATCTGATCACAAGACTTTATAGTTTGAGGCGTTGTTCAACTAAATGCTCATCGTTTTCCGCCTTTAATCATGGATATACAAACCTTGCTAAACAACCTTCATGAAGAACTATCCTGTTCTGTGTGCATGACTACATTCACTGATCCAAAACAGCTGCCATGTTTACACAGTTTTTGTCTTCACTGCTTGAACGGGATTCAACGGGCAAGTGGTCGCCATGACATAATAACATGTCCTGAATGCCGAAGAGAAAGTAGAGTCCCTGGAAGTGGAAACCTTAACGGGTTGCCGACCAACTTTCGCATCAACAGTTTGCTAGATGTGTTGGCCATTAAAGAGTGCAATACTACTGGAGTGAAATGTGGAAATTGCGACAAGAAAAGCTCACAGAGTTTCTACTGCTTCCAGTGTTGTGCGTTCTGGTGTGACGACTGCATTAGTGGACACAACATAATGCGAGCTAATAAAGAGCACCGTGTGTTGGCGCTTAAAGACTTCCAAGACGAAGACATCGAGAACGTTTTAAAGCGACCAGCATTTTGTCGCAAGCCAGGGCACGAAAAGAAAGAATTGGAATTCTTCTGTAAGAACTGTGAAGAAACCATTTGCAACTCTTGCGCTACAACCACTCACGATAAACACGAAAAAATACTTTTGGAAGAAGCGGCAAATGAAAGAAAATTGGAAGTGATGTCTGCGATTGAATCCCAGAAACACAAAGCGCAACAGATGAGGAACAAAATCTCTACAATCGACGAAAACTGCGTTCAAGTTCAAGCACAAGTCGCAAACGTGAAAAGAAGCGTACAGCAGTTCGCTGATAACATGATCGCTGTTATCGAAGCAAAGAAGCAGGAGATCTTCAATGAAGTGGAACATCGAGCTAGAGAACCGATCCAACATCTGCAAATACACAAGAGCGAGATTGAACACAAATTGAAAATGACCGAGACAGCAGTTGAACAAACTGAAACACTTTTAAAACGAAGCACAAGCTCCGAGATTGTACAGTTAGATAAATCATTAAACACAATCTTTCAGGAAGAAGCAGAACAAGTCGACTGCGACGAAGACCTTTGTCAATTCACTTTCCTAGAAAACGAAACATTAATGGACAAAATAAACACTGAGGGACTCGGCTCATTTAAAACCCACTTTCCCCTCAAGACTAAAGCCCATCAATCAAGCGCCGAAGGAAAAGGAATCAGTGAAGCGATTGTTGGACTTGAAGCACAATTTGTAATGACATCAAGAAATGCTAAAGGACAACAATGTTACGAAAAGGGTGACTGCATAGCAGTGGAAATCAGAAATCGACAAGGCCATGACTGTGCGACGAAAGCGCGAGTCCAAGATAACAAAGATGGTAGCTACAAGATCAGCTATTTTGCCAAAGAAACCGGCAAATGCGAGGCATCAGTGAAGGTAAATGGAGAACATGTTCGTGGCAGTCCTTTTGCTGTTGAAGTCAAACCCAGACAGTTCAGACCAGTGTTATCTTTTGGACAAGAAGGTTCGTCTATTGGAATGCTTAGCAAGCCTTGGGGAGTAGCAGTGAATGAACGTGATGAAATTGCAGTGACTGATCGTGGTAACAACAGGGTTCAAATATTCAGTAGTGATGGAACTTACTTAAGATCGTTTGGTAGAAAGGGTGATAAACAGGGAGAATTTAACAATCCTAGGGGGATAGCTCTTGATACAACAAATGAACACATTATAGTGGTGGACAGTGATAACCAACATGTTCAATTGTTCAGTGAGTGGGGTGAGTACCTAAGCCAGTTTGGTGAGAAAGGAAATCTTGATCACCAGCTGAATTTTCCTCTTGGTTTATCTGTAGACAGCGACGGGAATATTATTCTTGCTGACCCAGGTAACAAACTAATTAAGATATTTTCTGTTAGTGGCCAGTTTTTACGTACAATTGGCGGAGAGGGCTCTTTCACCTGTCCTATTCACTGTGTCCAATATGACAACTATATTATAGTGTCAGACGGTGACGGAAATTGTATCAAAGTGTTTGATACGGATCTAAATTTTCTGTACAAATTTGGAAATAAGGGGGAGAGGGACGGGGAGTTTAATGGACCTTGTTGCTTGTCAGTTAACAAGGCAGGACACCTGATCGCCTGTGATGCATTGAATAACAGAGTTCAGGTTTTTGAACTGAGTGGAAAGTTTATAACAAAGTTTGGAACAAAAGGCAGCGGGTTAGGTAGGTTTAATGGCCCAACCTCCACAGCAGTTCTTTGTGATGGTAGGATAGTTGTGTCTGACTTTTATAACCATCGCATTCAGATATTTGAGTAGATATGATATCCACTCACCAGTGACGTAATATGATCAGGCCTTATGTATGATTACGTCAGTTGCTCAAAATCCACCCCAAGCCTCGTTTACACGAAATTATTATCGAGAATTATTTTCATCTGTGAAGCTTTGGGAATTCGTTCATGAAAAAATTTACAAGGTTGTTCTTCGAAAGCGAGGATTGGGGGTGAAAATTAGCTAGTCTGACGTAAACATGCATAAGCAAGGGCTATTCGCTCAATGATTCCCATTTTGCTTCCAGTTAACCATCACTGGAAATTGTAAATTTATAACGATATCTCTCACCATTTTTAGTGTTTCACTAGAACAAGTGATTGTTTTTTTTAATTCGGGTTACCTTGTAAGAGGGTCTTGATGGGGAGGCATAAATGACAGCTGTCAGTTAAATTTTTGCCGGGCCATTTGTCAGTTGTTAGTAAGGATGACGAGTTTGTGACACAATTTGTTACCAGTTTTAAATTTTGGGCGTCTAGTAAAATTATGTCATTTGTTTAGTCATCCAGACCCTCTCCTGATAGAAGAGATTATTTATTAATGTAATAACTTTTTAAAACTTGATTATTTCAAGTAGTTTAGATTACTTGTCTCAAAGGTACAAGTAGCTCTGAGAGCAAAATAATGCCTTAGCTGAAGTGATTGCTAATATCTGTCACTAAAATATTTTAAGTTCTTGTATTCTTGTTCAGTGTTTTTTAGCAGGCATAGTATCGTTGAATTCTGTAACTATTTTATGTGACAGAATAAATTTTGTGACATAGTTGCCAACATTATACAATGTATTAAGTACAAGTTTCTTAATACAATTTTCTTAATTTTATAGTTAGCTGCCTAATTTGTCCAGCCCTATATGGTTATTTTAGACAGCTAGTACCTCATTTAATAGTTTTTTAATAATATAATATTGTAATTTTTTTCTTTCTACTTTTTGGCACAAATAAATTTGATGTGTTTTTTTCCAAACTTTGCTTCATATTTGATGCTTGATGACAATAAATAGAGGGATTCGGTAGCGCGATTGATTTAATTTGATTGCTAGCCTACAGTGCAGGCGTGTTTGGTGGGGAAGCGAATGAATTGATTTTGTTCAAGTGTTTAGCCGCCATCTTGGATTTGCCTACTCCTACTCCCCAAGGGCTATTTTTATCACTTGTCCCAACCCTCAACTGTTGCTCACTCGCCCAAATAACTTTCTATCAGGGACAATTTTAAGAGTAAATGGGCGGTGAAGTATTGGAGTCCCTCCATGTAAATAGGCCCTTACAGTACGTAATTAGCATGGATTATTACGATTTCATTTCACCATTTACTCCTAAGTTTTCGTTTCGATTGAGAAGATATAACAAACACTGGTGATTTAAGTGTTTCATGGGCTACCAAAAAAAATATTCTGCTGTGCGTCGCATTTTGTTGTTTGATAAAAGGTAAGGTAAAGTCTTCACGAGCCTAGTGGCCCACAACTGCCGGAGCTTATCCCGGTTTCTGTAGCATGAAGCGACTAGGAGTATTATTTGCTACTCCCCCTGGATGGGATGCTTAAGCCCATCGCAGGTTACCCCCCAGCATTTTGAACCCATTTATACTCCTGGGTGGAGAGAGGCATTGTGAGAGAAAAGTGTCTTGCCCAAGAACACAACATAGTAACCCCGGCCAGGGCTCGAACCCAGACCGCTCGGTCCGGAGTTCAGCGCGCTAACCATTAGGCCACCGATTTGATTTTTACTAACAATTCAAGGACTTTTGATGGACTCTGGCCAGATTCAAGGACATTTCAAGATAATTCCCGAAATTCAAGGGCTTTTCAAGACTGTATGAACCATGGACCTGAAGGACACATTTTTTAGGTGTAAATACTCACCAGCATCTAGAATCCCCTGAGCTAAGGTAGCGCCAAACTTGGCGATAATGTCCTTGTGTTTGTCGCTGATCACCTTCGCGTAAATCTCACGGAACTTCGCTACCTTTGGACACGAATGTTCTGTTTGTTGTATAAGAACCAAGGAACTGGTGATTAATGTACCCTGATAAAATAGAAACACAGAAAAATTAACCAGCAGCTCTCAAATACCTGAGTAACACTTGAAAACGCGAAGTTCATGTTTTCACGTTTGTTCATATTGTAATGCATCCTCAACTACGTTAGCTATCCTCACATGGGTTCCTGTCATTTGCAGAGTACTAAGTCTACAACATCAAACCATTATTGCTGGATTTGTAGATAATGTTTATGACCTCGAAAATTATGTTAAGAAAAGGACAATGCCTCATAAAATAAATAAATAAATAAATATACTTTAATATATAATGAGGGTGACACCTTGCGACTGACAAACCTGCATGTGGCCCTTGGATTCAAGATCGAATTGCCATACAAACGTCTCTAAATTTTTGGAGAAAGGGGCTAAATGATATTCAATGAAACCAACCGAAATGAAGATGTTTGATTTTAGGAATATATATATTCAGACAGCTGGTCGTGTTCATTTCGTTGATTAATCACTTTTCATTTCGTTGAATATCACTTTTGGTTTTCAAGTGTTTAGCTATCAACACGCGGGTTGAATTTAGACCCTATTTACATAACCCGCTTTGCAGATACGGAATTTTGCCCCCAGGGCATCCTATAATACTTCTTAAAATGATTACCACAATAAAAGAATAAATCATATTATTATACATTTTGTTCACTATCTCTATTCTCTTTGGCTGCAGAGAGCATACAGCTAATTCCCGCTGGCATCGAATTGACGCGTCATAACTACAGACACTAGGATTTATGCATGTAATTACGCGTCATACCTACAGACACTAGGATTTATATGCGTGTTTTTACGCGTCAAACCTAGAGACTTCCCGATTGACGTCATGCACGTGTAGCACGTGTCGCTTCATTAGCGGCAACAAAAAATAAATTAAAATAGCTTTTCAAATGTATAATAACACAATTATTGGATTCGGTTTTCGCCTAATAGCGAAATTATCAAGGCCTCGGTTTGTGTTATCCGCCTCAGCCTTCGGCTTCGGCAGATAACACAAACCTCATCCTTGATAATTCTCGCTATCATGCTCAACCTCATCCAGTAATTGTTTATTATAGGATGCCCTCAGGGGGGAAAATCCCGTATCTGCAAAGCGGGTTCATGGATGATCCTATAGTGCTAGCTAGACTTTTCGCTCCGAGGGCGGGTGTGACTTGTGATCGCTGTAACACTTGAAAACCAAAAGTGACTAGTTATGTGATTATTTAAAATAAACCATTGAACTCAGTTGAACATATAATCACTCTTTGATACGATTACTCCAACACCTGCTGGTCGGGATATATCTGATATCTTACCTTGAGTCCGGTGCCCGCACAGGCAACACCCAAGGCCAAAGCAGCTCCATAAATCTCACGTGAGGGTTATAAATCTCTGATAACAACGACACCCAACACTGGGACACTGCTCTGGAGTTCTACCATGAGAAAAAAAAACATCACTCTAAATAGCTGCTGGAGCATTAATCTTTCCATACAAAGTTTACACCATGATTTATGAAGCAAAGTGTACCTCTCCCACACCCCCAAGAGAGCTTCCTCACTGGCTACTTTATAACAAGTTGTTCTCTTTGTGCTGCAACGAGCCTTTGGTGGGCAACGCTCAAATTTGCCATCTAGCTCGGCTAAACCAGCTGGTACAGTGAAACAAGCAGAACCTTCCATGCATTCCAGTTCATTGATGTAGCAAACTATATAGCTATTTGCTCCGGCTCCACAAGTTCAATGCAATTCCTAACGAGAGACCACAAAGGATTTTCTCATGTTGTGTTTCTTGAGCATACTGAGAAAAAGAGCAAACCAAAATAATTCAATTCTGATATCAACTAGAATTTTATTCAGCGGACGCTGGTCACTAATACTCCCGAGTTTGTGGCAGTATTGTTTTCAACTACACAAGTCGACGTAAAAGTCATCACATTACAAAAGAAAGAATGGTGTACATACGTAATAAGAAACCAACTTACTCCAACCATCTCTTCAATGGCTGTGGCAGATTTGGATCCCAGCATAACCAGTCCCATAGCAAACAGACCACAAGCTTCACCTTCACATCTTTGCAAAGGAAATTATATTATTTCCACTCAAAGTGCGTGACTCAACTACCAATGACTTTTAGATAATGTTAACTCATCCTACATTGGGGCATGGGTTTGGTTACAGAAACAAGAGTCTTTGCAGGCAGTAAGACTTAGGGTCTCTCCACTCCACTCTTAACTGTCTGAAGGCAAATCAAGAGTGGATGATCATGAAGGCTACATGCATGTAGATCATGGTAGGGGAAGAGAAGAGAACACATTTAGCTTAAGTGTAATTTGAAAGGAACGATATAGCCTTCAGTGAAGAAATTCCAAACAACATGCGAGAAAATTCCTGCTTGTTGAACATTTCTGCCCCGGGGGGGACTCCCATATAAAAGTGACAGGGATGCTCGTTGTCTCATTAAGGGGTCTAAATTACGGATTTTGGTCTCACTTAGGGACGAAATGAAACACCAATATTTTTAGCCATCAAGGTATCATTTAGGGTTGCACACGAAGAAATAATAAAAAAACCACCGTTATACTGTGTTGGTGGCCTCATTACCGGAGATGATTGCAACTTAATTAAAGTCACTATAACTTTTGTTTGTCTGTCTTTTTTAAAAATGGTATGTTTTAGGGGTCAAATAAAGCTTGAGCCACACCCAGATTGGTCTCCTTTATGGGTTTAATTCAAAATTTCTGACGAGCATCCCCGTCCCTTTCATAAGGAGGTCCCCCTGAGAGGGGGCATTTCTGGCTAATGTCCTCCACACAAACTACAATATTGGCCAAAAGTCCTTGGGACACTCAATCTCGTTCCCAGAGTCCTCGTTACCCTTGTCCAGCGGTGGAGCGGCCAACAAGGACCTCTGGGATAGAGTGATCTGCCTGACATGCGCAGTAGAGCCAGAAGTCCAAGAATCCTGTCATGGCAGATTGCTTTCCCCCAGAGCTCCTTGTTGGACACTCCACCGCTGGACAAGGGTAACGAGGACTCTGGGAACGAGATTGTGGGGCACTTCACATTGTTTGGGGGGAGGTGAAGATCATTTGACAGCAAAAATGTGAAGTGTCCGGCCACGATTGTAGTTCAAGTACAATTATTAAAAGGAATACTAACATAGTACATTGATGGAAACTAAATTTAAAACCAACAAACCTGTAACAGCATCAATTCCTCCCAAAGTTATGTCTTCAACTGAAATGAAATGAAAAAAATTGAAACATCCTTCGTAAGATTACATCACTTGAAAATAATAATTAGTTGTAATAAGCTTAAATTAGTTTAACGGCAAAGTTTCAGCACACTACAGATACAAATGTTGTTCAAATATGTAGAAGAAGTTTGACACTGACTCTTTTTGTTGTAGAGGTAAGACGTTTGGATAATTCTTAAGCCTCCATCAGAACTCCTCACTACAGCTACTCCATATTTAAATAGATACAAATATAGTGGGTTCTAAAGTGGCAACATTTTCAAATAACTCAATTTTTATAGAGCTGTGCGATATAAAATGCTCCAAATGATTCATTGACTTTGCAAGATAAAGACAGGGCCTGGGACCGAGAACCGTACCTCACACAACTTGCCAAAGCGATCGATTTCTTTTTGGTCAGCGGTGTTTTCATCAGGCTTCTTTTCGCGCGCGAAATACCTAAAAAATGAATTAACGAAACTATTTCGCGATTATTCCAACGCGTTCAATTTGTCCAATGTGGCTGAACTTTCCAGGAGCTGAATTCGTGAGTTCAAGTCCAGATAGAGAAAGGAAAATTAACCATCGCGTGTTCATGTTCTCCATAATACCGTGAATTTGGATATTTGATGTTTTGCCAGTTTGCATAGGACGGCAAAGAAAGACCAAGAAATGTAAATGCAAAACGCACGTGCGTTTTGTTTTGCATAGGACGCGCGTTTTGTTATACAGTAAAAACCCACGAGTAAGAACCTACATTTTTCCAAGTTAGCCTAAACAGGTTCTTATATAAATGGTACTTAACACAAATTTAGGCTAACTAGGTTCTTAAATAGGTTCTTCAAAAATGCTAATGTAAAGTGACATGTTGTACAGTACTATTTGTTCCTTATTCAATTACACAGAGGTGCATTGTGATCACCCAATCACCTCATTAATAATAACAAAACTATCTGGTTACATTCATATTGATGCAGAAAGCATCAGTTGTTGGTCCTTTTTCCCTTGAAAAATATTTCATATGTATACACAGAGTACAACTGTACATTGACTGAAGCTATACAGACATGCTTCGGGTTTTTTTTTATATGCAGCTGAAATTTTGCATAATTTTATACAGTACCTGTATCACCAAAATTTTAAATAATCCTAAATTTTGACTACAGTACAGTGTCCTGTCTAGATTTTGAAAATAAGAACCTTTTGAAAATTTTAGGCTAAACAGGTTCTTGTTTAGAGGGTGTATAACTGACAAATTTTAGCCTAACAGGTTCTTAATTTCTAGGTTCTTACTCGTGGGTTTTTACTGTACCGTAAAAGCTCTATTTAGCCCCCCCCTCTCTATTAAGACCCCCCTCTTATCTAATAAGCCCCCCCCTTTGGAAGTCACGATTTTTTAATAAGCCCCCCTCTCTATTAAGCCCCACCCCCCCCCCCCCCCCCCCCCCCCCCTTCCGTCAGGCTGATGTAAATGACTTTTCAGCAATATTTTCTGGCGTTTTTAGTCACTTTGTATTGAAACGTGGTCTTTTAATTTCCAGAAACTATCGTCGAATTAGGGTATAAAATGGACGTTTCCTTTGTAAGACGGTTATAACATAAACCCATTTTCTTGTTCTGTTTTAGTTAGTTGTGTAATAGTAAAGTTTGAAAAATTAATGTGAATTTTCTTGAAAATTTATGATTTTGAAATAAGCCCCCCCCTCTCTATTAAGCCCCCCTCTCTAATAAGCCCCCCCCCCCCCGCCCCTTCTTGAGGCCTGAAATTAAATAAGCCCCCCGGGGGTTTAATAGAGCTTTTACGGTATGCATAGGACGGCAAAGAAATATGCAAAAACACACGTGCAGAATATTGTACTACTAATTAAAACCCATTGTTTTGTGCCGTTCTCGTTTCCGTCGCCGTCTTGAAAACGAGGGATCATATGGCCTGAAAACCATGTAAATAGAAAATTGTTTGATATTAAAATAAAGATATCGAGATTTCACTTATATTACTTTCTTTTAAATTCCTAAAATTATTATAATTATTGCGGCATTTGTCATAAATAAAACCAAAGCCGCTTGAAAGTTATCACATCTGACCAATCATAATGAATGTATAAAATGCGATGAGCCCCAATCAGAACTCGAAGCGACAACATGTAGCCGATGCCAAACGCGGGAAAAGTAGGCGCGGGTAAACTTCTCTGGTAAATTTGCTAGAAAAACAGTTCTTATTACAGCGCTTTTCAATAACATGCGAACTCTCGGGAAACTACTGCTCAATCAACGGTTTCGATTTCGCTGTCGTCAATCCATTTAGTAATCCATTGAAACTTTTGAATGGATTACTACATATGCAGGTCATAGCAAATAAAAGAAAGTGTTCTGAATAGGAAAAGGTCCCTCTCCGTACCTGCAAAAGCTAAGAAACAAACAGCCAAAAGACGAAGCTCGACTGTGGTGACGGCCAAGTACCAGGCGTTCCCTTCCCGCTTACTCGATTTGGCGCTAAAGTTCATGACATCACCGAATGACAGGAGCGGGCTTACCAACCTCGTTCCCAGGGTCTTTCATCTTCCCGCCCCCTGGAGCGGGGCGGGAAGATGAGAGACCCTGGGAACGAGGTTGCGGGCTTACGTGTACTTCCGCGCTCGCTCGAGTGAGAAAGAGACTCTCTAGAGACTAGGCTAATGTGATAGGAAAACTTTCTAAAGTAACGCAACAATAAAACTTTCAAAGGTATTTTTATTTCTTCAAAGAAAACAGAGCAGTCGCTTTCGTTCGTAAGGACTGAAGCTATGCGACAGCCGAGTACAGTTATGTTTACGTTGGTTTTATTACAGGCGTTTTCCATTCTGTTGAAAGGAAAATTGAAATACCGCCAAAGAGTTTATCACAAGCACAAATGTTCTGTGTAAAAAGCCGAACACCAAGCGAGGTGAAGTCGGCTTTGCTCGGCTGGTCTTCGTAAGGTTTCTCCCTTGGATCGGAAATCCTCGGATACCTTGAATGGTCTGTAATACAACCTAGTGTGTAACTTTTCAATTCCAAGCGATGAAACTCATTTGTTATTAAAACCTTTCACTCCCAGAATCGAACATCAATTTAATGAGGTTTCTAACTTTTAAGTCTGTGAATGAAACCCTAGTGTGTGTGACCATTTCAATGAAAGCTATTGAACAGTGTTTTCATGGGTTACTGTTTGTTACGCTGTACAAGATTGTCCTAACTTTTAAGTCTGTGGAAGAAAGACTAGTGTGTGACCATTGAAATGAAAAGCTATTTAGCAGCACTTTCATGTGGTGCTGTTTGTTTTCCAATATTTCGCAAATTCTTTGGCATTCTTGGGAGTGAAAGGGTCAACATTATAGTTCAAGCAGAAATGATTGTTAATCCTCGTCAATATATTCAAACGGTTCTGGTGGTTCAGGTTCTTCTTCGTCCTCTTCAGCGCCAATGCCCATCGGAGAAGAAGCTGAAACAAAACAAAACAAGCTTAGTTGATCGTTCTTTGTACCGGTTAACGACGGAAAGGACGTGTCAAGTAGCAACCTCGTTCCCAGGGTCTCTCTTCTTCCCTCCAAAAGCGAGAGGAAAAGAGATCCTGGCACAGGCTGGACACGTGTCTCCCAGAATCTGGGAGATTACAAATACACGATGCGAGGGAGGGGCAGCTAAGTGTGAAATTTGTCTCTACTAAGTGTTGTAAATCAGGACGTGTTTTCGTGGTAAACACTTTAGCGGTTCCAAGATGCCAAATAAATCGTCTGCTAGTATGTTAAAATTCGACTTGTTGTAGGCTGTACAAATCGGTTGGCGATGTATCCTGCTCAAAGAATCTTCTTTGCTGAAGGAAATCGCGCACTGCTCGCCACTGAACTGCTGAAGATATTTATGGGCGCTACAGCGTATTTATGGATTGGTGGACCATTGAGACAAGATAAATGATATTTGACACATCTATTGCTGCTTCCCACTATTATTGAACTTCCCACTTCCCGTACCTTGTACTTATAAATAATTAATACTGATTAATAATAATTATTATTACCGGGAAGGGGTTCGATCAAGTCTTCTGGCTCGTCAGATTTTGAGTCAGTCATCATTACAATACCTCCTATGTTTAACCTGCAACACACAAACATACAAATAACAATCACTAAATCAAGGAGATGATAGGCGATATAAACGAAAAAAAAAACCCTTAACCCTTTTACTCCTAGTGTGTGACCATTCAAATGAAAGCTATTGAGCAGTACTTTCATGTGGTACTGTTTTGTTTGTCCATATCTTGCAAAATGAATTTTGGGATTTTTTTTCACTTTTGAGCTCTGACACTCTTGGAAGCATCACGTGACTAGACGTAATCCCTACTACCCTGGATGGGATGCTAGTCCATCACAGGTAATCCCCTGCATCTTGATTGGTTAATTATATAAAGTAGATGGCCGCGAGTTTTTAAACCCAATCCCAGGTCGTAGTAAAGCAAAACCAAGCAATTCCCGGATTACTTTCGACACTCAATTGAAAACCGCTCTATGTAGTAATTGTACAATATTGTTTGAAACCTGTTTTAGAGGCATGTAACGGCTGTCCTCTGGTAAAGAAATCACCTTGAGCTGCGAAAAATAAAGCATTACATTAATTTATAGAAACAAACCATACACTGCACTATATACAGCTCGCATAACAGGTCAACGGTGCTAGTCATGGAAGGAAAAAAACGATGCAGTTTGGCATCTTTGATTCGCAAGCATCAGCTTTTTCTCCGAGGGGTTTCTGTCGTTTGGACCGGCTGACGAGAGTTGAAGAAAACTCTCGTACAACTCTAATCGTTCTAACTCTCGGCGAGTCTCGTACTCGTTTGTGTTTTGGCTTAAAACAGGCTCATCATTGTAGCACATACGACTTGCAAACGAGATAGGTTATAAGTGTTTGATAAATTTTACGTTTTCATAATGTTAGTACGGTGTTTTTTTTACGATTGTTTATTATCGGTATTGAAACTGCAACTAGCTTGCAATGTAGGCTAATGCGGGGGAATATCATTAACAACAGCTTCATTTCATTTGTATTTTGAAAAGAATTTCCCCGCACTAGCCTCTTTACAACGCCCGGGATTTTCGTCCCAATGAAGTGCCGATCCATACACTTTACTTCTACTGAAACCTCCATACAACGGTCAATCTCTCTCTACAACGGCCAGGAATTTCAATTTTTGTCCAGACCGTGCGCCGATCCATACACGTTACTCTTATTGCACGCTTTCCGCTACAACAGCCATCTCTTTTACCACGGCCAGAACTTTTTTGTCTTAAACGATGCACCGATCCATACACTTTGCTCTTATTGAAACCTCCCTACAATGGTCAATAATTCCACCCCAGGCTGGCTCAACTGTAACATTTTTGTTAAGTAAAACAGCAATAACAAACCTGTGCAGGAAGAACTCGAGCGGGGTTCTCTAACAATTCAAAGTCAGGTTCCTCTTCTTCCATTTTCTTGCTGCTTTCCTTTTCACTTTTTTCAATCGTGGATTCCTCGTCATTCTTGTCTTTCTCGCCTTCTTCTCCTACAAAATATATTGCATTAATCCTTAGCTAAACATTAGTAATAACCACAACTACAATCGAGGGAATGACTCTCAGTGGCGTCATAGCTCAGTGGTAGAGAATTTGCACCAGCAGATTCTGCGCGCGCTCTGACCGGCTCAGTAAAAAGCTATGTTTATCAAAGCATAAAACATAGAAAACCGCGTTTTTATTTTTCGCGCGAGTGAAATCTATCTAAGCCATGTATAATACTGTCATAAAACACTCCGGTTTATGACAGTTTTCCACATTTCTCTCGTGTTCTCAAATTGCCGTCGTGTTTTATGACGGGTATAGTACACTCACTGTACATGGTTTTGGCTTCTTTATTTGTTATATAACGTGTGTCATTATGGTCCGATATCAACTGACCTTCTTAGCTGATGCTGTTTTTATCTTTGTCGCCTTCTTGATCCTGTTTAATAACACGCAGTTAAACATCAACTAAAACGCTACACCATGTAATGCCCTTTCAAACTGTTATCTTGTATACAGTCATTTTCAGTCCCTGTTTTACACTTGCACAGTCAAGCAAAAAACAATCGTTGTTTTTTGCGATTGCTCATAGAATCACTCGAAGAGTTTCCAATTATTTTTATCCATCAAAAAACTAGCGTCCGCCAATCGCGAGTGCTCAGAAAATTTGTCACGTGAGACATACGTACACGTCATGTTGCTTAGATACTCCTCTGATGAAGAGGGGGGTGCTGACCAAAACTGAGGGCTCGGTTACTTCCAAAAAGAAAAACTAGTAATAATTATATTTTCTTGTCTTTCTTGGCATGTTTTTGGCGTTAAACAAGACTGGAAATCTCATCACTTCCCTCTTGTCTTCAGACGCCTCTGATTTCTTGGCTCTAGCTTTGGCTTTAGCTGTGATTGACAGCACGGCTGTGAGTGACCTGCAAAGGAAGCTGAACTGTTACACACTGTACCGCTGTTGTAAATGAAAGAGCTCCGATCGCTCAGAAGATCAAAAATATTTGTTTTCTCGTTTTCCCTACAAACTAAAGCATTATCAATTTCATAACCCCTCCCTTTCCCGGTTCGAAGAACGAAAGGCTACATTTCTGCTCCTTCAGAAGTCACACCAAACACCCCTCTTATGTCACTTTGAGCGAACTCAACTTATGACTGATACATGTTCACCAGTGAAGCTATGAGAACATTAGAGTACAGTATTCGCGCGTAACTCCTAACCTTGCAAACACACTTTCACACGGGAGAAAACATTTATCTGCTCATTTTTATTTCCAAAGTAAGCTAAAACAGAGAACTGTACCTTTTCTTTCTCCTCTTTCTTGGGAGGTTTGAGTGGTGTCAGGATAAGCGTACAATGATGGCTTGGCGTTTGATCTGAACTGCATTTTAGGCATCTGAAACACAAACACGAAAATTTATAAATACATCAAATATGAGCAAGCACATTGTAGTAACAGTTATCACAAATTGTTTCTTGTTTGGAATTCTACTACATACAGAACGATACATTGGAGGAAGATGTGAAGTCTTTCTGCAAAACATACTAGCAACATCAATCGCACACAATAGGCTCTTTGCCAAGCCTTGTCATCCAGCAAGCAAACGCTTTTTCCCCTCAAAAATCTTCTTAACTGTTCAAACTTTCAAACCGCCTTAAAAAACTCTCACACTTAAACATCAGTGGTCTCAAACGTGACAAACCTTACTAATTATTTCATCACTCTCTTTCCATCTCTGGCATCCATTTCATACTATAAATTATTTTTCATGATTGCAAAGGTCACGTGATAGGGTTCTGCCCAGAGCCTGTTGTGACGTTCATCGTTGCTCTCCACTTTACATGGAAAGAACCACAGACCTCCTTAATTTAAACATGCTTCTCAATGTATGAAGGAAGAGGGATGAAGGGGGGGGGG